>VXAL01005619.1:146254-311345 GCA_013399475.1 Chauna torquata | reverse complement strand
AAGGATGGACCCCGTGGTACGGACCCACATTGGAGCAGCTCTTGAAGAGCTGCAGCCTGTGGGAAGCCCACGCAGGATCCGTTCGGGAAGGACGGCATCCCGTGGGAGGGACCCCATGCTGGAGCAGGGGAAGAGAGAGTAACCGTGAAGGAGCGGCGGAGACAAAACACTATGGACTGACCACAGCCCCCATTCCCCGTTCCCCTGTGCCACGAGGGGGGAGGAGGTAGAATAGGGTGGATGGGGGGAAGGTGTTTTTAGTTTGCTTTTAGTTTCTCACTGCTCTAGTCCGCTAGTGATAGTAATAAATTATACTGATCTCCCTATGTTGAGTCTGTTTTGCCCACGACAGTAATTAGTGAGTAACCTTCTTCTCCTTATCTCAACCCTTGAGCCCTTTTCCATTGTATTTTCTCCCCCTCTTCCTTTGAGGAGGGGGAGTGGGAGAGCGGTTGTGGTCGAGATCGGCTGCTCAGCTGGGTAAAACCAGCACCTGGCTTTTGGGCAGGCAGGCATGTCTCCAGGGTTCCTTGCTGCTTTTCATCTTTGTGTTTTCCAGTTACCTCTCAAGATGGGCCAGCCAACTCCTAGGAACCAAGATGCTCATGCCAAACTCACCAATCCTTCCTCATTCCCTTCCAAGCTCCAGAGTCAAAGCCAAATCTGTCCTTCCCAGTGCTGGTCACCATCTTTCCCACATCCCTCAGATGAGATCAGTGCAGTCTCAGGACTCATCTCTGCAGCTGTCAGTGCTCCCTTCAGCTATCCTCCCCCTTCCAGGCCCCTCCAAGGATGCGTGCCCTGATCCAGGCTTTCCATCCCCCTGAACATGTGCCACTGCAGACAGAAACATCAGAGCTCAGGCCATGGTGATCTCACAGCTATACGGCAACAGAAACATTCTTGGAAAGTGTATAAAAGGCTACAGGCGCAACGTGCTCACAACGTGAAACTGAAACGCAAATTTCAGGACTTCATAGGACCAGAAAACTCTGGCCTGGATGCAAGTGCAGTAGATGAGAAGAGTGGAAGGGCTGGGGGTTTGCCCATCAGGCACACACAGGAACTCAAGCACCCATCCTGGTGCCTGCTGCCACCCAGCATGTCTCTGGGACCCGCAGGAGAAGACCTCCCCAGGGCGATGGGGGGACTCCCCATGCCCATGCTGCCCCAGCCCGCCGTGCTGCGGGGCCCCGTGGTGGGCACAGTCCCGCAGCCGCGCTGAGCGGAGCCGTGCCATGTGCACCCGACATCCTCCGCCAGGGTGGCCCTCTGCATGTCCAGCACAGCCTGGCTGCCGGTGACAAAGCGCAGGGCTGGAGGGACATGAGGCAAGGACGGGCCACCTGGGAGAGGGGCACCCGAGCAGGGGGGGAGGTAACTCAATGACTTTTGCCTCAAAGGCCCCCTCCGCCCCCAGCATCAGGCTCGGGTGACTAATGCTCCAGGAAGGGGACGCTGGTCTCCTGCAATGCTACACGCTGCTAATCCCATCGGTTTATCTGTCACTTCCGTGCACCAGGAGCCAGCAGCACCCAGCCCGGCTGTGCAGAGCCACATGGCATCCGGCCCTGCACTCCCGCTCCCCGCTCCTCCCTGCCCCGGCCGCCCAGGCTGGGGACCCAGCATCCCCTACCGCTCGCATGCCCCGTGCTTCTCCTGCATCCTTGGGGCAACCAAGGGGACGTGCCCACGGCCACGGGCACCAGCCTTGCACAGCACCAAGAACCTGCAGCCGGTGACAACCGACACTGTGCAAGTGCTGGGGTGTGCGGCTCGGCACTAACCCAGCTCTCCCACTCAGGAATGTCCAAATAAATACCGAAATGCATAAAAAGGACATAAATAAGGTTGCCTGAGATGGCTGTTTGTCTCTCGCCTGGCCAGGACCCCCTCTGCCCTGTTACTGTTTGGCTTGGCAGATGACAGCTGGGTAATTTGTTTCCATTGCAATGAAGTCCTAATTAACTGGAATAAACTTTTTACACTAAGTGTGTTTGTTTAACAAACTGGCTCTTTCAGAGCCTCACCGAGACCTGATTGATGCATGTGAGGGGAGTGGAAACACGCTGGGTGCTCAGGCATTAAAGATGCAGTGTCTGAGCAGGCCGGGCTGAAAGGGCTCTCTCTGTGTTTGGGAAATCAAAAATGACACCCCTGATGTCTAGGCCGGCATGGATTTCAGCACGGCCTTTGTGTATTTAGGGCTTCGCGTTCACTTGGCGATCCCCGCAGGTTTCTGCAGCAGTTTCGCCAGCTACGGCAAGGCGTGCTGGGACTCAGCAGTCTGCCGCGGCGACGGCACTGACAGCTCTTGCCTCCCCCGGCTGCCAGTCGTGGCTGTGCCGCAGCCAGTGAAACCCCAGCTGTGCCGTGCCACAGCAGCGCTGGGGGAGATGAGGGCGAAACCCCCGCAGTGGGACCCCGCAGGATGCTGCCAATGAAGTGCAACCGCTGCCTTCAATGGCAGCCACGCTGCCTCCTCCCCTGCCCCCGGAGATCTGATTCGTCGCTTGTGAAGCCGGCAATTCACAGCAGCAAAACCATGGCAGGCAGAAAGCAGACGGAGCTGACCCGAGCTCCCAGCGGCTCTGGGTGGGGACAGGCTGGCTGGGAGCAGGGACCTCATCCTCGGAGCGACCCGGTGGGCTTGGGACTGGCAAAGCCAAGCCCTGGTGCTGCAGGACGGGGCTCCCGCACAGCTGGGCTTGGCAGCCCAATCCCCTGCAGATGGTGGGACGCAGTGCGTAGGCAGGGGGGCTCACTGGAAACATCTGGGAAAAGGTGAAACATCCGGAATGGCAGCACGTGAGCTGCACCTTCTGCAGGAAGGCAGCTTCTGAGAGCTGAAGCAGAGCAAGGGCCCTCAGGACGAGCGTTACTAAGCCTACACAGTGGTGGCCTCAGCCCCCCAGTACAAAACTTTCCATTAAAAGAAGAGGGACAAGAGAGGAACACAGCGGGGAAGCAACGACAAAACTGCTGCTGGGGTGGTGTAGCCTGTCTGCAGGCGCAGAGCCCCATCCGAGCCACCGCACTGCCGTGGTACGGCCTGGGCCTTGACGAGCCCTGAGCTGTACTTCAGCTGTCTAATGAGACAGCAGCATGAATAATAAGCACTTCTGGAAAACAAAGCATCCCTGACATGAGGAGAGACTGAACACAGCTGAGCTTTCCCTCCCTGGGTGCTTTTTCCTTCTTATCTCCTACCACAAAGAAAAACCTATAATGGCCCCTGCTCGAGCCCTGTCACCTCCAGAGGTTTTCTTGAGGCATTCAAGCTTTTTGAAGGCTTGACTTTTCTATTTTTAAATGTAAAATGGTACATTGCACTGGTGGGGGGAGGCCCTAGGGTTCCTTTTGCCTCCTTCTCCACCCCGCTCTCCTCAACGCGCTGCAGGCGTTTCCATTCGCTCAGGGTAAGGAGCCATTTTCTTGTGGCTTTGTTGGTTAGTGCAGATGCAACAGTGTGCGCTGAGACCAGCCGGGCAGGGACGACAGGACTAGAGCACGGCCCCACGGAACACAGATGGATCCCCAAGGGCTCCGTGTCACTCTGTGTCCCCCTCCCACATCCTCTGCTGAGTGACAGCAGAAACCTCAAGGGAACATCCTCAGCCTTGGAATAACTGGATTTGGGTGCTGCTGGGGTTTAGCACATCTCCCACGCACACTCAGTGAAATGGCCCTTTTTGGTTAGCAGTGCACCTGTAATGCACACAGGTCTCCCCAGAGTCAACCTGCCTGTGCTGGCCACAGCTTGCGTCGGTCAGGTCTTTAAGTAGGTTAAAATACCACTATCCAGTGTTTCTTCTGTAATTATTATAGGCTTGCCCTACCTTCAGCTGCATCTTCTGGACGTCTGGGAAGCCACCAGTGGCAGGACAGACGGCAGAGATCTGTCTGAGCCAGCTGTCCAGGTTCCCTTTGCAGTCAGTGGAGAGATTGGGCACTTCTAGAGTGGGATTCATTTCCCCAGGAACTGGATAGCAATGCTGGAGGTGGTGCCCTTTTACATAGTGCCCCAAGCCAGAAGAGACAACCAAGCACCCATACCCTCATCCCTTCCCACTCCACATCCCGTGGGAGTCAGCGTGTTGTTCTGACTCCTGTCCTCGTTAATGACAGAAACCTGTGGGAAAGCTCACAGTCTTAGATCTCACCTTTGCACATGCTGCTGTTAGGATGCAGCAAAGACAACATACTTTCCTCCTTTAATGTCCTTAGACACACTGTTCCCTGAGCAAATTAGTGCTATCTACATGTCTCCCCAAAGTCTGCTCAGCACAGCCCAAGTAAATCAGCATACTCAGCCTGATTACCCCTCGTCTTCCCAGAGCAAATCACCACACCAGAAACACCACACTGCAGTTGACAGAAATCTGAAAGCTGATTGCTTTCAGGGCTAGTACTGTCATTTCCACCGCCACAGGCAATTTCTGCCTTTGCTTCTCCGGAGCTCCAAGGCTGCAGAGCCACCATCTGCAGCACGCACACGCTGTGCTTCACTCCCAGGTGCTGCTGGAGTGAGGAAGGAGGCCACCGAGCTGGAGACAACGTGAAGGCTGGGAGAGCATGGATGGGTTTTGAAGGTGGTGTCCCAAGAGATTCTGCCTGCCAGCAGGCTCAGGAGCATAAAAACACTCTCCTGCAAAACAGTGTCTCTGGCAGGTGAGCCCAAGGAAACCTCTCGTGCTGACACACTCCAAGGAACTGCTCGGACACAAGCCAGGGTGGTCGTGCAATTGCTTAGGTGAGGAAAAGCTTTTGAAGTGAGTGCAGGCTGATATAATTTCTGATCACTCCGTGGTCCAGCTGTCTATCTGGCACCACAGGTGAAAGCATGGAGAGAAAATACCAGGAGTATGTATTTGAATAAAAACCCAGAACAATCTGTGATTGCTCCTTTTCTTCCTCCCCTCCCTACCAGAAAAAAGTATCAGAAATTGTGTTCATGCTGTGCTGACAGGCAAAGCAGCAAGCTGCTGTGCCACCAGCACACGCTCTTGAGATGATGCGAGGCAGCGAGGTTGAGTAAGGAGCCTGAGGAACTGGAAATTTTCACTCATGAGCAGAAATTTCACACAGTTGACACCACTGAAACCTGCTACAATGATTCACGTGGTCAGGAGACTGAAGCCTCTGTGTAGGAGGGGTGAGCAGGGAAGTAAGAGGGACACTGTATATTTATGACGTGCCATTTTCTCTTTAGAATTACAGATCTTTTACCATGCTCAGTACTTGAAGAAAGACAGGTGTACCTTTTCACCAAGGATTGAGAAGAGTCGCAGCACAGCATACCTGAGCCAACAAAGGATTGCATGAGTTCAACCTTAAATATATGTTCTCAGTGGACAGCAAGAAATAGCGGGTTTGCAAGTCACATGCTAGGGGACTCACAGAGCCAGCAGCAAAACACCATGTGCACAACTTTTCAATCTGAAAGGCACAGCAGTCAACAGAAGGTCAAGCAGTTGCTAGCTGCCCACAGACACAGCTGAGACTGGCAGCTCTCCTTGTGGACCAACAAGAGGATGGTGGCAACAGTGTTGTGCATGCTCACTACTGCAAAACAGCTATTTTCACAAACTGGGAGATGGGATAAACGGACTGTAAAGAAAGGCTTTGAAAAAGTAGAGCGAAAAAACATGAATTCTTTAAGGGGAGTTTATTGAACATCTGTAATGTCCAATTTCATAGTTAGGAAAATGAGCAAGCGACTTAAAAACCCTGTTTGCTAAAGGACGGCTCAGAGTGGAAATGGAATACACAACAAAGAGTGGTCAATCTAAATGAAAAATTACAATGTGTGGAAACCTGATAAGGAAAACTAAAGATAGCAGGGGAAAATGCATAGCTGGGACAGGATATGCACATCTACTATTTGGAGACAAACAAGTTCTATCAACAGGTCTGGTTTTAGGCAGAGGCAGTAGCACTGCTAATGACAATGCAGAAAAAGCAAACACAGTCAATAAATACTTATTCTGTACCTGGGGAAAAAAAGGGAGAATAAGGTACTTCTGAGGAGAGATGAAGCTTTTCTAATCCATCAGCAACCTCACCTACATCTTAGAAGGCCAAGCATCACCAAACAGTCAGTGCAGACAACGTGTACCTGGGATGCTCTGGCAGCCCAGGAGAGCTTTCTGGGCCCTCTGCTTGCTTTGAGCAAGGCTCAGGCTGCCGCAGCCAGATGGCAAATGGCTCCACCGCAGCGATCTGCAGACCCAGCAGTATGGGTGACCTAGTTAACTACTAAATGGTCAGATGTAAGACCCAGAAGCCAGGGCTCATCTGGAATTAAATTAAGAAATAATTAAAGGACGTAAGTTATAATTAAAGTCAGTCAGCAGGTCTTTGTGGGAAAGAGATCTTGTCAAATGAACCTGATTTCACTCTTTAGTGAATACAGTCAGAGTTGAAAAAGGCACTGCGTACATTACATCTGTGCAGTCAGAGCACTAACTGCTCCATGACACTCTGACTTTGAGAGATAGTACTATACAGTACCAATAAAGCACATTAAACAGATTCAGAGTTGGCTGACAGGTCTCAAACAGAAGTTGTCAATGGGGAATTGTTAGAGAGGTATTTTCAGCAACGTTCCATGGGGAGTGTGCTAGTCGATAATTTCATCAATGATCAAGAAGAAAATACAAAATCCTTGCTCAAAAAATTAGCAGATGACAGAAAGATTGATGTAACAGTAACTATTGATGAGGAGAGAGTGAAATGTGGGTTGCTTGGTAATGTCAAGCCCATTCAAACCCTGTGTATGCTGAAGCTGCCCAGCGCAGCCGCACACCTACAAGGACAAATTCCCGGCCATATTTATGAGCAGGGGCTGTGTCCCCGATGAGAGAGAGACTCCAGGAAGGCTCAAGGGTCACCACGGGTGAACAACTCAACACAAGGCCCTAATGTGATGCTGTGATGAAAAGAGCTGATGCCGTTCTTGCAGGAGAGGAGAGTTATATATATAGCACTGCTGAGACTGATAGGGAAACACTCCTGCAATTAAGATGCCCATGTTTAAAATGGGACACTAAAAAAAAGACAGGCTGGAGGGATGAGTCACAAAATTGATCCAAGGGCTGGAAAAATGTCCTGCTTCAAAAGACTTGAGCTATATTCGGTTTATTGACAGAAAGTCTGCTCCCCTCCCCCCCAAACCAGAGTGCATTTCCGGGGAGAAAACAGCAGGTGCCGACCACCCTTATCCAGCAGAGACACAGAGAGCCAACAAGCTGAAACAGGTCTCGGGTCAGGATCAGGTACCTCTCGGAGAAGCTCGGAGGATTAGATGTCTCTCAGAGGCCAACCACAACCACGGCTGTGGGCAGCATTTGCAGCACACAGGAGACCAAACCCCATGATCCGATAGTTCCTTTTGTACCAAATCCACACTGGTGAAGCCCAGCGGGTCCCCGGAGCTCTGAGCCAGCCACCTCGGCAGAGCCAGGTGACACCGGAGGTAGCTCAGGCCTCGCAGCCATGAAGACCTGGGGCGGCAGCGAGCAGCAGGCAGGTGCCGGCTACCTGGGGAAGAGTCCCAGGGCTGTGCGGAGTCCCCCACCCAGAGCTCCTGCCGGCAGCACAGCATGCAGGGAAGGGCTCTCGCAGCACCTGGAGAAGCACCAGCGTGCCGGCAGAGCGGCTCGGGAAAGACCGCGGCCACTTCTCCCTCCCGGCTGCGCAGGCTGCTGTGGGTGGGAACGTTACCTCCCATGCCAAGAGCATCTCTGCATTGACTCACTGCCGCAAACACTTTGCTCTCCTGCTTAGAGAACACAGGCTTGGTTATTTTGTTAAAAAATGCCCATCTTCCTACGCCTGATTCCCTTTTCGTGATTAATGACGAGCGTAGCGAATGTGGAAGGGCTGCAGCTGGTGCATAGGTGGCTCCTGTGCCTGTCTCAGCCCCGAGCTGGCAGTGCCGTGCTCCCACCCAGTGAGAGGCAGCACAGCCCCAGCTCAGACCATTTCAACAGCCCCACCACCGGACCGGGGACCTCCAGCACCCGGGCACCCAGCAGCCATGCCCCCGGCTGCTCGCCACCCCTCCCCAGTGTCTCTCCAAGCCGGGCACGCAGTCCTTCTCCTCCGGGATGCCCACTCCGAGGCTGACTCAGCAAGTCCTTCTGTTTGCCCTCAAGGCACAGCTTCTCCTGAATGTTTCATCAGAGGGGCACAGTGTGAGGACCGGCCCCAAGCCCGGTGGAGGCTCCATGGGACAGAAGCCGACCTGGCACTACCAGGAAAGCGCCCAGCTTGTGGGAATGCATACCCTTAGGTCAGGACAAAAGGAAGCAGAACGTAAAGACACTGACTCCTTGTGCGGCAATGCTGGAGACGGGGAGTCAGGGCCAAGCGGGTTTTTAATTGGACTGGAAGTGAAATTATAAAAAAAACAAAACAAAACAAAACAAAACTGCTTTGGTTTAAAGAAAGGGGCTGGGGGAATAGGAGAAAAAAGCCCTTCAAGTTTCTATGACAACTGGCACAGCAAGAGCCTGCATTGCAATCTCCCTTAACACGTTAAAAGCTGCATAGAAACAACTAAACCCCAAACTTTGTTCTGCTGGAGCACCACAGGCTCCTCCAGCCCCAGCCACTTCTCTTCCTGTCTGGCAGGGCTGAAGCCAAGCAGCTCCTCATCCTGCCTCCGTCGGGCTGGGATATTTGGCTCCCTGCACTGCAGCTGCCTCCTGGAGCCCAGGCCAGGCTGGGTACCGTGGGTATGGGTGCCACACGGGCACGGCGAGAGAAGGGGTCCTCTGCCCTCGGATTCCCACCATGGCCCTCCTGCCACATCAGCCGTAGAGGCCAGGGGCAAGCATTCCCACACAACAAACAATAAAAAAGAAAATGAATAAGAATTGCATTAATCTTACTTTACAAAAATTGCCGTCTTCAGCGGGACCTCTCCAGCACACAACCCAGGGCTGCTGGAGAGGCATTCAGCAGCAGAACAGCCGGGCCCTCGGCACGGGGCCTCGCTCCCTTTGCTGGGCACCAACAGGCTCCAGCTTTCCCAGCTTCAAAAGCAAATAGCAGTATTAGTCTGTGTAAATAGCCCAGACACCACAGGGCAAACCACTGGGGCTATCTCCTCCTCAGCCTCCGAGCTTCCAAGTGATCTCCGCTGGCCCTGCTCCCCATTCCCTC
Source organism: Chauna torquata (assembly GCA_013399475.1). Classification (NCBI taxonomy): domain Eukaryota; kingdom Metazoa; phylum Chordata; class Aves; order Anseriformes; family Anhimidae; genus Chauna; species Chauna torquata. The sequence continues at coordinate 302,174 of VXAL01005619.1, read as the reverse complement.
CTCAGCCACCGAGCTAAGAGGGCACAGAGCCCACGCTCCCAGCAGCACATCAGGCATGATCTCGGGGGACAACCCATTCCCAGGAGGATGCAGATGCCGTCTGTCGCACTGCCCCTTGCAGGGTCCTGAAGGAGGCTGCACGCTTGCATCTCCTGAGGAGCGGGCAGGGCTGGAGGGGCTGTATGGCCCCATCTCCGTCTGCCTGGTGCACCCCACCCACCCACTGTCCTCCCAGTAGTGTCCAAGCAAGCGCAGCACCAGCCCCCATGGGTTAGGAAATCCCACCAGAGCAGCAGAAAGTCTCCAGAAGACCCTCCGGGCTCAGGACATTACCAGGAGAGACCGGGCCACCTTAGCTTACAAGACCATCACGGGGCTGGGGAGACTTCCCGAAGCCCAGAAGGAAAGCAGCAGAGCTGTTCGGAGGCTGCAGCATCAACTTCTCCTGCACTATCTGCAAATGTCCAAGGCAACTGTCTACCACGCCGGGAGCTACCTCCCGCCGTTCATACCCGTTCCTGCTAACCCTCCTCTCCCCATCAGCTCCTGTCCAGCTCTGCTCTCCATCCCCAGACTGCCATTTGTTGAACCACGACATTTCTCAAAAGGGCCTTTTAAGGATTCTCTTCCTTTCACAGCACCTGGAGAGGCTCAAAGCCCCTCCACGTGCCTGTAACTTAGGCTCTGTATCCACTGGTCAAACCCCTGGGGGAAATATTTTTTAAGGTTGCGATAAAGTTTCAGTGGCTCAGACCCTGCTGCTAGGATACCCTGACCAGCATCGTAATCTTTACTTAATTATGCTGCATGTCAAGGAGTTAACTCCCTGACTCTGCAGATGGCTGGGTTGGCCAGGGTTTTGTTGGAAGCTGGGGCTGCGCATTCACAGCCCCTCCTGGGGGGCTCCGCTGCCCCTCGGCTGCCAACCTGCGCCCCAGCCTGGGGTTGCCGGTCCCTACAGAGCCCAGCACCTCTCTTCCAGCTCCACTGCTGCGCCATCCCGCTGGCGACACTGCTTCAGCCTTTCCTAATGCTGGGAGATGTGTTCTCCAGCTCTGTGAAGACAGTTTCGGGGCAATTTCTTGCAGCGTTGAGTATCCCATGGTTTCAGAACAGAGATGTGGGGCTGGGCACTGCTCCCCCTCTCCCCAGTGATCCCCTCACATCACCTGCACCAGCTCTCTCTCCCCGCTTTTTCCCTGTGCTTCCTTCTCCCGCTGCTTGGCACTTTGCAGGTGAGTCTGAGTTACTTGAAGAGTATCCCAGCTGAATGACTCTCAGCCACTGCCAAAGAAGTCAAACCGAGCATATATGAATATTATTGTTATTACTACTGTAATAATAATGTCTAAGTTAAGGAGGCGATGAAATGAACACCCAGCTTAGGAACACATCTAGCTTATGATAGCCTGTAATGCTTCCAAGATGTAAATACTGATTTCTAGATCCTTAAAGATGCCAAGGTTTTACAAGATAATGATTCAGTGATGAAACATTCACTTTCTTCTAAGCGCTGGCACAGAAAGGTCTTAGTGTAAGAGATGAAATGTTCTACCTTAAGAGCAGGGCGATAATGAATTAGCTGCAGAGACATCTTGGCATAATGAATACCGCAAGGCAAAACAAACACGAAATTCTGCTTTATGTAAGGTGGTTTCAGAGGTTCGTTGTGTGTTTACACCTCTGAGGCTTAAGCACGGAAGGTGGGTGGTAGTCTTTAATGTGAAATGGAGACAGAGCCATAAGGTGCACCTATAAAAGGGCTGTGGGATTCTTCTGGAGCGAGATGTGGGCTCTGAGACATCAGGGCTCTTCAACATGACCACATCTTCCCAAGGGACTGAACAAGCAGATCATCGGAGAGCCTTTTGTGTCACTGCAGCAGTGTCTGTCTTGACACCTCAAAGTGCCTGGCAAATATTAACCGCTCCAGAGCGAAGCCACTCTTGACAGCTGAGTACTGCTCTCAGCGGAGGAGACAGCATGGGCAGGGAGTGCAAGCAGCTCCTGCAGCAAATCAGTGACACTTTAATTAAAACTAGGTATTTCAGTCTACATTTGCTAGGGGTTTTATGATTGTTATTACAACCAAAATTTCTTTCTCGGTTCGAAGAAACTGAGTTCCAGTCCATGCCTGCCACCGAAGAGCAAATATATGGTACCAGGAATTAGCCTTCCTTGGCCCCTGTTGGGGTTCCTCCGGCCACCCCTTCCTGCAGTTACCAAGCAGAAGTGCCTGTCCCAGGAGAACCTATTCCTGCATCTGAGCATGGCGGCCCTGGGTCTTCAACCAGCAGCCCCTTGCTCAGGAAACTGACTTGTTCTGCTCCACAAAGCAGACAAGGGGCCTCTGTCAGAAATGTGGAAGGACCTCTGGATGCCCAGATGCATGAACAACATTACAGCTGTATTAGCAGCTTCCTAAACTGGGGTGACAAAGCAATGCTGAGCCCTGGGGCTGGATCCAGCCCATGGGGTGCTCCTTTCCCAGTTGCCACGAACACCCACCAGAGCCCAGCCGGGGCTGGGATGGGAAGCAACATCCCCAAACTGGATCAGATAAGATTTATTGGGTCAGGACACATCATGCACATTGTGACACCCGAACAGGCACCTGTGCCTGTTCTCAAGGGATGCAGCACGAGGCTGGAGCAGCCAACGCAGGTGATGAAACTTGTGCAGATTTTGGCTTGGTGCTGGACTCAGGGCTACTCCCAATATACCAGGCTCCTCTCTCCAGAATTTCAGCTACAGCAGCTCTATGTGCACTTGTTCTTCCTAGAGGTGTTTTCTAGCTCATTCAGTTCTCAGGTGGTGTAATTTTTTAAGATTAAGCCTTCTTGATTCAAGTGGCATTCTTGCATTTAACGTGGAAGAGGGAATGTTGCCTCCCAGACACACAAAAAGCCAGGATTCACAGCTCCTGACATGGGCCAGGAGCTGCAACATCCATAACCAGACTCATGAAACCCTTGGAGGTAGAAATGCCTCCCCAGAGTGAGCAGCAACATCAGTGCAGCTCTGGCGGCTCCATCCCAGGCCCCTCTGCCTTCCCACAGCAGAGGGCCATCTTCACTGTGCTTTCCTGGGTGCTTGCCCCACTGCATCTGTGACATCCCAGCAGGGAATCTGTGCCTCAGAACCTCTTGGATGGACTGGCTGGAGGAGAAGAGCCTCATGTAAAGGCCACCAAAGGCTGGTGGGTGGAGGCAGACACCTCTCCACACGCTTGATGAGCACTGGACTAGACTGAGTGCTTAGGAGACACTTAATTGCTGGCTGAGATATACCAATGATAACTATGGGGTGAAGGAATGTAATGACAGCATTTCCATTTCTGAAGGGAAGAGGCAACAAAGAAAGGGAAGGAGTCGCTTAGGGTGACAAAAGAAAGCTCAGCTGATGGAGTAAGTGATATCCAGGGGACAGGAGGACACCTGCTCAGAGAAAGCATCTGTACATGGCAGGAAATGAGCAAGGTTTGCTCCCAGGTTTGCTCCAAGCAGTGGTAAAAACCATTGCTCAGAAGACTTCTGGTGCTGGTGTCCTTCCCTTTTCTTTTTCCACAACCTAGACCTGCTACGAGAGCCCAAAAGCCCCGACCTGAGAGCAGGGACGCTCCAACCCACCTCTCACAGTGTGGGGGTTTTGGTCAGCAGCAAACCACTGTCTCTGAAGCACAGAAAAGGAAAAGCAGAGGAACCGCAAAGTTTGCTCTGGCATATGGGGACCTCCAGCCATCTGCTGCCTCTCAGATCACCAGCCTAGCCATGCAGACGCGTTCGTAAAACACCCCGGCTCAGCTCGGCTCTGGGAGCCAGCTGCAAGCTGTGTCCCGTGCTCCAGCCGCTCCTTTCTACCCTGCACAGGGCTCGGGGAGCACATCTGTCAAGGTGCTGCAGGAGTGCTGAGCTCTCCCGAGCCCTCGGCAGCTCGGCCAGACCTGCCCACATCTGGGCTGCCTGCGAAGTGCTGCTCTCCGCCGGGGGTCCGGCACTCGGCCCCACTGTGCCGACAGGCTGCGGCAGCCAGAGCAGCACTGCCTGGAGCAACAAAGGTGCCGGCAGCAGCCGGCAGATCAGAGCTAAGCAAGCTGGGGGCAGCAGTACCAGGCGTCATCACGGACAGGTGCTGCAAAGCAGGCAGACCCCAAAACAGCCACTGAGGAACGTAAATAGGATGGGAATTAAGCCAAGTCAGAATTAGTTAAGTCAGAGCCGATACCACGAGCCACTTGGCCAAACCACAGCGCTCCCGCAGGCTTGTGGCACAGGGGAGCCAGAGACACCCTGGATCTACGGGAGCTTCTGCACCTGCAGCCACCTCCCTGACCCAACATCTTTGCAAATTCAGTGAGATGGGAAGCCCATGTTCTCCCTTGTAAGGTAGAGAAATGTCCCTCATTTGTCTGATGGGATGAACTACAAAAGTAGCACTATAATTTTTGCTACCCATTACCACAAACACTCTTCAGTTTTCCTGCTCTTTATATGTTTCCTCCAAATCTCTGAGAAAGTCTCACAAAGCTCCAGGAAGACGGATGCTAGAGATGCTTCGGTCTTTTCTAAGCATGCTTATCAAAAACACACACTCTACATAAGCACACAACAGTGCTACAATAAGCAGCACAGAAATCTTGGACAACTCTTAGTAGAGGTCACAAACACACATTTATAAATCCTTTTCCAAACGTGTGTTGATTTTGTCGTTGCATCTACAATGACTCCATAGCCTCCTGGGATACCCCTCTGATCTCTCAGAAAGCTATGATGTGGGATTAAACAGCCTGGGAAACGGCTCTGGCTGTATTTTCAGAAGTCTTTCGCTGCCAGTGGTCTTGGGAAGCTGATGGTCAGCACTGCAATGGGGCGAGCGGACAGAGCAGCTCTGAAATTAGACATTTCAGTCGGGACCTAGGAGACTAGTGCTGAGTTTTCAAAAACTTCCAGTGGCATAAAGAGAGAGGAGCCAAAAGATAACCAGGAACACACGTGCACCGGCACTGGCGCTCCTCATCCCAGGCAGCAAGCCGGCAGCTCCCTAAGGGGTTCGGGGACACATCCTGACATCCCAGGGCACCCCAGATGCGTCTGCTCTGATGCTAAGTGTAAACGGGACCAGGTGGGGAGAGAGGAGGCAGCCCTGGTGCTCACTGTGGGCTTGGCACTGCTGAGAGCAGCTCTGCAGGAACGGTTCGGAAAGCAACAAGGAAAGAGCAAGAGCAGAAGCACAGTGAATTTTGGAGGAGAAAAGATTTCCTCAACCCAATTCCTTTTGAATCCTCCAAAAAACACTCTCCACTGACAATCCCGCATGTCAGAGCACTATTCCACAACTTCAGAAACACCTATGGCATTTTTTTTTTTTTCAGAACAAAAAAGGCGCTAACATACTGATGTTTCACTTCTCCCAAACAGGAGCAGTACAGGGTCCTACAAGGGAACACGCTCAGCAGCACAATGCACAGCTGTTTTGTGGTCAGGGCCAGAACTGAAACTCTCACCATGGGTTTTAATAGAGTTTGCCCTCATCCAACTCATCATGCTACCAGACACATCCTTCCAGCACAGAGACAACCTTCTCACCTCGAAAGTGCCATGCTGCTGTGAGGCTCTGGAAATGCCGGGTGCAAGAACATAACTGGCCCGAGTGCAAGCTCTGTTTGCATTTCAATATGGGTCGCAGAGGTCGACAGCACTGTAAGTGCTCCGCTCACTCTTGCTCGCTTATGGACTGTCGCAGCCGGCTCAGAGCCACGGCCAAGGGCACACTCTAAGTAACCAACTGCTCGAGTTAGTGGGGTGATTTGCAGATCTTTTGTTCTTGTTCATGAATACGGTGGCCCCAGAGAGCCTCTTCCTTCTCTCTCACCCCTGCGGCTCATCGTGCTTTACACTTAAACTGACCGAAGACGACAGGCATCAATGTCAAAGCACGGGCTGTGAAGACGCACTGCAAGACCAGCCCGTTGCAACACAGAACGAAACCCTCCAATTCTCCAAAGCAGCTCAGCTGTGCAAACCAGGAGCAGAGGGACCCAGAGGTGGGAGAGGTCATCTCCGTGTCCCCGCTGCTCGGCCGCCAGGTCCCAGCTCCATTCCCCAGGCTCAGCCAAGCTGTCGTGACTCCTTCTGACCTGATTTAATGATCTGCGTATGCCCTGAAGCCAAAGTGATTGACAGCCCTTCCACTGTTATCCTCACTCGTGTAATTGCTGCAGCTATTCTGGTACATTGAAATGCCTAATCTTAGTAAGCCACAGAGCCGCTTGATAATATGGACCAACCGGGAATTTCCACGCAATTACTCACCACAGCTACTGGCACTTACTTTGGCTGGTAAAAGTCCTTTTTGTCTGCTGACCCCAGGCTCTGCAAGACACAAGACAAAACAGAGATGTTTCTTTAACCCTTTGCAAAGCAAGTGTCACTGATGAAGATGTGTGGTGAGCAGGAAAAGCCGTGCCTATGAGTGTGTGGGGGCTGGCTGGGCAGGCTTGGGGCACCTCGGGCTGCCTCTCTGAGCAGGCAGCTCAGGACCTCCAGCCACCGAAAACGCCAGCAGTGGCCAGGGATGTAACAAGACAGAGTCAAAGCAGCGGTACAAGGATGCATTAGGTCTGACCCCAACATATCCAGGCATGCCCGCATCTGCCATCACTTGCAGAAACGTGGCACCTTGTGTCAGGAGGGAACGTGCGGTCTCTTGCATCAGCCCGGCTGGAAGCAGGATGGGGTGCAGGGCTGGACGACAGACCGAGCCTGAGCCCCACAGCCACTCCCTGGGGACAGGGCCACAGAATTCTTCTGCCAAGAAAAACCATGCCAGACCCCGAGCACATGCAAGCCTGGGTAGCAGGGACAGCCTGACGCATTCTGAGGCCCCCATGCTCCAGCACCTGCCCGAATGCCACAAACTCTGCCGCCAATACGATCTGCTGAAAGCCTGACACCATCCCAGCCGCCCGCCTGGGGCTGCTGGAGCACCAGACCCCCGGGGACAGGGGGACAGGCCGAGCATGGAAAGGCCCCCGCCACCCAAGGTACGCAGAGGGGCCGGCTGCGCTGGACACAGAGGATGCTCGCAGCGGGACGGACAGACAGGCAGACCCACCAAACCTGGGTGTCAGCAAGGCCGTCACGCCACTGCAGCCCTCTCCTCCTGCTCCTCTCAGGGACGGTCCTCACCTTGCGCCCCACTGGGATGGGGTGCAGTGGGCGGCAGCGCAGGGTGGCCCCGCAACCGTCCCCGTCCCCGTGGGCGTGTGCCGGCTCGCGGGAAGCACGCTGGGGCTGGGGCGGCTGTTGTAGTTTTGCTCGGCGGTTGCCAGGCAATCGCGATGGCGAACGCCGCTTCGGCGGGGAGCTGCGGGGCCGAATGCTAATCAGGGGCGCAGGAGCAATCCCGGCGCCAGCGCTGCCCTCGCCAGCCCCCTCCCCGGCCCACACCGTGCTCCCACCCCAGGGCTGAGGAGCAGAGGAAGGCCCCGGCTTTTAAGCAGGCCATGTCTCCCCGGGGCTGGGGGCACTGATCCGCTCCTGGCACGGATTGTCAGTCGGGCATCAGCACAGGGAGGCTGCAGCCAAACCCACGGCACTGGGAGCACAGGGCTGGATGCGCGCTGCCCTCACGTTTGCCCTGGGGATGGGTACGTGTCTGAGCTCTGCCCTGGGGCAGAGCTGGGGCGCGAGGAGCAGCCCTTCGGGGTGCCAAAGGCCATGCGGGCGCGCGGAAGCTTGGTGGGCACCACGGCAGCAAGGGGCGACAGCAAAAGCTCCATGTGATGGGAAACGAGGACAGCAGTAATGGCACAGGGCAAATGCAAGCGAACAGCATGTCCTGCTATACCCTCAGACCAAACAGAAGGATTTGGTTTTTGCTGAGGTCTCTTCCACATGCTGCAACGCTCCTCCTCCTCACTGAGCCTTCATCCAACCTCCCCACAAGCAAAGGTTCCTCTCCAGCCAGTTTGTTGCACCATCCTTGTGGTCTTCCTTGGGAAATGCCCTTGCACCACCTCTACCCAACACTTCCCTCATTCTCACTCCATTTCATCATCAAAACAGGCAAATTCACAGATCTAGTGGTAAAAGCAAGCCCCCTCGCCACCCCAGGAATACCTCCAGTCCCTTGGGCACAGCATTCCCACAAGATATTTCATTACTTCTTTAAACTTGACATCTAAAACCCAGGGTGCTGGTTCCCAAACTATGCGGTTCACAAGCCACAAGAAATTCAGTTTCAAATGATATCTGTGCCAGCAGAGATCACGGAGAGCTGGTGGTATTTATGGAGAAACCACTTGCAAGCAGCTTTCCCAACACCATCCAAGCAACACATGGAGAATCTGCATCCTGCAGTCAGACCCCAACCCAGCCGCAGATGAGCTCTGCGGGAAAAGCTCCGATCAACCCCAACAGGCCTTCAGCAGGTCTTCCACAGCTCCAGGCAGCACTAGCAGGGAGCTGGCGAGGCGCGAGCGAAGCCGGCAGCCACAGCTGGCAGCGAGAGCCCCCGCAGGCACAGCCGCCTGCCAGCCCCGCCGCTCGGCCCCGGCTCACAAGCCCTGCAGCCTGCCAGCTGCGGGCAGGATGAGCTGCACGAGCACGCTCAGAGATGGGTTAATGTGAGCTTACCAAGCAGCTATTTTTTAGAAGTCATGGAAAACTGAGAGGGTATTAGAAAGCTGGAATAAAACAATGAGGCACTAGCTTTGGAGAGATGAAAAACAAAACAATAAAATGGGGAGCGATTGTAAAAATGACTAGCCAAAATATCTGATTTTGAGCCTTATTAAGAAAATAGCTATCAAGGAAGGAAAGCAGAATTCCAGCAACATGTCCAAGGAATCAGGCCTGGAGCAAGGCCAGGAGCTGTGGATCAGCTCCTGGCTCTACCACCACCCTGCTGGCTGACCTCGAGTCCTGTCTTCCCTCTCCATGCCCCAGCCTCCCCATGTCCCCAGAGCAGCCCTTTGCCTGATTGCTCTCTTCTCAGAAGAGAGAGGGACCATGTGCAGCAAACAGACAGAATTCCCAATGCATTTCATTTCATTTCTTTCTACTGAGCATGCACAAGCGGCAAGGATTTGCTCTTGACCACCTCTACATGAGATGCAATTGAAAGCCCTTCGGCGAGCGACAGTGGGAGGCAGCGCTGGCATCACGGGCTGCAGCCACGGCATCACCTCAGGGCAGCGACAACCCTGGTCCCACTGCACCGAGTACAGTGACCTCGGCCGACAGTCGCAGGAGGGGACGGTTGTGAAGAAGTGGTCGAGGGAAGGACCGCCTGGTGGAAGGACCACCACCTTGCAGCAGAGCAGAGCAAAACAGAGGAAGGGAACACGAAGCCTGAATCTTAGGAAAAACACCCTGGCACTCAGCTTTAGCAGAGTTTGAACCAACTCCAGAGGGGAGGGGTAGAGCAGCATTTCTAAGGACTTTTAGAAAGCCAGCTAGATAAGCCATGGAGACCTGTGCAGAGGGGACAGTTCCTGGCCTTATAGGGAGCTAGGGCGAGCTTTTCTTTTCCTGTCTGTGCCTGGGGACTGAAAGAGGCAGAGAGCTCCCAAAAACGAGCAAAAGGTGGCTTGACATTTTCCTCTGCCTTCTGGGAAGAAAGATCAATTCCTCCTGAACTGATATGGGCTATGGAGGCTTTTATCTGTGCAGTTATACAAAAAAAAAAATCAAATGCCAGCCTTCATGCATGCATTATTACTGGTGGTCTACTGGCTGCCAAGAAAGTCGCCTGCTGGTGGCTCGGGTGCATCAGTGCATAGCTGGGGTCTCTGGAGGCTGCAGCTTGATGGCTCCACAGTCAAAATAAATCCGGGAGCCACAGAGGCTCTGGGAGGCCTGCTGGTGCTGCGGGGAGACCCTGGCCTTCCCGGGGGACGAGGGGAGTGCCAGCATCCCCGGGTTCAAAGAGTCCCCTGCACGCCCCGAGCCTCCCCACGCAGCGTGAGTCACCCTCCAGCGGGGCCGCTGCGCTGCCTCTGGCTTGCTCATTTCATTGATGACTCAGGGCTTAGGAAGCACATTTTAAATCTCTTAATGAAATAATGGAGAGAGTCATTTTTATCGGCATGTATTTTTAAAACAAATACTTGAATGAGGCTTGCGCCCATCTCCGTCATCCCCTCCCAAGACACGGAGGCGAACGGCTGTGGGGACTGAGCCCGGGGGCACCCAGGTGGGCAGGAGCAGCCCCCGGCACGCGGCACCTCCCTCTGGTGCTCCCGGTCCTGCTCCTGGCGGGGCTGTGGGAAGAAGGTGGGGATCGAGGACGCTGGCCCAGATGAGCCCTGCAGAGCCCCAGCACCTCGATCAGCAGCGGGTCTGAGCCTCGGGAGTGCCTGCCTTCTGAACGTGGACGGGCGCTGACTGTAACCTCCTGCCTCTGCAGATCGCCCTGACAGAACAACCGCCCAAGCAAAGGAAGCAGCAGAACGGGGGACGCTGGCACCACATCCACGGCTCCTGGGCCAGGATGCAGCCTGCCGAGACAGGGGGATTGTCTGCCAATATGATTAAGGAAGTGTCATCCCAAGCGTGGCCAAGGTCACAACCATCACCCCTAGTATCCTCTCCCCCTCCCTGTGTAAGAATAACTGAACCAGGCTGGTACTGCCCTTGTGTTGTGGTTTAACCCGGCACGCAGCTCAGCACCACACAGCTGTTCGCTCACTCTCCCCCCCGCAACCCAGTGGGATGGGGGAGAGAATTGTAAAAAAAAAAAAAAAAAGTAAAAGCTCATGGGTTGAGATAAAGACAGTTTAATAGGACAGAAAAGAAAGGGGAAATAATGATAATAATAATAATAATAATGATAATAGTAAAAGAATACACAAAGCAAGTGTACCCAATGCAATGCACAATGCAATTGCTCACCACCCGCTGACCGATGCCCAGCCTGTTCCCGAGCAGCGGCCCCCCTTTGCCCCGGCCAGCCCCCCCAGTTTTATTGTTCAGCATGACGCCATATGGTATGGGACATCCCTTTGGTCAGTTTGGGTCAGCTGTCCTGGTCCTGTCCCCTCCCAGCTTCTTGTGCACCCCCAGCCTCCTCGCTGGCAGGGCAGAATGAGGAGCTGAAAGTCCTTGGCTCTGTGTAAGCACTGCTCTGCAGCAACTGACAAAATCACTGTTATCTTCATCAAAAATCCAAAACAGCACTGTGTGAACCTCTATAAAGAGAATTTAACTCTATCCCAGCCAAAAGCATGACACCTTGTTTTGAACAAAGGACCTCTCTGTGTGATGCTCAAAGCCCTCCCACTCTTGCCTCCAGAAGTGCAACGTCACAAGAAGCACCTTAGAAATGCTAAGGAGGAAAAAGGAAGGTAACAGGACACCAACTTCCCAGACGTTTTTGCACTAAAACAAGATGAACTGAGAGACCAGAATGGTTTTATTGCCATAGAGGAACCACCATAAGGCCATGTGCCCACGATCTCAAAAAACACCCCTTGCAGATTGCTTTTAACCTGTCTGTAAAACGCGGCCTCCCAAGCCAGTAGAGCAACACCAGTAGCATCTGGAGCCTCACCACAGTGTCCCTGGCAGCACAAAAACCCAGAGAGCAGAGAGGAAGTGGAGCTCCAGCACCCACCCCCTCCCATTTTCCCGGTGGCATTCCCAGTGCTACCCTTCCCAACGCTCCTCACTGGCAGGATGAAGCAATCCCACAGGAACAGCGCAATGACCTGGCTGGCTTAAGCACTGCACAACAATCTCCTTTAAACACTGGATTTTGTACAAAATGTCAAAGACATCTGTGGGCTTGGCTTTTCATTTAAACCATGACCCACCATTTTCACAAATCCTTTGCAAACCTATGAGAACTTGGGCCAACATGAGTGCCTGAAATTATTCTCTTAATGTCACAGTTCAGGCACTAAGTAAACTACTTTGCAAGTTGCTGCCAGCCTTGCTGATCCCCGATAACAATTAACACAACATGCTGCAGACACAAAAGATGAGACCATTTAAAAGGACAGGCTGAATTCTGAAATTCAGCCAAGCTGGGGAGATAACAGACACGGAGTTGGAAACAATGCTGCTCACGGAGGGCTAAGGCAGAGGTTTCGCATTATCTGTTTATTCACACCAGCAGACATCAATCCTGTTGCACTTTATACTCTCCTAAATGTTGCCAAGCGTAATCTCAGCTCATCTTTTTCTGGGCAGTGTCCCTAGGAGAACGAAGTTATTAGCGAGGCTGAAGAAGCCTCATGCAATTGTTCAGAAACTATACCAAAATAATCCCCGAAGACAAGCAGCTGTGTACAGGTGGAAGCTTTCTAAGTCATTGCAATAAAATCTGGCTCAGTAACTCCCAGAATAATTAATGCCCACACAAACAAAAGAAGAGAGAAAAACCAAAAGGTGAGTTATTTTTCCATGCTAAAAGAGCACTCCACAAAACAAACTTGTGGGCCAAAGTCCACGCCGCAAACCTGCCCTCCACAACTCCTCGCCTGCTGGGACAGCTGCACCCAGCCAGGCAGCGACGCTGCTGCTCTGACCCCGCGGCAGCGCGCCTGAGGTCCTGGGAGGGGACAGGCTGGCTCCTGTGGGATTTGGGCACAAGTGGCAGCCGCTGGGCTCCAGGGCAGGGCAGGGTGGGCTGGGGGCTGTGGCTGCACTGCCTGTCCCCCCCAGCTCCTCGCCCGTGGATCCTGGCAGTTGGTGCTTTCAGGCACAGCCATTAGTCAAGCTCAGCGTATCTGCAACATGCTGCATTTATGACTAATCGGGAGTCGATGCCTGACTGTCAGAAGGGCAATAAAATTCAGAGCCTTGGGATGCGAGAGGATTGCTTGGGAGGAGGGAGGTTTTGCCCACCTGCCCTTGCTAAGAGCTCCCCTCTGCACGAGGGCTGACCCCCCCCAGCACAGCCCATCGCTCAGCGTGACCCACCCGTGGCACAAATCCTTAGCCCCAAACTCTGGTGGCAAGGGAGGGGACAGGCCAGGGCAGCAGTGCTGCTGACCCATGCATGGTGGGACAGAGCAAACAGCAGGAAGGAGGAGGACACACACCGCTGGGAATCAGGAAAGGGCCCTGGTCTCTTGGAGGACCCATCGTAGCAGATCTGGCCCCCAGGCACTGGTGGACCACGGGGATGAGCGTGCTGGCTGCACGACGGCAGCCACAGCTCAAGCCCCAGCCTCTCACCATCGTGATCCTGCCTCCGCCTGGGAACGACCCAGCCAGGGGATGCCAATGTTCCCAAAACCTCATCCTTCAGCGTCCAGCACACCCCGGCCCTGCTCTCAAGTGCCAGTCTGAACCAGCTACCACACTTGCCTGCAAATTGCACTGGTTCACACATGTGCGCAGAGCTGGACGCACATGTGAGTTGTCCCTGCTTTGACTCTGATGCAAGGTGAAAAATATGTCGAAAACTCGAGAAAAGTGATTTTGGACCACTTTGGGGAAAAGGAGAAGGGGAACACGGCTACGCAAGCAAGGTGCTTCGAGGTACTCCAGGGAGCAGCAGCTGCTCCAGAGCAGAGCAGCAGCTGCAGGGGCAGACACAGGCAGGTCAGCTCAAGGAGGAAGGGACCCAAGTGACAGTGCCATGAGCCACACCGGCACAGCCCTGCAGCCCCACACGCTCCTCCCTTGGCCTCATTTCACCGCAATTAAGTGCGTGCAACTGTGCTCAGTGCGGCACAAAACCTCGTGGCCAGCTTTGGTTCTCTCTTTGGGAAAGCATGAGCTCCTTTCCCAAGCCTGCCTTCCTACAGGGAGGAAAAGCAAGTCTGTTAACGAGCATCTGCCAGCACAGCCACCCCCCTAATACACACGGCCGTCTTCACTCGGTCTTCCACCCCCTACACCAAGCCGTTGCCTGCCCTGTGCCCCGCTCAGCATCTCCCCCGCCTGCCCCGCACCCTCGGCCCCCTCCCAGGCCCGCGCCTGCTCCAGGGGGGCTGCTCACCCACAGCCTCCGCACCACTTGCAGTTACCCCATGCTAACACGGACCAGCACTTCAAAGCATTTCTTCACAGAGAGCTCAGCCAGGAAAGTTTTTTCTGTACTTCTATTGTGCTGCTAGATGTCTGTAAAAATTAATGTATGCATACATACATATACATGTATGCACAACCTCTTTATTAACAAGTTTCTCTTTAGAAGGAATTCCATGAACTCTGCTGACACTGAGACTGAGAGGCATCCACTTGCTGCTGCTTCACAGGAGAGTTTCTCCGCATCACAGAACTTGTAAAATCGCTGCCAAAACCACCGGAGCTCGTAAACTCTGCGAGCTCAACAACATGCAGGGTGACACCCACAGGCAAGGGCACCTTCTCTCCGTGTTTGCGTTTATCAAGTCCTTAACTAGGTAGGGAAGGAGCTGCAGGAGAAGCAGCAGACAGCAGCTCTAACAAGCAGCTGATAGCTGTTACAAATAGCGTGCTGCGCATGTGCTATTTTCTACCTTTTTTTTTCCTTTCTTGATTACAGCCTGCAAACTATTACTGCAACTTTAAGCACTTTGGGAAAGAGCTATGCTTGGGCTTAAGTGTTTGCAGAATCAGGGCCTAGATGTGCAGATGAATATGTTACTATTTATATCAGAAAGCCCTCAGTGCAGCACAGAGCGGGTGCAGCGTGGCTGGGTTAGCATTGCCACTAGAACCTGGATTTCTCTTTTGCCTTGTTTCGGGGGGGGTCAGCTGCCTGATCTTTGTGTCGCTTGAATGCACTGCCTGGTATTTTTATCTTTGGGCTTATGAGCTTGCGTGTGTTTATACTGGTTTATAGGTGAAGTTACATATTTCATCACTGAAAGGAAAAAAAACAAAGGAAATACAAAAGGCTGGAAGCTGTGTAGTCAGCTCTCAGCTCCATGGACCTGCACTTAATTACACCCTGTTCTACAGCATATACTTTAAATGCTGCATTGCAATCCCTGTAGCCGTGCTGTGTGTCATTCATCCTGACAGCAGGTCTGCCCGCCAACCCAGCTAATTATAGTGCGGGAGGCAAATGACTAGGCTCCCGCCCTGCTGCGTGCTCCTCTCAATCGGCTGCACGCTGCCGGGACACTGACGACCCCAGGCTGCGGCTGGGGCTGGCGATGGATGTTCCCACGCTGCTGCAGGGACGATGCTCCCCAGGGAGAACCCCACCAGGGCCCTGACTCCCCGGGAGCTCCTTCCCGGGGCAGCAGCCTCACCGCCCTGCATCCGGCCTCCCTTGCCTTGGCCCTGCAGGAGCAGGATGTCTTCCAGCCAGCCCGTCTCTCCTTGGACAGACCTCTGCACCTCTCTTGTTTTCCCTCTGGCCACGGCTGTCAGGTCAACAAAGTGGGCTTGGGCTGTACCAAGAACATCACCACCCATGGGTGCTG
Source organism: Chauna torquata (assembly GCA_013399475.1). Classification (NCBI taxonomy): domain Eukaryota; kingdom Metazoa; phylum Chordata; class Aves; order Anseriformes; family Anhimidae; genus Chauna; species Chauna torquata. The sequence continues at coordinate 286,804 of VXAL01005619.1, read as the reverse complement.
CTGTCTCAGGTCCAGGAGGATAAGCGTGTGGTTTGGTAAGAGAGAAGCAGCTTTTGGGGAGCTCCTCCTCTTGGAGCAGACCTGCAGGCTGAGCCACCCCAGCTGAAACTGAGCTCAGCCCCACGTGCCCAGTGGCGCCACCAAGGAGGGCACGAGCCCAGGAGTGGTTCTGGCTTCCGGCAGACACCAGAAGGACCCTGGGAGCCGAGAGGCAAAGAAATGCCCCCTCTTCCAGCAGCCTTTTCCCCCAGTGGGGACAAGCCCCCAAGCACCAGCGGAGCATGCCACAAGGGTCCCCACGCAGCACGGCAGGGTCCCCTGCCCACCCAGGCAGCGAAGGCTTTGCCCCGGTGAACAGGATTGCGGCCACCCAGTGCAGTGCACTTGGCCATGAAATCACTCCTTTGGTAACACACCTGGAGAAGGGAGAGGATCCGGCCAACCTGCGCCCCTGACGAGCTATTAATAACCTCGCACATGCAGGACCTGCAGGAACATGAACCAGGCTGTCAGTAGGGGACCAAGTAAAACCCAACCCTTCCATGGGACACCATCCAACCAGACCTTGAAACACCATCGGAGAACAGGTCTCTCATTATTTTGGCCCAGAAAGTGGCTCCCAGGGGTTATACAACGTCTGAGTCAAAATATGTAAATACAAACCCTCACTTCTGGGAACCTGGCTGCCGACAGCTGGCCCCGTGCCCATCCTTCGTGGCATGACGCAAATGAGACCGCAGTGTGCTCTTGACTTGCTGAGACCCTGCAGGAAGACCAGAGCCGCTTGCAAAATGACAGGCACACCAGGAAATAACGTTGCTTCTTGCAGCTGGCCTCCTCCTCCTTGGTGGCCCAGAGCAAGCCACCAGTCCATGCTGAGCATCCATTTCTCACAGACCCTGACTTTGTAAAGATAACTCCACCAGGAAAAAAAATCTGCATGGTCGGTCTCAAATCAAAAGTGATTCTTTTAAAACCAGGGCTTGAAGCATATCAGCCAAACCATTCTGGAGTTCTAAGGCTCTCCAAAATTAATACGTTACAGGCTTTTGGGAGCAGATGCTAACGCCCACACTCCTTCGGCCCCTCCGTGTGCATTGCCCTCGCCCCTGCAGACTCTGGCTTCCTGGGCATGCCTCCTGTGGCACTGTCACAGCTGGGAGATGTGCATCTTCAGAAGGCAATGCCGGATGCCACCAAGGGCAGAGCTGGGCAGAAAGCCTGGGTTGCTTATCGGATGCATTTTTAGGAAATGCATATACCCAAAAAACTATTCAAACAGAGAAAAATGTACAAAAACATTATTAATGCATGTTACAGGTGAGGCTGTAAGTATAAAAAGTCAGGGAAATCCCCCCTGAGCTCCACATACTTCTCCAGGAACACCCTCTCCTCGCCATCCTGAGGATTAGGGAAGGACATGCTGGTTCTCACCAGGCCACCCCGCTGTCATTCAGACGAGATGTTAAAACAAACAGCAGGATGGTCAGGCACGCGTTCTGCCCAGTGCTGCAGAGACTCCTTGCACTAAGCATTTATACAGGCTCCAGCCATCCAACCACCACTAAATGTTGAGGCATCAAACTCCATAAAGGAAGCACAAGACACACAACAGAATAATTTGAGCACATTATAAAAAGCCCGGAGGGAAAATAGATTTTTGGAATGTGTTCTCAATCTCATTAATTGGGAAGACAGCCTTGGAGGGGAAAAAAAAAGATTATATTCCTCCCCAAACCATTATCCACTCTGAAGAGTGTATCATATGAAAACAGTTATATAAAAGAATAAATTATATTTGGAATGGCAAGAACCCCAGAATAAAGCTAGAAACTCTGATGTTCCCATATAAAGATAGGAGACAGTTATCTGTTCCAAATTTTCAAGTTTTCTACTGTGCCAATTCAAATTCACTACATACCAGCATAGCCATATAAAGGGGACTCCACCCATGTAATCTTGGAACGAGCAATAATCCCCTAAACTATCAATTTAATGTATGGGGATAGAAAATGAGACAAGAATGTACTAACAGAGAGCAATCCATTAACTACATGGCAAAAGGCACCAGAACATGCGCTCAGGAATATCTATTTAAAGTGACATTTGCATTTAAAGACCAAATCTGAAATTAAGATTTCTGCACGCAGACATAGTCGATTCTGCAAATTAAAAAGCCATTTCTAGATGCAATGTGAATTTTATTTTTTGTTTTACTTTCTCCTATTTGTTCAGTGTCACGTTTCTTGGCCAGCACTAGAAAAAAACAGCTCTTACTCGGGACTTTTTAAATTAGACGTGTTTCTGATCAGCTTCCCAGCCCATCTCACTCGGGCTCCCCTGTGCCAGCACGTGGCTGAGGAACGGGGACATTTCAGAGCAGCTTTCCCAGGGTACGAGGGCTGGAGTCCGTGCTCCACCGGCTGTGCCGTGAGCTGACAGAGTCCGTGTGGCTCCAGGGGCGTGCGGCAGCCCCAGCCCCACCACGCCACTAACAAAGCTGCGGGATGCGGATGCTGGGGTTGGCATGCAGCACTCCGTCGTATGGGTACCAGCATCCTCTTGCACAGGTGGCCCTGCCCCTTAGCAGCGCACACATTATGCTTTACATCCAAGGTGGGTGAAATCTTTGATTTTTACAGATTTCTGCAGGTGCAAGGTGGTCATAATGAGCCTGGATCCTGCTTGCCCATTTCCAGTTCCCGTGCAGCCCACCGCCAGAGCCCTGCAACAAGTGGGCTGCCTGCGTGAGCTCAACAAGCGATGCACAAAGCTCGGCAGGGATCGTGCCAAGTCCTTTTCCCATTGGGAAGTGATGGGCTCGGGAAGCCACCCCAGCCCCGTGGCTTGCTTGCCTCCGGCTGCAGCGAGCAAAGCAGAGGCAGGAGAGCGCTCGTCTGCCACCAGATTCAACCCCGGCTGCAAAATCAGCCCCAGCAAGGAGCCCCCATTCTGCTGGTCCAAAGCAGGAGCCCAAAGAGGAAATCGCTTCTTCTCTAATAAAAGACAACTGCTCCTCCAGAAACCACCCTTGCTTGTATGTGAGGCCACAGCGAGGAACAGCAGCCATGCAAACAGCCCTGCAAGCGAGCGTGCTGGATGGCGCCCAGTAGCCAGCGAGGAGACCTGTCCAAGCCATGGAGATTGAGGCACAGATAAACCAGGTCAGCTAAGTGTTTCCATTCAAGCCAGACAGTGACTAACAGACTACACTAATTTGTTACTCAACCGAAGTTAAACTTTTCAGACTCAGATGAGCCAAATGGTTGTTCCAAGTGAAAAAATCCTGCAGGATGCATTCCCTGTCCCACGAATACCCGGGGATTCATGATTTCAGGATGGAGCTGATAGTTCTTTCATATATCACACAGAATAACTAACTAATCTTTTCTTTACTCTTTTTGCTCCTCAGATGCTATGTAACTGGTGGCGAGAACACGCATGTCATGTTCACACAGCGCTCTGGGAGGTGGAGGGCTGTGCAAGCTCCGCATGCTGTTACTGCAGCAGATCAAACACAGAAAACAAAAATTTGTTTTACTGGCATTACGGCTGTCAGCACAGACAATAAAAGAGCGTGGACAACAGAGCATCCACCCTCCTGCCCTTTCTGGATTCAACGTCATGGCACGCATGAGCTTTGCCCAGAGAAACAAGACTGAAAACCAAAAACGGATGAACCCTTCAGCCCTTGGAAGCTCTTCTGAACTTCTCACCTCTGCGCCCTGCCCTCGCCCAGCCTCCTGGGGTGCGGGTCCAGCATGCCCACGCCACAGGGCAGCAGCCCAGTGCCTCGCTGCAGAGCCCTGCATCACAACACCCAGGCAGCTGGTTGGTGACATTACAGAAGCTGTCAAGGTGACAGCCTTTTTACTTGCTCTCCACTTCAGAAGATGGCATTCTCCAGGACCAGCAGCCAGGAGGTAAGAGAGTCTCATGGTGTAACACCGCGTTACGCACCACTGCATCCCGAGCCAGTGGCAGCCGCGCACAGGGATCGCACGCAGGACAGGGACCACACACAGCAGGCGTCCCCAGCGCTCGCCCTGGCCCCACTGGCACTGGCATGGAGCAGCTGCCCTCGGGCTGGGCTGAGGCCACAGAGCCCAGGGCACGGCGGGCCCCTGCGCTGCTGCTGTCCGCAGACAGAGGTTTCACCCTTTCCACCTGGAAAAGTGCTGTGCCGCAGAACTCAGAACAAATCTATTGCCACCAAGATTGCATCTAGATTCAGCTGAGAAACAAGATTCAGGAAGCCAGAACAACAAAACATACATTCGTGACATGATACAACTCAGGTAAATCCTTGCGCAGAACACAGATGACATAATACCCAGTTCTTCTTTTATAAAAACGTAATGCTTTCTCTCAGCCGGGCAAATGCGCAGCTCTGCAAAGCCTGCAGCTCCAGCATCCCACCTTCACAGATCTTCAAAACCAGCTACACCCAGGTGCAACGCCCCAGGGTGCGGATCAGAGCTGGAAAGCAAACCCGCCCTGCAGCACGCCGCCTGCTCCCCGGCCCTGCCTGGGCCCCTTCGAGCCCCCTGAGCCCCCACTGCTCTGCAGCCAGGACCTGCAGACCGCTCTCAATGCACCATCAAGCCAGCTCAAGGAACCTCCTTGGGGCGATGGGGACATGAGTGCCCGAAGCCCCAGAGCCAGCTCATGAGGACCCTGGTGGCCGTTCCTCAGGTGACAGTGCAGAAACTGTCCCCGTGCGTCCATAGGTGTAGAGGAAGGTGAAACGCCGACTCCGCTGCAGTCTCTGGCAAAACTCCTGCCAACCGCAGCAGAGCTGGCACCGGCACGCGATGCGCCAGGCGCGCAAAACAGACTCACGTTCATGCAGGGCCGCGCCTGGCAAGGGATGCATATCGGAAGCACTTTGCCGAAACACAGTGGCCTCTCGGGCGGCAGGTGACACATGCTGCGTGCAGAAGGCACATGCCTCGAGCTGCCAGGGCTTTTAGTGCCGGGCAGGGTTCGCCCCTCCTCCTGCCACCCACGGCCCTGCCCGCTGCACCTAAGCCCTGGCCCCCGCCCTGGCTTGCCCGGCAGCTCCCGCCTGCATCTTCAGGCTCACCCCGGCCCGCGGGCCCCTGCGCCCAAGAAGGGTGCACTGGGGAGCCTCCAAAACTGCGTAGCATCCTGGGCCAGACTGACAGCCCACCCAGCAGCCGCTGCCCCGGTCCCTCCTGCACGCATCCTCAGCACACAGCGCTCCAGGCACCGGCTGCCTTCGCACCGTCCGCTCCAGCAGCCCCCCAGGCCCGGCCCTCCCACCCTTCGTCCTCCACCTTTCCGAGCCCATTTACCCTCCTGGCCTCCATCACAGCCAGATCCACGACGTCTGTGAACCATGCGAAAATGTAACTGCCTTTGATTTGTGTTAGCCTTTTCCCATCTAATCTCTTGGGACACCCCCAGCTCCGGCACTGCAAGGTATTAAATCACTCACCATCTCTGCAATGCTCAGGGCTGCACAGGGGCTCCTGCATCCTCTTCTTCCTCCTCCTCCTCCTCCTCCTCCCCTCCCTGCCAGCAGAGCAGCCGCCTGTCCCCAGATTCCCATCTGGCCGCCCACAGCCTCTCCCCAGATTACAGGCCTCCACGGCTGCCCCAGGTTAGGTGGCAATCGCAAACCTGGAGGCAATTTCCATGGAAATGTCTTCTCCCAGCCAGCTCAGACACAGGTTTGTCTTCCCCTGCTTTCTCCTGCCTGGAAGGGAGCATCCCACAGCACCGGCAGTGCGGCGCCGCAAGAGCGATCCAAAACAACCAGTGCGCACCGGGCGGAGAACCCCTCCGGGCAGCGGCACGGTGCCTGACCCGGCACCTTGTGTCACTGGGGATGCCGACAGCATGGCTCTCATGAAGCGCTCACCCCACCTCCGAGCTCCTTTCATGGTCCAGCTCCATGAAAGCCCTGCAAGTCCCTGCCGAGGGCCAGCAGGCAACTCACTACGGGTGCTGGCTGTACAGGGTTCAGTAAATTTACAGCTCCTCTCCACACAAACTGCACCATATTCCACAAGCAATAAATTACCTTTTTCACTGGTTTCTTCCCTCTGTCCCACGGGAACTAATGAACCTAGCACCTCCTCCACGCAGCTCCCGCCCCTGCCCAGCAGTGCCAACGCTGTGGCAGCAATGCTCACTGTGAACTCACCGCAGTTATCCTCCGCCTTGAAGACTGCAGCCCCTGACCCGAGGAAGGATTCGTGTCCTAAGCAGGGTCCCGTCTTCTCCAGCTCCCACAGTCAGTCTGTGAAGCACCACCACAACAGTGACCCCAGCCCCACACACCTGCCACAACACGGTCAAGCAGAGCTTCCTCTCTGCGTTGGCTCACTTGCTGCTGTTCTGCTAGTTTATTTTACAGACACCACGCACCTGAGAGGGACACAAGGGCCTCTGGTCCAGCCCAAGCTCGTGGTAAGAGCAAAGCACCTGAATAACACTGACTCATCTTGCAGGGGTCCACCAAGCACCATCCACTGATGCAGAGTCGCTTCAAGACAAAAACATGCACGCATCTCTGTGTGCGGCGACGAGGTGGAAGAACGGACTTAACTGGGATAAAGAAACACCATGGGTATTTGTCGACATGCAGGAGAAGATGCAGGTGAGCACCTCCCTCACCCAGACACCGTCCCTGCAAGCCATGCTGACCCTGCGGGCTCCGGTGCAGGAGTCCCCGTGGGGCATTGCAGTGGGGCCGTGCACAGGAAAGGGGGAGCAGGAGCGCAGGCTCCTGCATGCAGACCCCACCAGTAGCTGAAATCCTAACAGGAATTTGTGTTAAAGCCTCTGATCTTTGTTGGGGCTCCCCTACTGGGCACTGCATATTCACATATTAAGAGACACTGCCTGAAACTAATTTTTGCCCAAATAACGACAAAAAAAAGGATACTCCAGGGATTAAATGACCTGGTGAGCCACAAGCACAACCAAGGATGGAAAACAAATAGTTTACCTAAGTCTCGCAATGGCATCATGATCGCGTGACCCTCCCTGCACACATACCACATGCCTCGGTTTACCCACCCTTATAGGTGGGCAAGGCATCACCCGCAGGGCGGTGGGAGGTCACTGCTGGCTGCTGTGCCCAGGGTGGGCGCACTCAGAGTAACGAGCCCCTTGAAGCACCACTGCCTGCAGAGCCGTCCGGCTCGCCGCTACCAAACCCAGCCCACGCTGCCTGGCAAGAAACGCCGGCACTCGGCTGCTGGAAACCTTGCTCCGGTCACCCAGGCAGACATCTGCCTCAGGCTGGGCTCTGACAACCGTTCAGCCAAAGAATGACGCTACATACATACCTATATTTACACACACGCATGTGTTCGTACACACGCATGTTTTGTTCAAAAGAGCAGTTTCCAGGGCTGCGCCCACGGGAAACACGGCACCTTGCTGCCGGGGCCGGGACGTGCGGGCAGCAGGAAGGCGAGCCGGGCAGCAGTGGGCCCCGGGGAAGCCTGCCTGCAATCAGACAGCATTTTAGCTGTTGCGAGGGAAGAAATTAAAGAAATACATCATATTTTGTTCGTGCTCAGTAAACACCCACTGGGGAGTCATGATTAAACCTTGTGTATGCTCTACCCCAAGCCCAAGCAGGAAGCTGCAGCGCCAGTTATTGCGGTGGTCACACGGGACGGGGAGCCCTGGGCTGGCGAAGGGTCTGGGGGGCCTCGCTGGGGACAGGGACAGAGCTGCTGGGGCAGGAGGAGTGAGGACAGGGACAGCAGAGAGCTCGGCTGAGGAGACATGGACGGAGGGCTGGACAGGGTAAAGCCATGGATTTGCAGTGTGAAAGCCGCAGGCAGAGATGAGGTGCTTAAAGGGGAGCCGGGGAAGGAGAGCAGGCGCAGGCGGAGCTCCGCTGCCGGAACACAGAGGCAGCAAAAGACATCGGCCGTGGACTGGCCCCTGCCCGACGGCCAAGCCCTGGCAGCCGGGCACATGGCCACGGCGGCAGCGCTGTGCTGGGGCTCTGGGTACCCGTTCCCGGTCTGCACTGGGAAACCCGGCTTTGGGGCAGAAGGGCTCTCTTTGGAGAGCAGGGGAAAGCAGGAAAGTCAAGAAAGAAATAGGGGAAAGGGAAGAAAAGGCTGCTGTGTAAGAGATGCAGGAAGAAAAAAAAGTTGAAAAGAAATCCCTGGGGAATTGTGGAGGAGAAGAAAGAGCGTAGACAAGCCAGGCGAGCCAGAGAGAGAGACAGAGAACAGGAAGCGCCTAACTAGGATGGAGACAGAGATACTACAAAACCGTGGTGACGTCATGCCGGAGTGGCAGCGGTTTCCAAAACAACTCCAAACTCCAGCACACAGAGAGGGAGAGAGATGCGCGGGAGCAGTGGAAAGGAGATGGGGCTCTGCTCTCAAAGGGAGCTGGAACAGAAGCTCGACGAGTCTGCTCAGCCTGCTCCCGTCTCCCCTTGGTTTGCATCAGCAGGACAGGCTCTGGGGAGCCAGCAGACACAGAGACAGAGGTTATTGTAGAGCTAGGCAGCATTGGAAAGGAAATTCCTGAGGGTGTTTTCCTAATTGACACACACAATGGAGTAGCCAAAGCCCCTTTCTGCAAAAAGGTAAATGCTGGATGCTCCCAAAAAGCCGAGCCAAGGAGTGAGCAACTACAGAGACAGAGACCCAGAGGAAATAAATCTGAAATAAATGGAAACCACACACAGAGAATTGTCCTGATGGCAGTGGTGTTCCTCTGCCCCAGCCTGTTCAGATTAGAGGGCTTGTAGCTGGGTTTTAGGGGGGTGAGGATGAGCACGGTGGCTGCCAAGGCGGCGGGGTGGACTCTGGCTGCTTGCAGAGGGCAAAGAACAAAATGAGAGGAAGAGGGGGCGAACCCCCACCGGGTCAGGCCATGGTGCCCCTCGCGGGCAGACCCTGCTGGCCAGCAGCGAGAAGCTGCCTGGTGCCCCTGGCACGGGCAGGGCTGGGGCAGCCCAGGCGCCCACCCACCCCGTGGAGGAGGGCAAGTCCGCAGCCAGGATGTCTCTGAGACAGGGGATTTCTTGGACGGGTGGACGAGCCGGTGACCGGGCAGCTCTTCGTCCATGCCAGGGGTCGGAAACGTCTCCCAGCCCTATGTCACACGCCAGGGGAGACGCCACTGGGACTGCTGCTACGCGGGGTCTGGCCAGCGATGCCACGGTGCCAGCAGGGAGATGTCCCCTGTGCCGACACTCGCGCGGCACAGAGCCCGCAGCAGCCAGGCGCCCGCTCCTCGCTTCAAAGTCCCCACGTCTGCCTCCCCGCCCGGGGGCGCGGGGAGCCTGACTCACGCACCAGGAGAAATTAATAAGCAAGCACAGAAGAAGGGCTCATCCCATCCACCAGCCAGCATGAATCACTGCTTTTACTGACTGTCTAACGTATTGTTCCAGCACTGAGTCAGTACTGCTGTGCAGGTTAACAAGGGGAGAAATTAAAAGTTATGGCCTATGAAAAGCAGTAGCACTGAGAAATTATAAAGCAGTGCTACTGTAAGAACGCTAATAGGACTACCCACAGAGTCCTAGAAAAGAAATGCTCTGTGCTCCAGCTTTTCAGCTGCTTTCCTCTGCACAGCCATGTCCCCTGCCAGACAGCCCAGAAATCAAGCCCTCCCACCGCCGTCAGCACAGGCTAGATACTCTGCAACAACAGTTTTCTTTCTGTTTAAAACCTACCACCTCTGCACTTATTTCAAATGTCCAGCCCTGGCTGGGAGAAAAACTGTAACTGACTGAGCAACTGTAGTCTCGCGGCAGGGGACCATCCCCTTCTCAAGGACCAAAACTCCTGCTCCCTACTAGGAAAAGCCCCGACTACTCTTCCTAAGAGTGCCAGCCCCCATTTCCCACCCCAAAACAGCTCCTGCGATGCAGGACGGCATCACCAATGCAAACAGCAACTACACATGGGGCCTTGCAAAATAAATCATAACCTCAACAAAAGGCTCCTGCGCTCAGACTGCTGCAGCGACCTCCTCTTAAATGCTGCTGCGGAACAACCGTGATGGAGTGTCTCGAGTCCTCTTAAGGCCCTCATATGCCGACAACCTATGCACTTTGCAATCTGGCAAGCACTTAGCTGGTACACAAGACAGGGCTATTGCTTGCACTTGGAGAAACGGGGAGAAGAACCTGACTTCACGGAGCAGAGAGAGAGATGAGAAACTCAGATTGGGAAATAGGGTCAGCTGCTGGGCTGCCCTTAAACATGAACATGAACTTACCCTAGAAACATGTGCTGAGCCTTAAGTGATTCTTTCTGATCACATCATCTACAAATGAGTCTCATCCTTCTCTGACACCAGTTGATGAATTCGCTTTGAAGACCGTGCAGCAGCAAGTTCTGCAGGTTAACTGTTCTCGTATAAGGAAGCACTTCCCCATGGCAGTGCTTCATTCGCTTCCTTGCAGTCCTGAGTAATGTATCTATGCCCAAGAAAAAGACCAAGAAGCACTCCAAGGACACGGTGACTCACGCCACCACCCCACAGACACCAGCCCCGCCAGGCGACACGCTGTGCCAGGACCCCGGCGTGGCTCTGCCAGCCCTCTGCAGCTCCCACCCGCAGGGACGGCCACCGCCACCGCCAGCACCTCTCCTTCATCACTCGCGTGGCAGTGATGGCACACGGCGCGCCCGGGAGCTGGGCAGTCCTGAGACGAAGACGACGTGAAGCATGCTTCTCCACCCCATCCAGGGTCAGCTGAACTTTGGTGTCCCCAGAAAAAGCTAATCTCAATGAACCATCAACTCAAAACAAAACAAAAAAATACGCTCAACATATCAGCAAGCACCAGATTACACCTGTTTTCTCCTACAAGGATCTAATTCAGTTCTAATAGGACAGTTACTATTACATATTAAATGAATGGCAATTGATTATTAAGAGTGCATTCATTGAACCTGGGTAGATGTGTAATAGGATACCTACCTATTACATAGCTGTGAAACCACACTGAATATGCTTCTAATGACCAACTGGTATTTACTTAACATTCAATATCCATTGCTAGGAAAGGTCTCTCTAGATTTAATAAGCCTCTGTTATTTTATGTTTAATTAAATACCGTCCACTATTAAAAACATATTTAACTGAGGTTGAAACCAGTAAAAACTGTATCTTATAACACAGCTGCTAAACCTCAAATATCTTCTTAATGATTAATTGGCATTTAGCACATGATCGCTGTCCTACTGAGAGGGTATGGAAGCTCAAAGATTTGACGACAAAAGTGCTTTGCTTCTGCAAACAATTCTGCTGGTTGAATAGCTTGGCTAATAAAAATATAGCAGGGCAGCAGGAGCCTCAGCCCTACGTAACCAATTTTTGAAAATGTGGTACACAGCACAGCCAATTCCACAATGCCTGCCAGACAGTGCCACACCACTTGCACAGCTGAGCAGGTAGCCAGGACCGCTGCCTTCCCGTGGGCAGAGGCCGGGCACCACGGTGCGCGTGTGCGGGCCCGGACATCAGCAGGACCTGTTCTGGTAGGCTCTGCCCCAGCTTCGATGCAGAAGCTCCAGAGTAGTGCGCCGGAGGACTCCTGATGGAACACCTCCAGTTGGGATTGCTAATGGCTTCCCACCTGCTTGGGCTGGTTCTGTGGTTCATCGCACATACTGGCTCCTCCAGCAGAAACCAGCAGCGTCTGGAAGAAGCTGGAGATGGATTTGCCATGATGGTCCAAAACCTTGACGTTAAAAACCAAGAGACATTTTCAGGCCAAGGGACCAGCCCATACATCGACAAGCTGCCAAAATCAAGTAGCCCGCAAGCACAAGTCCTGCAAGAGCAGCAGACTACGGATGGATGCTTCTGGCACTGCTGCATGGGCAGCCTCCATGCCTTCCTTGACAGGCAAAATGGAAGTCGCCCCATCCTGCACACCCAAAGCACCAGCACCGTGCATCATCTTTATCGCTGGGCACAGGGACAGCTGAAAGGGCGGAAAGGCCTCTTGGCCAGGGGGGAAATAAGCTTGAACAGGGAGCAGGGAGAAATCCAAAGCATGTCAGCACTTGGTAAAAAGCCATCCCACCTCAGTGACCTCCTGTAAGAGGATTTGATTTTTCTTGTTTTTGTTTTGAAAGCCCTTGAAAGTAAAATCTGATACTAGCAAAGTATTAAATATAGCAGCACATACCCACACAGATTGCACAAGAAAACAATTTAAAAATAGAAACAGTGAGAACAAATATGAATGCAGAAAAATATCAAGAGAGGAAATTCAAAGGGTCCCCTCCTAACCTCAGGCACGCTGGTGAAATTAGGGTTAGACAGTGGGCCGCACACTTAGATCCTGGGAAATGAGTCAAGAGTCCGGAACTTGAGCTCAGCACCAGGCAAACCCACTGGCAACCATAATAGGAGCTCATCCACTTCGCTCGGAGGAATCTCACTGTGTCAGACCTTGGGTTTGCGGTGCTTTAACGAGATGCCCTGAGCAAGCATCACAACAGAGCTGCTCTCCCCAGCTGCACAGCTGGATGGGGTTGAGATAACCAAAGCTCTACCCCGAAGTCATGTCCGAAGAGTGAATCATCATCCTGCCATGAATGACATACCAAAGGAATAAGAAAACATTCCCGGTGTCTGACAGGGCATCATGCTATGCATTGCGGTGGCAGGAGGGGGCTAGATATCCATATTAAGCAGGCATCTTTGGAGGAAAACCTCTAGGTAATTCAGTGTTTCTGAAACCAAAAGAGATCCTGGGAGTCCTAGCACCTTAACCAGAGGGGAGCATCACAAAGAAGACCTGGGTAGTTGTCTCTCTGCCTCAGAGGCAGGCAGGGTAGCAGGTGCCTCCACAGACGCTACAAGGAGGGGATGTGAATTTTTGAGCAACCTGATCTAGAGGGAGGTGTCCCTGACCAAGGCAGGGGAGTTGGAACTAGACGATCCTCAAGGGTCCCTTCCAACCCAAACCATTCTGTGATTTTATGATTCTATGAATGAGAAGGATCTCTTGGGAGGATGCTGGTGGAATAATTGCATCACCAAAGAACCACTCTCACCTCCCAGATCTGAGCACCAGGAGGAAAGTCCGATTGGTCTTTACTTCCTTCTCCAAGTACTGATGTATATGTATATATAAATACACAACCTGCCTATTTCCTCTTCACATCATCCCTCCCATGAACTAGCCATACCACAATGGTAAACAATCCATAGGAGATACCATCTGCGTTTCTTCAAAGCCACACAACACATTAAGTAAATGGCAGAGGTGTCTGTCTGAGGAATATGGTGATTAAGGATGTCTCGATCTCCATATCAGCCCTGAAGACTTTGCTGTGATATTGACTACTGCCCCAAAACGCAATGGAAGGAACTCAACATCGGATATGTCCTGTCTCATTCAGAAAAAGTCAGCAGGAGTGAAGAATCAAGAGGTGCCTCCCTGGTCCACTGGAGGAAAGAGACACACCTGCTCCATACACATTCATCCTTATAGGACTGTGCTGGTCTTTTCTCTTTTCCCTTGTGTTCAGTCAGGAAGCTGTGCTCATCTTAAAGCAAGTTAATCTCAGTTTTGATTGACTCTTCATAAGGATACAAGAGCCCTGCTGTAGTCAACAGAAGTCAACAACCCAATACAGAATTTGGTATCTGTGAATGACTCCTATGGGGAATGGGAAGCCTCAGGAGCTGCTCCAGCACAAGCACAAGCATTTGCTTGCTTCAGCTAGCTTCTTTGTATCCTCACAACCCCATGATTCCCATGAAAGATGACTTCGGAGCACCTTTTCCACCAACAGAAATACGGTTGCATGGACATCTTCAGTTGAGGTTCCAGGCCATGTCCCGCAGAGTTCAAGTGTTGCTAGGAAAACGCTGCACAGATGAACATGTAAAAAGGGCCCAGGCAGGCACCACTGACATGCAGGATGAGGAAACAGGGAAGGGCTGGAGCAGCCCCCAGGGACAGTCCTTTGCAAGTTTGCTCCCATGACAGCAAGACAGCTCCTTGGCCCAAAGCTGAGGTGAGGCCAGCCAAGCCCTCGGGGGTCGGGAGGACAACTAACATGCACACGGGGCTCATGACGGAGCCAAATTCCACTTCCATTTCTGCTGCAGATTTTTTATGTCATTTGAGTCATATTGCCAGGCACAGGTTTGACATCTTCCTCCTTTTGCTGTCTGCAACAGAGGCACCTGCTCCAGTCAATGGAGAGATAGGGACATCTTTGAAGACACCAGTCCTCTGCTGTTTTACACACCCACGTTCATAGGAGCCTATGACACTCTGGAGATGCCCATTTCTCTCCATTATCTGTGAAGGGAGTCCAGACACCCAGCCCAGACACCTATGTCTGCATCACTGTGTCTCTATTTGTACAGACAAATCCCACCCCTTGTGTTTCCATGCCTCAGTTTCCTCTGCTGTTAAAAAAAAAAGACCGAGAACACCATCCCAACACAACCACAGCAACATAGCAAGGCTTAATTCATTACAGCCTGTAAACCGCTTTGAGATCCTCCACTGCTATAAAAATCCAAAGCTGATATTTGTTTAACCCTGCCGAGCAGACAGAGGCAGGCACCCAAAGCCACAGCAGTGCTGGCTTCTTGTAGCCGGACCCAGCCCCACAAGGGGTAGTAGATGGATCGGCTGCTGCGAAACAACAACTTCCTTCTTTCTTTTTGCTCAAGTTAACTGGGGTTTAGACTGGGATTTCGGTTACGTTTTGTGGCCAGCCTTTCTGGAGACAACCACCCGCCTGATGCTAGGGGAGAGCGAGAAGTCTAAAACCACGGGCAGTTGTGTTTATTTTGATTCCATTCTTCCAATCATTCAAAATCCTGGGAAAATGAAGATATGTTGCTGGGGTGAAGTTTTTGTTTCGGAAATAAGTTTTAGTCTGGGGGCGACAGGCTGTCCAGCCAGCCAGCCGGGAGGCTGGGCTCCCTCCTACCCTCCGCTTGGCTCTGCTGCGCTCCCCGTCATCTCCGTGCAGCAGGAGTTTGCAAGGACAGCAGCGCCGTGCGTGGCCTCCGAGACATCCAGGGGCTCAGAGGCCAAGCGGAGCACACAGGCACACACTGAGCCTACCCTCCGCCAAAACCTGACACCACTCTGGAATGTAGAAAATTGCAAATGATACTTTAATTCCACAGTCACTCAACAGTAGCTCCGGCCATGGGAAATACTGGGGAAGGCGCATGCTTGGGAGTGCTTGCACGGAGCACATCCAGCCCCAGCCTAATCCGCCGGGCTGGAAACCATGCTATCTTTATCAAAACTCCCAGCCCAGTCAAGTCATCCCCACCTGCCTGCTCCTGAATCAGCAAGAAGTGCTGCTAGGTATCAGCCAGACCAGAGCCACCAGTCAGCGCACGCTACCCCTCTGCCGGTGCCTGCACAAAGTGATGTCAGCACACCAGCAGCTGCCCTTGGGGTCATCCCGCCATGCCGCATCGCGACTGCCCCACAGCCCTGCTCTCCACCCAGAAAGCTATCACACCAAATGTTTTTGCCTAGGTCCCCTATATGTCCACTGAGCCACAGCACTTCCCAGTCCTACCACATCTGCAGGAGAGCACCCTGTGCCCCGCATCCTCCACTCCCAGGGAACCAGGAACTTGCAGCTTCTGTGCTTTTTCCCTGCTTTGCACCTCAACCCCACCACGCACAGGGATATGTCTGGTGCTTACAGATGCCTGCTGGGCCCTGCAGTGATGAAGAGTCAGAACAGACCCAAAGTTAAACACAAGAGGATGTGGAAAACTCAGAAAGTCCATGTCCTGCCCATCAGGAGCTCTGGAACTGCCCTGGCTGGATTTATTATCAGGACAATTATTGGATACAGGAGGATATGAACTCCAAAACTCCCTGGGACAGTTTGGAATTAGGTTTAATATCATGCAGTGCTCAGCCAAAAGAGTTACGAGAAGAGAGGCTCAGCACATCGGGACGAAGGCTGCTCTCACATTTCAAGAACTTCCTGCTTTGGTTTCAGGTCTTCCTTCCTTCCTTTCAAGCTGTGCCCTCTGAAGTCAGTGGTTTCGGAGACCAAGGAATAACACGATTCACTTCGTCATTGCTGAAGAGGTGCTGTCAGGTCCCTGCCGTAATTCTCCAAAAGACAGGGGTTGGGGCTCAGCAGCATCCGAGGGTCAGGGGGATGGGCATGCCCAGGGCAGGTGTCACATCCCTCAGCTCAGGAGACCTTCCTCAGACCCTGCATGCACCCCTGCCTGCTCCCCTGCAACAGGGCCAAGCCACACATCCTCCTCCCCACCCCTGGCCAGGACCTGGGCACCTGCAGGGGCTCCTGGGGTGCCAGGCTTTGGCCAAGCCAGGAGGCACCCAGCCCACACCTTCATGTGGCAAAGGCAACAAGGGTAGCAGCAGGTGAGGTCCTGTTCCCCTCCACCACATCCTAGTCCCCTCCAGCAATGCATTGCATGGTGGAAGAGCTGTCCCACAGGGTGTCCCTGGTGGCACCCCAATGCGTCACGCCAAGGAGAGCCAAGTACAGTGCATGAGACAGCCTGTACACAGCACGAGATCGCTCTCCAGGTTGCAGCCCACCTGGACGAACACGTGCCATGCCTGCATGTCTCCTGGGGAGGACCACAAGAAGGACTTGGTGCTTTGCCTGCACTGGCTGGCTCAGCCCCTGTGGCCTTGTAACGTTGCCTACCCGGGGAATATGCCATAGGTGACCTGCATTGGATTAGATTATCATGATGGAAAAAATCTATAGTATTCAGCATTAAATCCTTCTCTGCCCTTCTGCCACTGAAACAGTCCCTAAGCTGAAGTCTCTGCATCACAAACACACAGGACTCCTGATGTGCCAGTCGTTCAGCCCCTGGTTCAGCAGGAGAGATGGTCTTCTGCCACCGGAGCAGAGCAGAAGCACTCGCAGCCGCGTGGAGACCCAGGAAAGGGAAAACTGTTGCAGGGCAGCTGTCATCCTGCTGCCTCCAACAACAGCAGCAGGGACCGGCGAGGGCCATGCACTGCACCCACTGCCTCCTACCCGCCACCCCATGTAGCTCTGGTTTCCT
Organism: Chauna torquata; assembly: GCA_013399475.1. NCBI lineage: Eukaryota > Metazoa > Chordata > Aves > Anseriformes > Anhimidae > Chauna > Chauna torquata. The sequence goes on along the minus strand of VXAL01005619.1, from coordinate 269,764 downwards.
CGGGAGGTTTCATCTGCAAGCAGATCTCTCAAAACGGAGAGCCAAAACTGAACCCAGGCCATTCTGGGGACACAATCCAGGCTGGTCTCCCAGTGCCACCTGTGCTGGTTCCTGCTCCCACGAGCCCTCTGCCCCGTGTGCCACCGCAGCGAGCAGCTCCAGCCTGCCTGGGGCAGAAATTCCCCTTCCAGCAGAGCTCCTGCGGCCAGGTCTGCGGTTTGCTTTGTGCTCTTCAGTAAAGGGTAGAGGAGAGAGAAGACGAGTGTCATGCCGTGCGATGGAAGAGGGTAACCCGAGCTGTGGTCTACCCTACATTCCTTGTGGCTCCAGCTCCCCAGCCAAAACAAAACCAACATTTTCCTTTTTTTTTTTTTCCCCTTTTCTTGAGGCCAAACAGGAGGAGGGGGCACCCTCACAGCACTCAGCCCAAGTCACGCTGGCTGGGAACCAGCTCAGCCCCACCAGCTCCTGACACTATTCCTAGCTGCGCGCACCAGAGCCCCAGCATCCCCCCGGCCGCAACACCCACCCATGAGGGATGAGGCGAAATGCTGCGGGGCCCAGCACCCGGTCGGGCCAGGACGCTTGGTGAGCACCGACCACAGAGGCACGCGGAGGCAGGCTGCTGCTGCCGCCACCGGCCCACGTAGCTCAGCCGCGAGCAGAGCCAGAGAAGCGCACTGATTCACTGTGCGCCGGCCCCGTGCTCCGCTGGGAGCTGCGGCCTCCCTGTGTACAGAGCTTTGAAAATTCCCAGAGAACAGCAAGCGAGAGGAGAGACACGACCACTCTGCAGCACCATTAGTCATGTTCTTCTCACCCAGAGGACACAGCGGTAGCTGCACGGCTTTCCGAGGGATGAACTGGAAACTGTCCCCAACACAATGTCTGCAAACACAGCAGATGACATGGGAGGAGAGGAGGAAATCCTGCCCCAGGCTGCAGAGTGAGCCCCACTCCACGGCTGCCACCCGGCTGGGATGCTGAGCCACCACGCAGCAGCAGCCCTCCCCTAGCACCTTCCAACATCTTCATGGCATTTATAGAAAGGCTCCTGCTATTAATATTGTCCCCCAGCGGGGCAGGCAGCCATGGGGCAGGGTGCCAGGAGGGTGTCACAGCTCCTTTGCTTCTAGCAAGTCCCCAGACCCACGATGCCATGCCATCCTGCTCTGCCAAGAGGAGACTGGTCAGGAGGAAGTCATTCTCCAAAACGCTGGGTCAAGGGGACGTGCTGAGCCCCAGCCCCGAGCAGCAGCTGTGCTGGGTTGGCCTTGGCTGGCTGCTGGACGCCCACCAAGCCTGGTATGCCTACACTGCTCTGGGTGGCAACACCCAGGTTTTACATACTGAAAAGCCCCCGTGTGCTTGCGTACGTCCATTCGGCATCTCACCCCTCTGGGCTGTCCAACCTTATGGGATCGGAGGGGACAAAACAGCCCTGAGATCTCCTGCAGCCACAGGGTTCATCTTGCCAGCGGAAACACAACACTGAGCATAGCTAATAATGGGAAATGGTGGCTGTCCTGGTGAACAGATAACGTCGACAAGGACAGAGACCGAGCGCGTATCATTGTGAAATGGGAAGTGGTCCAAGCTAGGTACAGACATCCTTCCCAGGTTGGGTGTAGGAGAGCCCCGAAACACCCGCTATGGCTGTCCTAAACACTGCTCCTCAGTCACCAGGGCAGGAAAAAAAAAATCAGATTTTTGCCAAACTTCAGCAGCAAGCAATGCCTTGTCATGTAACATGATTACACTGATAAACTCTGAATTAATTCAGTCATTTTGCAACAAATCTGGCCTTGCTCTCACCCTGCAACATCCATGACCCCGCAGAGGATGGCACGCACTACCTGGCATGGACCAGCCTGCCCAGCAGCACACGCAGAGAGACGAGGTGTATGTACATCGTCCTCGCCCCTTCGGCTGGGGCACCAGGAGCACTCTTTGGACAAGGAAACACTCCAGGGCCAGGTTTTGAACATCAGGATGAGCCACTGAAGCAGGACTTGCGGAGATGCACCGTTCTGCCGCCGTGCGGGCTCACACCAGCTCGCTCCCCAGCATTGCAGCACTTGCTCTGCCACCACATTTGGGGTTTGGGTGCTCGTTTGCCTTTCAGTGTCCCCAGCCCTGGCCGCAGATCGAGGCAGACAGGGCCACAACCCTCCCTGAAAGGCTCACCGCAGCAAGCTTCAGACTAGTGAAAGAGTTAACACTTCCCCCAGCTCGTACGCTGTTATTCAATACATTATTGACGTTGAAAAGTCGTCACGTTACAATCCAGCAGTCCACGAGTATTAAGAGGAAAATAGAGGCACGCAGAGCGAGACACACACAGCAGAGCAGTGGGCCCCTCTGAGCTACAGTTACGTTACTGCACACAAACTTATTTCCCAGATTCGGTTTCCTCCCCCATCTCTCCCATTTGGTGAAAAACCCACTTACTCGTTATTCGCATTTAATGCCGCTGAGAATCCCTAAATCCCCCTCGCAGAACGGATTACCAAGGGGGGAGGGACGGCTGCAGCAGGCTTTTTCTCGGGCTTCACCACTTCTGATGCTCCTCGGTTGAAACGACGACCTGGACGGCAGCATGTGGGGCCGGAGCCCCTTTGTGTCTGCATTACATAGCTTTTGCCAGAGCGGCCCCGCCAGCTCTGCCCACAGGCAGGGCTCCTGCACCCCGACCCCCTGAGACACCCGGCTCAAAGCTGCCCGCTGCAGCCCCGCACCGCTGCCGAGCAGAGCTCTCCCTGCTCCGGCTGCCACGGCTCTTGCTGAGCTGATCATGCAGCCATTTGCACGACCCCAGCCCATCAGTGGGTCTGAACCCAGACGTCAACGTTTCTCACAGAAACAGATTTATCCCTGGTCTCTTCCTCCCCTGACACACAACCTCACCCTCTGCTCAGCCTCAAGGCTCTGAAATGGTGCTTCCCCAGGAAGTTCAGACCCAGGGGCAGGAAAATAAAATAAAAGCCTCATACACAGGCAGGGTGGAAAAGTGGGCTTGTCCCTGCAGCCTGTGCTCCAGGATGGGGACCCACAGCATTGGAGCCCAGCCGCTGGAGCCCCGAGCACAGAGCGGCTCTGCCGTGGGGCCAGGGCTGGCACAGCAGCAGCCCCGGTGCTGGCACATGAAGCGGGAAGGTGACAGCCCTCGTGGCACCAGGCGGGGACAGCAGCACCTGCCCAGCACGGGGTCTGCCGCGGGGAGGCGCGAGGGACGGGGCCGGGCAGCTCAGGGAGGGTGCTCGCCAGGCACGCTCGCTCCCCGCTCATATTTTATTTCATCTCCTGATGGGTGAAATGTGTCCTTAATTTGTCCTAAAAGAAAAAGAGAGTGAGCTGCATTCTCACACCCATAATGAAGACAACACGCAAAGCCCTTTAAAAGCAGGCGCCACACATACTACGCGCTGCCTTTTTCTAATTAAAGATGTCTTTCCCAGTTCGCCGGGGTGCTGGGGCGGCGGGGCCACGCACGAGCGCCCAGGGACGCTGCCCGCCGCGCCCCCAGCCCCTCTGTGCGGGCCGTGCCGTGCCCCGTGCCCACAGGCAGGGCTGGGGCGAGCGCGGGTGAAGGAGCCCAGCCAAGCCCTGCCCCGACGATCAGTCCCCAGAGGGCTGTTCTGGCTCATCTCATGCTGGAGAAAGAGGGGTTCATCTGGTTTTAATCTCACCCCTTGCGGTAGCTGTCACCATGGGTTTGCTGTCAGGGTAAAAGATGCCTTTATGCAGCCCCTTGCCAAAGCGGCAGACATTAAAACTTCAGGCTACGGCAAAACCCCAGTGTCCTGGGCTACCCCAGCCCCAGGCTGCGCACCTTGGCCAGCCTGCAGGGCTGGGAGGGACAGGAGCCCGTCTGGTGATCATGGGTTTGCTGGCAAGACAAGAGAGCAGACACCGTGCGACATCCCATTAGGCAGTACACAGCGTGGCTCCAGCCAGCACCGGCGACGTTACGGGGTACGGCTGCCCCGGCTCAGGGACCCCCTGGCAGCCGGCACCTGTGGCCGCCACACTGGCACAAGGCAGCACGAGCTCTCCCGGTGCCGGTCGCCTGCCCGCAGCACGCTGGAGCCGTGGCTCCGTGCTGCAGTCACCATCCTCTTCCCCTCCCCCAAAAAACACAGGGAACCACAAGAACCACAAAAATGCATCTTCTCCGCATTGCAGAGCCTCTCTCTCTGAAGGGCACGCTGAGCTGCCGGAGGACCCGTCGCTCTGCTGACTGCCTGCTCTCACCGCCTGGACATCAGCCAGCTTTTAAAAGCAGCTGTCACATAAAAGCAAACATTTAAAACCATTACATTTATAGCAGTTTATCTTTAATGCCGCCTAAGGTTTTGACGTTGCTCCATTATGATTGAGTTAAATGGGTTCCCTCTGCAGCCCCCTCCCCTCCGGCGTGTTCACGCCTGCCAGGAGGCTCCTCCTCCAAATTTGATGTGCTGTGATGTCATGCTGCATTGCCACGGCAGCGGTGATGAGGTCACAGGCTCACTTGGCAGCAAGCCTACCCGTTTCCCATGCAAGGGACCTTCCTGAGCAGTGACCACTCCATGGGGCTGGGTCCCTCCCTGGGGTCCAGGCGCATGGGCAGCTGTCACCCACCCAAGGGTTTTCCAGCCCCGATGCTCTGAGCCAGGACGCGTGGGCTCCAGCATCAACCTGCCTCGGAAATGGGCACTGTCCCACACCAGGGGACAGAACCCGTGACAGCCCCTGGTGTCATGAGGCAGCGCCAGCTCAGTGCCCAGCAGCATTGCCAGCCCTGTCACGGGGCACAGCCCCGCTCCTGCCCCTGTGACGGCTGTGCAGCCGGGCTGGGGAGGAGAGGCCAGCTCCCCAAATCCCTGCCCAGTGGGGCACGTCTGGATCTGCACCAAGGGGCTGCAAGTGGGGCAGCAAGCCAAGGAAGTCCAGCAGCGCCCCAGGAATCCCCCAGCAAAGCTCGGACCCATACGGGCTCATCTGGGACACGGGGCAAATGAGGCCACTGAAAGCCAACAGGCAAACCTCTGCATGGAGCTGGAGTCTCATGAAAGGCTCTTGGGGATATGCATTCGGGTAATCACAATAAAAATTGCAGCGTGGCAGCACTTCACTTCCCTGCGTCCCACTGCGTATAACCCAGGCTGAGCACCATGCTTCCCACGCGGGTTAAAACACTTCTGAGTGCCCCTGAGCAAGATACTATGGAGGAAAGAGTCCCATGCACCTGCGGCGGGGTGGAAGGAGAGAGATGTCAAAGCAGTTCCCCTTATCTTTCATCTGCCTCATTACATGATTAACGCTATGCAAATTAATAATGCACAATTTACTCCAAGAGCAGCACAATGCCGGGCAGCCCAGCACTCACTGCTGGGTCACAGCCCTTACAATACCGGGTGGTTTCCTTATAGCTCCTGTTCCAGTTCCTGCGCTCCTCCTATGACATGACTATCTCACTTTTTTTTTTTTAATTTATTATTTTTAGGCATATTTTCTAGCCCTTTGCAAATAACTGAAAACACAGCACAAGAACAGAACAAGACCCCAAACCACGTTTATTTTCTGATGCCTGATGCTTCCAGGTCAACAACATCGGATGTGAGGATGGAGAAGGAAACGCAGATGCAGTGTGCAGAACCAGTGACAGTCACACAGAGTAAGCATGAGCCCCACCGGGGTCCCTGGGCGGGTGCTGCTGATGGCAGTAACGAACTGCGCAGCCCCTGCGCCTGGGAACCCGCCTCTTCGTGCCTCTGCCTTGGCTGCGCCTGCAGACGAACGCCCAGGTGGAGAGGTGCGAACCTCCCGGCCCTGCTGAACAAGGTGTTAACACCCAGGCCTAATTGTGACCACTTAACGTGTCAACACCCTCCAGCCCTTCCTGCCCAACAAGGAGAGGTTTTGAGCTGGCACAGCCCTGCACAAGTCACGCGTTTGATCCCAAGCTGTGTTTTCTTTCAGTTTTCCTCCCTCCATAGGCTCGGAAGGGTGTTACGACCCAGCTTGCAGGTGTCCAGGCTCGTGTCCCTCTTCCAACAGGGGTTTGATTGGCATCTCCCTTCTAACCTGCCTTCTTTCATTCTCCTTCTTCACACACATACACACGTGTATATATAAAAGAAACTTTACTCATGACATACTAATATTGCACAAGAAAAAATAGTGGGAGGAAATTAAAAAGGTTCATGTAACAACATTAACACAGCTGTAATGCATATCTAGTATATATACTAATGTGTCGGTCTGCCCCTTACCCAGAAGGGCAGGACAGCTTGCTAACGCCTCTATCTAGCTAGTACAGGTTAAGTGCCCAGTTACGCACACACTTGCCACGCTTACAAAGCTATTCTTTTAGTTTTCTTTGTGAGACTTTTCTGAAGTGCCTTTACCACTTTTTATTTCTGCTTACATCACTGCAGCTTTTGCTTTTTGAAGCACAGATGAAAGAACAATAAAATCAGTCAGCCTCTGAGTTCACTCCTCTGCCCCACACAACATATACAGTTTCAGCAATTTTTTTCCAAAGCTCCTGTTATGTCTCTTGTTCATGTCCTAACAAACCAGCAGCACAGAAATCTCCAAAAAAGAGCAACTCGTGCATTGTTTTTCTCAGAAAAGGCTTGTTTTTAGAACATCCAAAGCACACTCAAACCAGCAACTCTTCCCCCTCATACTGGAATCCATTTCCCATCCCTCTGAGATGCTCTTGCATGGAATGTGCTCAGGGCTCTTCAAGCCCGTGGGGCTGATGTGTGCAGCCCTTACGTATGATAGCCAGCACCTCCGTGAGCACTTCCAGTTGCAGAGTATCTGTCCACTAACCCAAACACCTTCAATATCAGAACAGAAAATTCACATGCACCACACACTGGTCAAACCTTCCCACACTTTTCTTCCCAAGCGCTCCCCTGTGAGACTGTGCAGCCTCAGGGGACCAGCAGTACAGAGATTAACACCCACGGTCATCCCACTGGGGGCCTCTTCGTATCCCTTCCCCATCAGCCTGCCCCATGCATCTGCCCTGCAGCAAAAATCGTGCTCTATCCTACAGAAATTTGAGCTGATTCTGCCCTGTAGGTCTCTCACGCTCATAGCCAGGGTGAGAGCTTGGTGGGTGAAGGCGTTTTCCTCCCTCACCATGGACCTGGACCTGCATGAGGAATCAGAAACAAATTAACCCCCTAAAGCTACAGGGCAGCTGTCAGCGTAGCACAGAGCTCCCATGCACGTGCTCCCACCTCAAACTGGGATGGCCTCGGAAAGCAACCAAACAGACTCCAGCCACTTGGCTACTGAACTAGATGCACGCTATAGGCACTGGCTTCAGCCCTCTGGGGGACGCACTCGAGCTTTCCTGAGTGGTCCCAGGGGTGCAGGCTGGGTCCCTCACCCCAGCAGGGTGAGCTCCAGGCGGGGATGCAGCCAAGCCTCGTGCCAGGCAAGAGCCTTCCCAGCACGTGGGCAGCCGCCAGCTCCTGATGGAAGCTCATTTCTGCAAGTTACGGCCCTGCTGGTTCCCCTGCCCTGCCAGGAAAAGAGCTGGGAGCCAAGCAAGCCCGGCTCTGAAGAGCGTCCTGTGCCATGGGTGGCCCAGCAGCCGCACACAGCCGCCCCAGTGCCTGGCAGACCCTCCTGTGGTGGGGAGACGGCAGTGGCTGAGATGACGTGACCCTCTGCTTAGTCACAGACACCCTAACGGGGCTGGTCCCGTCATCGACCTGTTGGAGACTAAATTATAAACAGAGATCACAGCCAAGTCTCCTTCCTCAGCTATCCATCTTCCCTGAGGTCATCCCATGAGCTGAGAAAACAAACACAAAGGGAAAGTGAGGAAGCAGCCTGCTCCAGCCCCTGCCTTTCTGCCTTGCGCTGAGCAGGACGCGTTCCTGCACCGAGAGCAGAGCAGTGGCACTGACAGCAGCACTGACCCATGATCCACACGAGTCCTTCAGGGCAGCACACAGCAGGGGCACGAGAGCTCTCCTCTGAGCATCACCGTGCAGCAGTGACTTCCCCATCATAAATAATATCATAAATAAAAATTCCACCAGAAATGAGAAAGGGGAACGAGAACCTGCAACGGGTTCAACTCCACAGCAGTGGAGGAGGAAGGGTGAAGAAAAAGTTTGGGAAAGCAGGAGCCAGACAGCCAAGGGATTTCACTCCACTTTGCCAGGGTCGGGAGCAATTGCCCTGAGTGCGTAATGGGGTTGTGAGCAGTGAAACCCGATCGGGTGTTAACCCTGGAATGCATGGAAATGACAACTGTGCATAACTCCGGGGAATCCGCAACGGTGCCCCCGCACCCGGAACGGCAGGAATAACCCGCGCGTTTCATGCATGAGCTCATCCTGGGGCTAATACCCTCGCATGAGCCCAGCCTGCAGGAATTCACTGCACACTCGGCGGCCGGGGGGGACACCCTTCTGCTCCTGTCCCCTTCCCCTCCCTCCACAACCCCACGTTTCCCACAGGTCGCATGCTACATGCAGGGGTCTGCAAAGCCCGGTAAGCTGCCCGCTCACAGGGGGCAGGAGCACGGGCAGCCTCCCGTTGCCATGCGGCTCCTCACCTCCCCTTGCATTTTCCCTCTCGCCTTTGTCTGCCTTGCAGAAAGGGGCCGAAAGCCCCGGGGTGCTGGCATCTGCACCCCCAGAACCAGCCTGCTCCCTGACAGAGCAGCTTCATTCTCCCAGGCGGCCAGTGACGCATGGAGCAGCCTTTGGTATTATTTGCCTATTCCATTCCTCCCTCTCCTAACAAAACCAGCCCAGACCCTGCTGTCCACTGACACTGGTGGTGAAAAACCCATGGAGCAGGAGCCAGATGGAGCCTGTGCCTGGAGACCAGCTGTGCTCGCAGGGCAGGCGCTGTCAGACATATGAAGTGTTCATCACATCTCAAGCATTGGCACATCCTGCTGGTGGTGACTCTTAGGGACAGGATAGAATAAAATGGGAAAATCAAACTGGACCTGTCTGCCGCTTCCATGCCTTGACGTGCCTCCCCCTGCCAGCAGCTGTCCCGCATCTGCCTTCTGGTGTGAAGTGCAACAAAGCCACCAAAACCAAAGGGAGGGCTTCACGAGGCCAAAATTCAGGCTGCAGCTATGGAGGCACAGGGCTGCTGGTGCCGAGGGCTCAGCGAGCCCCGCACCCAGCCACAGGGGAGGTGGCGGACGGCAGGCAGGATGCGAGAGAGGCCCATGGGGTTTGTAGGAGCAAAGAGTAACGGCCGTGCCCAAGGAGCTCGGTTTGGGGAGACAGGGCCAGGCCTGCTGTGCTCTTGTGTGATCAGATCGGGTCAGGGGACCAGGATCAGCCCCCAGCTGTGCCACAGCAGCCCCCGGGTGCTTGGCTGGGTCCTGGTGGGCAAGCTCCCTCCTGAGCGCTGAGCAGATGGGGAAGGGGACCCTGTGTCCTTGCAGATGGGCAGAGCGCTTAAGACAAAGATCAGGTATCTGAGTTTTGGATGCAGTTCTGAGCTTTTTGAACTGCCTCCAGAGGAGAGGCATCTCTTACCTTTGAACTGGATGATCCAATCTTTCTGCAAGCGCTCCACAACTCAATCCCTTCCCCTCCAGTGGCTCAGCATGGGAGCCTCTGATGTCCCTCACCCTGGCAATGCCAGTGCAGGAACGAAACGAGCTCACCAGAAAATAGCTGAGCCGTGACAAAGGTACAGTCTGTGTCTATGAGGCCAGGTCCTTAACGCGTCCCACTCCGGCTGGACAAGCCCAGACAGAAGACTGGAGAGGCGATTTCACGCATCGGCCCTGGGGAGCAGCACCCTGCTCTGACAGCCAAGGGCTCTCAGGCCGGCGGGCACCACGATCCACGGCTGCTGGCATGGGAAGGGCCAGAGCCAACAATCGGAGGAGAAAGGACCAGGCGTCCAACTGCAAAAGGACCAAGAAAGTGAAAAGCTGAGTCAAGAGAATGGAAAGCTGAGAGGCAAAGCAACAGATTTACCAAAACCAAGAGCGTCAGAGAGAGCCAGCAGAGAAGACACAGCACATCCTGGGGGAGAGCAGATGTAGAGCAGGGGTAGCTGCTAGTTTGGGCCCCTTGCAGGCCCTCTGTCCCACCCCAGAGCTGGGTTTCCGTTTGATCTCCTTTACGTGGGACACCAAGCAACGTGGGATGCTATCTTCTGACACAGAGTTCCCAGCCCTCTGCCCCAAAAATGCTACCCAGAGCACGTCACCACCAGTAAGCTGAGATTTTCCCCAAAGCCAGCCAAGAGCCCTGAGCAAACTGTTGGCATGCGAGACAGCACACGGCTAGTGAGGAGGGAGTTTTGGAGCCTGGGTAACCTGACCCCCCTCCTCGGCTAACGAAGGGAGAGTGAAGGATCCCTCCCACCAGGGAAGGGCAGCAGTGTGACCCCGGCGGGTGCAGCACCCAGGCAGACCCGCAGATGAGGTGCCCAGAGCCGCATCGCCGCCTTCAACCCACACGCTCCCACAGGCTGGAGCCATGCGAGCTTCTCCTTAACGTGCCGCTGCTGGCACTCCTCTTGCGTGCCAGGAGATGCTGCAGGGCTGGCTTTGTGAGGATCTCCCCAGCCAGACGAGGTGACAGAGGTACCAGCATTCCCAGAGGGACGGGCAGGAAGTGAGGAGGAGGTGGAGGAGGAGGAGGAGGAGGAGGAGGAGGAGGAGGGAGGCTAAGGGCGCATGGGGCACTTGCCACTCCAGCGCAACACCTGAAGGGCTCGGTGCACGCCGTGGCCGCACAGGGAGGGTTGCACTGCCACGTCCCAGCTCCCACTTGACCCCGCTGGCTGCAGGCACCAGCTGAGTGAGATGTAAGCACACACAGCTTACGCACTGTGGCTCCCCTCCAGGCTCAGAGGAGATTTAGGTGATGCTGGGCTTAAAATGCCAGAGTAACTACACACGCCTCACCTACATTAGCACACCCTTTTGGCCCAGCTAGCAGTCAGTGCAGCCCGGCAGAGAGAGCTGGAGGATGGAGCTGGGGGAAGCACGGCGTGCAAGGATGCTGCCACCAGCTCTGCAACGGCAGCTCCGGCACGTGCCGTTTCCCCAAGTGGGAAGCAGGTCTGGAGCGGGTCTGCAGCTCTGCGCAGACAGGCCAGGGGGCACAGACCCTGCTCGCTGGCACTTGGGCTGCTGACGCAGGATGCTGACCCGCACAGATCCACATGCACAGGGTGAGCTCCTCACTACGGTGATGTCGGGAACCGCGCCAGCACTGCCCAGGTCTCCCCAGCACAGGCTGACACACAGGTGACAATGCAGAGTGACACTCAGGGGGGACACCTGAGACCTCACAGACGTGACCAAACCTGGCTGAAGTGTTCAAAAGCAGACACTCTGGAAGGAAGTTATATGACAAATACATACAAAGGCCAAGGAGAAGAGTTTGGGCTGTAAGCCACAGTAGGTTTTGCATTTTGTTTTATAGAAACTTGGAGGCTGGTGCTGCGTTCTCTTTTCACAGATATCTGTTGTGAAGAAAAAAATCTCATGCAGCACAGCAAAGTAGGAGAGATGGAAACGTGCAGCCTGGGTCCTGCGCACAAGGAGGGGAGCTGGGCTCACGCGGGCCACCGGCACCAAGCCAAGAGGCAGCAAACTCCCACGCGTGAGCACTTCTGTTTCCTCCTACCTTATTAAATGCATTTCTTCAGAGAGCTTCTTTGTACGCTCTTAAACGCCTGGTGGGAAAGTCCTACAAGGAACTTCACAGGTATCAAACTAATGGGCTGCTCGACAAATTATTTTGAAGCCTACAGAGTTTATTCTCTTGAGAGTCTTTTCTGTGTTTCTTCTATACCAGCCTGAAATATTCTTTGGCAGGTGCAAATGTCTTTACTAAATTCCAAACAAAGATCTATTCGTGATACTGTTTTGGTTTTTTTTTTGAACCAACTGGGAGACATTGCTGCACAAGGGCCTCAGCCCGTATAAATCCATGGAGATCAGGGGAGTACAGCACTTTGCCCCAGGACAGACCAAGACATTATTTCTAAAAAATGTAATGGGATTTTTGGAGCAGCCGTAGGCTCTGGGAAGACAGGCAGCCACTGCACGGGGAAGCAGCGTTGCTCTTGCATGGCCACCCCAGTCCAGCAAACCTTCCCATGGGTGGTCCCCTACTGGCCACAGCACCTTCCTGTGGGCAGAGCATCTGCAGCCTCGAGATCTCCCCTTCTGAGCAGGGGAAGTCTTAACAGATATCGTCTAGTGTGGAAACATTAGCATATCCCATTTTATCACGGGGAGGGAGAGGAGCAGGCTTTGTGCCTCTTCGGGAGAAGTATCGCGTTTCCGTCACAGGTCTCCAGGACTGCAAAAAGCTGGGCAGCGCTGGTCCGGCCATTACAGCCTGGGGGCTGAACAAGCGGCACACAAGAGAAGCTATCGATCAGCGTCGCACATGCTGAGCAGGCATCCGGCTGCTCAACCAACGGCCCACGCAGACGTTACTGTCTATGTAAGTGCATGCGCTGACAAGGGAAAGTCCCACACTTCTGACAGCGAGAGAACCAGAAGTAAATCCAGCCGCCTAATTACACAGGCTCGTTCTGTGTTGAAGCCCAGAGCTGTCCTTCCCACCATTCTCGGGGGGCGGCAGCGGCGGGGGCCGCCTCAGGTTACGTGGCGGGGGGAGCGGAGCGGCTCTCAGCCCGGTCGGAGTCTCCCATTTCTAAACACCTCACTTTCGTCTGCCGGGGTTGCATCAGCTCCTGCGTTCGTATTTATAACTGGTTTTAAAACCTGATATTCCATTTCCAGTAGCTCCGTGGGGGTGAGCTGAATGTACAGGGCCCCCAGCCAAGCAGCTGCTGCCAGCGTGATCCCTTTTCCCTTCACATCCTGCTCAGAAAAGCTCCCCACCGTCAACCTGGTGCCATGACTTACTGGCATCGTCTCTTTAATTAGCTGACCGAGGCACGAGGCAGCCCTCATTAAAGAGATAGCTGATTAGGTCTCGGGTGAGAGGGGAGTTGGCTGTGTTCGACACCGTGCGTTAATTGAATTGTGCGCACGCTCAGGCACACCGCTCTGGCCCTCTCTCAACGCCACCACCAGCTGGAGCCTTCCTAGGATAGAAAGACCCCCAAAAGCTGTTCTTAAACCGACAGATGGGTGGGTGGGGAGGCAGGGGGTCCCTTTGGGACAGCAGCCTCCTCGCAAGCACCACCGCTCCAGGTCCTTCTCGGCAGCTGCAGAGACCGTGCTGTGCTGAGAGGTCCCCACACGCTGGGCTTGGGTCTCACTGCGATGTGCCTCGGGAGAGGCTCCCCGTTGCTCCACAGCTTCTCCGAGCCACGGTCCTGGCTGGGTCAGGACCACAGAGGGACCCGTCCCTGCCACCACCCCAGCACCACCACGGGACCTCGGCTCCCTCCAGGAGAAAAACTCCAGCTGCTTTAGGTTATAAATAAAAAATGACCCAATGAAAAGAGCGAATCTTCTGGGCACCAGGATCAATCACACACCTATTAAATGTACAAAGCAACCTCTCAAAATAACAGCAATTCATAAACCCTGACACCAGGGGCAGATTTGAAGCTTGGCTGGGACCCATCACAGTGTGCTTCAACATAAAGCAACTATCTGAGCCTCATTAAAACATCTTCACTTCCAAATTCCCTGTCTCGAGGGCTGACTCTGTGTCTGTCACCATGCTTTCCGGAAGGGAGAGGACAGCACAGGAAAGAGGCCAGCCGTGGTCTCACTGTGAAGTACCTGTCTCTACCAACGCTAGCCCCCTTTCCTCTGCCCCCAGAAATGAGACCTTGCATTAACTGCATTTGTTTTTACAGTTATTTTGCCTTCACTGTCATTCATGGAGAACCATATACCCAAATCCAGCAGAAACAGCATAAAAAGGAGAACTCAGAACCGAGGCTCTTAAATAAATGCTCTTCCAGCCTTGGCCACACTGTGCACATCTGCACAGGCTGAGCAGCTTCTCTGTGCACAGGATTGCTTATGTGGGAAAGGAAAATAGCTTTTGCAAGCCTGAAAGGGGCAGTAAAAGGACAAATTGCCTATTATTTGTAAAGTGGTTTGGAACCTCAGCTGAAAAGTAAGAGGGAAATGCAGAATAAGGCTCAAATTCTCCAGGCTCCTGTCAGGCAGCTCCAACCCTGTACACCTCATCCTGAGCACCAGGAGAGGTCAGCTTGCTGGACTTGCTTCTCCCACGTGCTTTTCTCAGCCTTTTTCAGCAAAAAAGAAATGGCAGTTGGTAGCCAATACAAATAATCATCTTTTCTACCAGCAAGCGAGGTTCACCCCATGGTCGCTTCTCCCTCCTGTGAGCTCTGACACGCACAAGGGCCTCGGGCACGTGCTGCAGGCACAGCGCTATCTGGGACGCCCCGGCCCTGCTGGCTGCAGTGTCCCACACGGTGTGAGCAAATCCATCACCTGGCTTCGTAAAAAGCAAGTGCTAACCATGGAGCTGACTCACTTTCCTGCCCAGCCAGAGCAGGTTTCAAAGCAATTATTTAGCAGGAGACTACTTGTCCTCAGTCGTCCTGTCCTCCTTCATTCTGGGGCTCCCAACAATTTGTGCTCAGGCTCCTTCCTGCCTGCTGCTGCCTGAGATGGAAGTGGGCTGGAACCACGAGGCTTCCTGCGACGTTCAAGATAGGGCTCTCATCCCGTTTTGGAGAATGTAGCTGTTATTTTCTGATAACTCTGGATGAAAATCTGGGCAGATGCTCAAGGAAGATGAAAAAGAAATGCAAAACCCAATCAGACTATTGTATGAGGTCATTCCAAAAATATATGGGCGAGTTTCTGACGGGAAGCTGTTTTGCAGAAAAAGCCTCTGCTGTCACCCCCCGCTTGGCAGAAAGTGCAGGGGTGTCTCCCAGCAGCCAGCACCGACTGCTCCAAGCTGAGCACCGATCCGACGGCAGCAGGGAGACCATGCAGGGCTTCCTCTGGTCCAGCCTGTGTGATTTCCCAAAGCAGCCCCCGTGCCAGGGAGGCAGCCTGTGTAAGGAGGTACAAACAGCTGGCTTCCAACCTTCCCGTGGCCTGCAACAGCTGTCAAGCCTCAGCTCACTCAGGGAGAAGCAGAACAGCCTCAAGAGCAGTGAGGATAAGCCTACAGCCAGAGCACAGCATTAATAACTTCTGCTTGAATCTGGAATTATTTTTATCTTCTCTATTTGTTGACTCTGCTCCCCTTCTGTTACAACTGCCGAGAGCTAGGCCATGCACTTGGGGACCCGAGGCAGATCCCACCCCCATAGCTGCTGAACACCTCCAGAGCATTGCCTTCCCTTCCCCTGCTCGCGCTCCCGCCCGCACCATGGAGATGCGTCCTCCCGCGAGGAGGGCAAGGGCTTCAGCTGTCTCAGCTCCCGCTGGCTGCTCGGCGCTCCTCAGCTGAAAGGTGCCACAGTGCTACCAAGCATGACTGCATTTGAAATCAGACGGATTTAAGGCAAATTCATCTCTACCAGTTTTTAAGTTAACATAAAGTCTTGTACCTTGCAAGCTGACCTAAATAGGTATCAGAGTCTAAGGCAGGGAGGTGCCCTCTTAGATCATTACCTCAGAGAGCAACGTATTTACACATTATACCAAGAACAAATTTTTTAATTATCTTGCAGCTACCTAGCAGTCAAGTTTTGATTGTGCAAAAATAATAACCAAGCAATTAGTTTCATTCTCATTCACCCCTTGTATCAGAGGCGTCATCAAATGAAGGCAGGTTGCTTACCCACGAGCAGCAAGCAGAGCACAGCAAAGCACACATTGCTTTCACATGCGAGGCACTGATTGCCTGGATAAATTTGGTTCTCCATCTTCACAGCAAGACATTTTTGGGTACCATCTCACATTGTGGTTAGCACTGAGCAATCCAGCAGCTGAGATCCGGATGGGAACACCAGACTGAATTAAAGTCATCAATCACTCTAACCCCAAATCTTCGAGTGCCGCAGGACGTGGCAGCAGGATACGTATCATCCCCACTCAGGCATTTGCATGTCCTGCGACGCCTTTGAACAACAAAACGCTGGTTTTGTCTCACCTAGGGGATGCGCTGGCTGCTGCCCACGCAGTGCGTGGAAGCACCCCAGGAAAGGGGCATGCCTGGTTTCCAGCTGGCCCCTGATGACCCAGATCCAAGACAGTCTAGAGGACAAGAGATTTCCCCACACTCTTCATTGACCAGCAAAGGAAAGTGGAAACAGAAGCTGACTTGCTGCCACTGCTGCTTGTCATTCATGAGAACAACAACAAAGCTCACGACACTTTTTGCTTTGATTAACATGTTTCCCCTGTAATTAAGAACAAGAACTACTCCAAAAAAATTGCATTACAAATCTTCTGTATGACTAACAAGGGCACAGGCACAAAGAGTCGTTTCCATGGAGCAGGGAGGGGTGAGCTCACAGCACAGCCCGCACTTTCTGCAGGGTACAGCACGGTGAGGATGTCCAGCTGACATGCTGCAAATTAAAATCTGGGCCTTGCTAGGCTGAATGCTGTACAAATGTACAGCAAGCATCAATCCTGGCTTGCCTGAGTATCCTACCTCAGCTCTATAACTACACGTCCTTTCTCATGGCATCTTCAGGTTAACCGAGTCACCTCTGCAGGCTGTCCATCCCCTTCTGCCATGAACACAGGTAACTGTGGCCAGCATCCCATGTGCCTCGAGTGCCTTGGCAACACAATGCGAAAATTGAACCCTGGGGATGCAGGAAGGGAGCCACGGGGACTGCACCCAGAGGAGACCTCGCGGCCCACCAGCAGGGAGCCAGCCCCAGCACAGCACCTGTGGGCAGCCGGGAGCCGATAGGTTTTTCCTCCTGCCCTGTGCTCATCCTGCACACAGCTGGGAAAACCAGACTCTGTTTGCAGACATGGGCACATGAAAGTGAAATAACAATATGAAAACCCACCGAGCTTTAGAGTGAGGCATCCTTTACTGGTGAAAGCCGTCTGGTGATGCCCAGCTAGCTCTTGGCTGCCAGGAAGGACAAAGCGAGCGTTTGCGCTGAGCTGAGAAAAGGTAGTATGAGTTTCCTCCAACAGAGCATCTAAAGGCCACAGAGCCCAGCATGAAAATGTCAGAATAACTACAGGGCCGAGCAGTCGCCAAAGACATGAATGCAGATCTGACACCCGCAGGCAGAACGGCAGAGGACAGGCAGGTGACAGCAGACAGCATGGGCGGGCGCAGGGCAGCGCTGCTGCCCAGCAGCATCGGGAGGCCAAGGGGCCAAGGAGCCCCCGCAGCACAGAGGCTGGGCTGGGTGCAAGCACCACAGAGACCCCCGCACCCTCAGCACCAGCAGGGGAGCCCACCCGGGGCAGCACCGGAGCTCATCCAGCAGCTCTGAACAATGGGAGAAGGCTCGAGATAGCACCTCTCCTCACTCGCAGCTTCCTAGGTCTTTGGTGAAAGCCCAAGAAATGCACAGGAAAGTCCCTGCCCAGCTAAAGGACAACCCAACTGCCAAACTTGTTCACAGATGAGCTGCTGCTCTCGAACTTTCTGTACCTTCAGAGTACAGGATCTCTTGGCTCAACCTAGGGCAATCATGGAGTATGTTTTTAAGATACGAAATGTGTTTTTTTTCTCTTTTCCAAACACATCTTATTCCATTTCCTTGTTCTTTTACAGCAGAAATTCAAATGTGGTCTACACTTTAGAAACTAGAAAGTTTCCCAAGAACCAATGGACGTGACATCACAACAGGAACAAAACGCAGCTACCACTGAACAGGAGGGAAAGCCGAATCCTTTGGTTTGATTTTGCTAAAAGACCTAAAAAATCCAATCTTAGGAAGAAAAACTTTCCAAAACTTACATTCTTTAAACTCAGAACTAAAGAGATTCCTCTGGCTCTTTCTCAGTCACTGAGAAGCCTGCCAAAAAAGATAAAAATTCATGTTTCTAATGTAAAAAGCAAGTGCGTGCATGTATATGTGCACCAATACACGTACCTACCCGCTCCGCACCCGGAACCGTGCTCTGCACGTACACTGAAGTGCAGCCCCTCACTGTGATGCATGTGGGGGAGCGGCAGCACAAAGGCATCTCTGGAGGTTTGGGGTTTATGTTGTCATGTCAGAGGCAGATATTCATTTATTTCCTCCTACAGAGGCAGAATTACAGCAACTTATTTCTTCCCTGCTCCTTGAACGGCACTCGTACCATCTGAAAGACTTGCTGAGGATGCCCGTGAGAGCTCTCCTCTCAAGGGAACCAAATCTTCCCGCTTGTCATTACCACATTCATATTAATGAGAGGGAAAAAAAAAAAGCCCTCAACTAATTTTATAGGCACATCAGAAATAAATTCCTCTCCCAAGGAGAGTATGGGAACAGAGCTCCACAAGGGTTATTTTTAAAACAAGGCAAGATACCAGGCTGCCTCTGGGTCTGTGCACGCAGTATTTGCTCTTTCAAGAAGCAGTGGCCGTGGAGGATGGACCGGCTCCCTCTGCCCCAGGCTTGGCCGCTTGGTGGGAACCTGCATGGTTTGGTCCTTCATTGCAGCTTGCAGCAAACTCTTCCTCCCCACGCACCTGGAGATCTCTGCACTGCAATGTTAATGCTGGCACGCAGCCCATGCGCAGGCAGGGATGGAGGCCCCTAGTGAGGGTGGCCAGGGACATAAAGACCTGGTAGTGCCCAGGAGCTTTGCTGTCAGCGTACGTCAAGCCACGCAGACCCATGCAGCATCGTCCACGTGGACCCACGAAGCATCGTCCGTGCCCCTGGCCAATGAGGCAGGGGTGCAGGCTAGCTCCCTGGACATCTCAGGATAGCCCTCTGCACCGCTTTCCCTGCCAGGTGCAGAGAGCGTGTTATGACTTTGCTGCCATCCCTGAAAGGCCACGTTTCCACAGCCAGGCTCTTCCAGCACAATGCTCCTACATGGCCGATGCCACCTTTGCAACCCAGACTCCTGCTGCGGGGAACCAGCTCTCCCCAGCCGGTGATGCTGAGGTGGAAAGACCCACTCAAGTGGAGCACTTACTGAATATAAGCAATTGCACAGATCCCAGGGCACAGTCTATTCCCAAACTGTTCAGCTTCACTGATAGCAGGCTATGAACTGCATTGATCTAATAATATTTGATTGCAAATGCTCAGGATCAGCCCCGCAGCAAATGTGCTGGGCGTGGGTTTTACTGCTACAGACCATTTACAGTCTAAGGCAAGTTCAGGCTCAGGAGCAAAGAGATTAGGTTTACTGTGCTGAGCAGCAATTACAGTTCTTATCTGAAATTCCCTGATGCCAAAAGAAATCTTTACATTGGCTTCCACAGGCTACTGTGAAAAAGGCTCTGCTCACCTTTGAGGCAGAGGCAGACAATCCCCACAACCAGCAGGGCAAGCAGCAGCCCCCAGCATGCTTCCAGGCTGAGCTGTCTGGAGGAGGAGACGCTTGAAAAACCCATCATGTACGCGGTCTAGCTCCCGGGTGAATCTGTCTCCTGGCTCCAGACGATGCGCCGGGGGAGGGCCCCCGCTGGCCCCCAAGGGAAACAAGGACCAGCCGCTTTCCAAGGCAACCCCACGCGCTGCTGCGATGCTCTGGAGGCTGCGGCCACCTCCTCCTGCATGTAGGATCCTCTGGCCACCGGGCCCCTGCAGCAAGCTCTGCCCTCGGGGGAGTAAGGTGTTCCCGCATTATGCATTCGTTGAGCAGCAACATGATGATTTCGACTCAAAAGGCTTTGGCAGCTCCCATCAATGCTGCACACCCGCGTGGGACAGGAGCGGCAGGGCTCCGTGGGTAGTTCAAGGCACCGTGATGAAGGGAAATTTCTCGGACATTTCACAGTATCTAAGCCTGGTCCAAATGCTGTGCTAGGCTTAGAACAGTGACAACCACTCCTGCTTTCTCCTCGGGGTGGTGTGCTTGGGGAAAACAGACTTTGCAATCTGCTCCCAAAACATCCACGGTTCTGCTCCTTGGACCAGCCCGTTCCCGAGCCGAAGCGCTGGGGGAGCCCCGCAGGGCAGCCCCAGCCTGGGACAGCCAGGGCACCGTCCCCATGCAGGCACCGTGCTGTGCAAGAGGGCCATCAGCAGCACCTGCAATGCTTCACGCAGCTCAGCATCTCCCTTTGCAGGGGAGGTGCTCTCTGGAGAGCATCCCCTGCCGCACGGGCCGGCAGCGAGGGCTGCACGCTGCGGTCCAAGTTTTAAGCCAAGACCCAGAGAGCGCTGCGAGGTGCCTGTAACAACAACAGGCTCGCAGCCGAGCGTGCCGCAAAGGGCAGCCTGCGGCGGGGAAAAACGACCCCACGGCTCACACGCTTTTATTTTCTCAGCAAACTTTGCAGTTGAAAGGTGGTCTCCGAGGCTGGCGTGTTTAAAATAACAGCCAGGAGGAGGCTGGGGAGGGAGCGGGCAGGAGAGGGGACGTCGCTTCCCAGCGTAAATGGGAGCTTGTGTTCATCGCAGCGCGGCGGGGAGGGAGAGCACCAGCAGGGCTGAGCCGGGCATCTCTGTACCTCCCCTGCGCCAAACCCTTCTGGGTGGGCTGCTGGCTTAACTGAGCCCCTGTGTTGGAGGGAAAGCACAAGCCCACGCTGGGCGAGGGCACGGGGAGCTCCACGACCTGCCCAGGCGCCGACAGGCACCTGAGGGGTGACGCCGGGGTCTGCAACCCCAGCATCACCCAGCGCTCGGGGGACACGCGCTGGGGGGGCCAGGCCAGCCTCGAATAAACGCCTCGTTTTCTCGTGGTGGCTCGTGTACAGTAACGTCTAAATATATACTTTATGGAAAGCGTGGAGTGATTTATTTTTGTTATTGTTGGTCTAAAATTATGCTGGCTGAAACAGCACCGCTGAGTTATAGGGCCTCGCTGGTCGCACACGAAACATTATCAAAGATATGTCATAAACCAAATATTAGCAGGACCTGCGGTGGGGGTCAGGCACGGCTGACACTGCCAAGCACGGCCACCTCAAAGCAGGAGCCGGTGCGGAGGTGACCTCACCCTGCTGCACGGCCGGGCCCCAGCCACCATCCATCGGGATGAAGGAGGAGGAGGAGGAGGAGAAAGAGGAGCGGCTCAGCATCACCTCGCCCTGGGAAGACGCCAAGATGCAGCAGCAGGCTCTGACGGGCAAGGGCTGCGTCAGGCTCCTGGCCACTGGGCATGAGCGGGAGAGAAGTCCCTCTTGCAGAAGGGGTCGAAGCTGCTTGCTTCTCCCTGCAGCCCATCTCTGGTAGCAAGATGCAATCCCCCTGAGGCATCCCATACGGGAGTTATTAGCCTTTCATCATCAAGTGTGCAGATGAATGTTATAAAATCGCAAAGCCACCATGTACTGTAGACACCCAACCCACCCTAACTCAGCAGCGCTTTTCTCTGGGATGTCTTTCCAAAATTTATTTTGCACAGGAGGGAGGGGGAGGACACCAGCGCGTGTGGGGAACCTCCCTCCTTCCCCTTTCTCACGAGGATGCTTCCCGGCTGCCACTTTGCACAGCAGCTGTCATTGTGCCATCCTCCCCACTGCCACCTTGGTGCGGCTGCAAGGCACGATTTCCCTTATGCCAGGGAAAGCTCAACCTCAGAGTTTTGGTGTACCTTGTCCAAACGAAACACAAAAACCACAGCCGACGCCGCATTTAGCTGGCCACGAGGTTTTGTTCCAACCAACAAAATCTCACGTAGCACCGCCACGTCCGTGCCGCAGACTGAGGTTATGGCCGCTTCACCCGCATCCACAAGCAGGGAGCCCCGAGCCAGCAGCAGACTTGAGTCCCCGTGCCCCAGCAAGGTGCCCGTCTGCCCTGCTGCCTGCTGCACACCCCTGTGAATGCAGGGAGCAGCCCACGGCCACAGGCTCCCCACTCCAGGTATGTGCAAGTGCAGGATCATCACATGAAACTGCGGCTTCAAGAAAAACCTTCCAGCTCTCTCCCCTTCAAACAGGAAAGCACTGGACTGCCTGGGCTTCCTCGCAACACTTGCAGGAGTCAGACCCCTGATGCTCATGGATTTCCAACTACTTCTTGGTACAAAAGCCCTTATGACTCCTTTGAGAACCCTGCTATAAACACCATGCCTTGGTTAGCATCCCAAGGGTCCACGAAGCAGGAGAACCACTGTGTTTCTGCAAATGGAAGCAAAAAAATGGTTGTTGCTCCTGTTCCCATGAAACGCCCGGTGGACCAGACCTTGACCTAACACCAAAGGTTACCCAGAGACCCCAGCACAGCATCCTCGAAGCAGGAAATCCCCATTTCAGGAGTCCAGCTTCAACAAGCATTTATTTGCAACCAGTTTGCCTGTGGCTCAAGGCTTCCTTCCAGGGATGCCACCCAGCCACCTCTGCCCCCAGGTGATGGTTTTGCTGCAGATAGGGATCAGCCTCCTGCTTTTCTACCTCTTTCTCTATCCGAAGCAAACTCCCCTGCCTCTCCTCGCCACATCATTTTACACTCACCGACAGACCGGTGTGAGAAGCTCTTAGCTTCAGGTAACGTGACTTTGTGTCCCCTGCGACCTCCCGAGCATCACAGCACGCAACGTGAGGCCACCTGTCCCAAGTGCTCTCCCAGCCAAGCCCTGGGCTCAACCCCACCATGCTGCAGCTCCTCGGTGTAGTGGACCCGCATTTGAGGTGATGGCTCAAATAAGGCTTCTTGGGTTTGTCTCCACCTATAACTGCCCCCAGAAACCTTCAATTCGATCCTGCAAGCAAAAAGTATCAAGCCAGTGACCCACTGAGCCACCTGTAGATGGGAAACTCCACTTTTCTTTGAGCTGATTCCTGACAGAAGCCCCAGCAGCAGCCCAGGAGCCACATTCAGCATCCCCGGCATTCGCCCCCAGGGCCCCCACCACTCACGTCAGCAGCCTCACCAGCAGTGCTGCCGATCTTTGCAGAGCTGCAAGCCACAGGGGAAAGCAACGTGCAAAGTGCTTACTCAGGGATGCTAACTGTTCTCATTTCCTCCCTCCTCGGGACAGAGGGGTGCAGAGTTCAGCGCTTCCCCCTCCTGCGGCCCCATCTCACCCTCCACCCACCCCTCCTCCGAAAGCCCATATTCTCCTATTAAACTTCACAAGACACCCTGGTTTTCCCTCTCTCAGCATCTCCTTCAAACACACACGCGCTCACCCTGTGCAAGAGACAGGAGAGAGGGACAAGCTTCATCTACAGAAGAGAAAATTAAGACAGCAAAATCTTTCCCTACAGATCATCTTTAAAGTTTTTTAAAAATTGTCCCTCTTTATTAGTCCCAGACAGAAATCTGAAACCCCCTTTAAAAAAAAAACAAAGATATATAATGATTTTCAAAGCTGTGTCACATAATTAATGTCATATTTATCTCTTCAGCTGTAGAGATAAAAAGAAACCATCTATCCATGTCCTCGTTATTTTTTATTCTCCTTTTAAAGCCAGTGTTTAAATCCTTGGGATAGGGGTGCTGTGAGGAGGGGGAAATTCTGACTTTCCCTTTACCCCACACAATGATGGCAATACAAAATTCCTTCCTCTCCCCCATTCCCTTTCTCCATTGCTTTCTGACAGTGGGTGGCAGGGGCTGGATGCTCCTTCAGGGACTTCTCCCTCACCCCCTCCCAGCTGCCCCCGTCCCTGCCCCACCACCAGCCTAAGGGACAGTTCAGCAGCTGGAAATGAAATTCTCCTCCAGGGGCTAGCCCTTCAGCATCTCCTGTGACACATAAATGAGTCTTACGGTAATATTAATTTTTAGAAGTATATTACAGCCATGGACATTCTCCACCATTAGCACCGTTCTGACTCCTCTCATGTTGCGTTCTGCTTCATTTAGGGGGATACTGTCCACATTAAAACAATATTTAACACCACGCTGCTCGCCGGGGCTGCCGGGAACACCTCGGAGAGTCAGTGCTGAGCTAAACCACTGCCGCTTCTCCCCATGGCTGCTGGTTCCCAGCCCGGCTTTCCTCGCTCAGAGCCACCTCCTCCTGTATCAGACGAGGACCTGGTGTCTGTGGCCTGATAATGATGTCCCAAGATGTGAGAAGGTCCCTTTAAGATATCTGATGAACACAGATAGTCTGGTTTTGATCAGATTATGACAGCTCCAAAAACCACAGCGAGAGCTCTCTAGGGCTTCCCGCATGCTCTGTATCCCATACACTCACACTCGGCATTTCACCAAGACCCCTGGACTGCCACGTGCCATCATACCGTGTATTAGCTTAATACATGGGCGCATGCACTCTGTTCACTGACCTTCTTCAAAAGGTACCCAGAATAGCCACCAAAAGCTGAATGGCATCTGGAAAACTCCAGGAATGGAGAGCATCAGGTCCCCAGACCCGTGTACCCAAGTGGGGACAGTGTAAACCAGCTTGGCTCCTCTACACCGCTGGCACTAGCAGGCAGGCTCAAGAAGCTGGTCCTTCCTGCCCCAACTGGCATTGGCACAGGAAAAAAACATCTTGTCTCCTCTCCCTGCTGTTTGAAGAGCACACAAGTGTGCTGTGTGTGCTTGGAAACACATTAAAAAAAAGCAAGATAAGCCTCCCCACTTGCTCTCCTGGAGCTGCAAGGAAGCATTTTTTGGTCAGCAGATAACCAGCCTCAGGTGCCAGCTGTTCGATGCCAGGCTCAAGTCCGCTGCTTCCATCCCAGCTCACCAACCAGCATCAGAGCACTTCTAATCTCAGGTCCTTGGTTTTATTTCATGTCTTTGGTGCAACCAGGGCAGAGGGTTTAACCAGCTGCCACACACCCACCAAAGCACAGAGGGGGTGGCAATGCCCGTTGTCACCATTCCCTAGCCCAAACCTGCGCCCGCCTTGAGAAGCAAAGTCAAACCAGCCAGCCATGAACCACAGATAGTTTTAATTTAGCCTTTCTCTCTTCACAGCATCTTTTTTCAGGCAGAAAAGAACACCCAAGGAACAAAAACCAGCCTTGAGCATCCCCCTCCGCCAGGAGCCACCAGTTATTAGCGGGGATGGAGCCGGGTGCCTGTCCCCAGCCAGCCCAAATGCAGCTCGTATCCAGCCTTGGCACGAGGTGGGGACGGCCACCTGTGACACAGGGCCCTGGCTGGCGTTAAACGAGCAAGAGCATGGCTGGGCCGAGGCGCCCGCCTGCCCCCAGGCTCACAGGGAGCACCTGGGCTGAGCTCTACAGCTCCAGCGAAGAAAATGAGTGTGAGGCCTTCCAAAGAGGTGCTCCACAGCTCCTTGACCGCACGGAAGGTCATCCTAACCTTCCTTCCCTTCCTCTCTCTTTTAAGAAAGGAGAAAGAAAAAGAGCCATTTCTGCTGCTGAAGTTTCACAGACAAAAGGTAGGGGAGTTGACGTGACTCTTTACTTGTTCACATTGAGAACACACAGCATCTCAAAATGAAACAATTGCTTGGGGAAAGATATCTTCAAAATGACCCATAATCATCTAACTTCACAGCAGACACTCTCCTTTAATACCAGCTCTTCTCCCCTGCCCCAAAACAAACACAATCAGCTGGGGAAAAGGATTTGATGGAGCCACTCCGGCACACAGAGCCACGGATAAATCGTGGTTACAGACTGAAATTCCAGCTTGTCCGCAAAACCACTTCTAAATGAGTGTGTAGATGCAGGAGGAAAGCTGTCCTGCTGACGGAAAAGCCTCCCTGTGAGTCCTGAATGTGCTGGGGAGGGACGAGCGTGCTGCACAGCGATCTTGCACGGAGAGGCAAGAGTGCTCCCCAGCGTACAGACAGACACACACGAGTCATTAAAGGGGAGCAAATGCCACCGTGAGCCCAACCATAGGCAAGGGGGTGGGAGCTGTGGTCAGGCAGCCCGCTCCTGCCCCCAGCCGCCTACCAGCCGTGAAAGCCTGGAGGCAACAGGAGCAGCCCAGGAGTAGCGGGAGAGCTGCGGGAGTCGGCAGCACCGCTTTCACCACCTTGCAGAAGGAACGTTTCCAGAGCCCCGGCCTGGTCCCTCCCAGTTCACTGGGCACCATCAGAATGTCTCGGCTCTCCAGGCTCGGAGCTGCCCCACGCCAGTGCCCAGGCTCTGCCTCAGGCCCGAGGCAAGGGCATCATTTCCATTTTGCAGTAGCGCAAGCACCTGCACTGAACAGGCAGAGAAGGAGAACTAGCTCAGACATCCCGAGAACCAGCATCTCCATTTTGCTTTCCTGAATCAGCCCCACACTGTTGGTTCTCAAAGTTCAGCTCTGCTTCTCAAAGCAGAACTGGATTTCCCTTCGTGCACTCCGAGCTGGCTCTCCCCTGGCTCACCGGCAACAGTGCTGCTGGGACCAGAGCACTGTGCTCGTGCACCTTCATCACTTGCGTCCCGCAGCAAATGTGACGTCCCCATAACTCTGGGACAAAAGCTGAGAGATGCTCATGAATGATTGCACTCAAACCATGGCCCAGGCAACTCCAGCATCGGGCTCTCCCCATCTAGGCTGGGAGCCTGCAGGCATTCCAAAACACTGCCACTGCCACATCCCTGCAAACACGGGGCAGGGGAAGCAGGAGCAGCGAGCCCAGCAAAACAGCTCCTCATCAAGTAAAGCAGAACGGCACAAGTCCTTTCCCCTGCAAGACACTATTGCCTGCCTGCTCTGCCCAAGCCCTGGTGCCAGAGGGGCCAGCCCATCCCAGGATGCTGGGGGCAAACCCAGCATCGCCCCACCCCGGAGGGAGGCTCAGCGCCTGGTGCTGGAGCAAGCTGCCTGCTCTGCTGCCCCCAGCCCTCCCTCAAAGGCACCACACACCCAGCCCAGACCAGCCACTTAGCCCCTTAATTGGTTGAATGAAGTTATTTATGCAAGAGGGTTTGCAGACGTACTGAGAGCTTGTTTGCAGGGACATCCTGAGGCAGCAATCCCTTTATCTGTTTATTTATAGAAAGATATTTCTGTACGATAACACACCCACTGAGACGCAGCTACCCTGCTCACACATCGCCTTGTAACACAAGCAGCTATACACAAATTTTCTATGGGAGGATGATTAATGAAAATGAATATATATTCACAGAGGGAACTCCCCACAGGCAGCGCAGACTGGTGAGTCAAACTTGGACTCTGAGCACCTGGAGACTTGGAGTCTGGTGTCGGCATACGTGTGGTCTCAGGCAGGACACTGAGCTCACTTCCCTCTGTGGGATGCCAACATGTACTTACCTTCGGGCAGCACAGACCAGTGCACAGAGTGGGGAACAGTCTCCAGACCTGTCTTTGCCACTGGTGTCCCTTGAAGAAACCCCTTCTCTTCTGCCCCAGCTTGTGCAGCTGTATTAGGGCACCTGTGTGCAGTGTGTTTGCTGGGGGAAACCCCAAGAAATGGGCCAGACCCCATGCTGGCACCGGACCTCCACCTCTCCTCATCGTGCTTGCACCTCTAGGTTCATTTTTGTGCCCACAACAATGAGGAGCAGATGGCAGGAGATGCAGATGGGAAGCAAAAGTGTTAAAACACGAGAAATGGTGGCACTGGGGAAACAGACCCAGGGAGAGAGTGCTGAGACATCATCTCACACGTGGACAAGGACTCTGTGGTTAAGCCCATGGAAAATTACACCCCGTCTACTTTTGTAAAAGGAATTGCATGCACCTAATCACAAAAGGAGATTTGGGAAGGCTATAAAGTAGGGCACCTTCTTCCTCACTGAAAATAAATAAATTTGGTGGGACTGGGGAGAAGATGGGGAAGATGCAGGCAGGACACACCAAAAGGGTATCATGTAGACAAAGGCTACAGTTACACACGGTCTGATGGTCTCTGGATTTCATCCATCCATCTATCCAATAACGCTAGCAGTGACCAACCTGGCTTGGACAATACGAGACTCAGTCACTGGGCTCCTCAGCTACGACGTCCCAAATGACGCTTCTCAGTGGACACCAACACCTGGGTACCATTCCCAACAGGAGTATCAACGGTATCAATGTCTGGTCTTCGGTTACCCAGACAGCTCACACGCTTCTCCAAGCACTGCACTCTGGAGACAGCGAGATCTGCACTGCTGCCACCTCCCGTATCCTCAAAGCGGGATCTGGCTTCTGAAAATCCCATCTGCTACAAGTCCTTCAGCTGCTCGCACGTGCGTACCGCTGGCAGAAGCAGGATGCTAACAGCCCTCCTGCCAGCCCAGGAGGCACATGAGCCCCAAAGCTGTGCTCCCACGACCAGTAGGTCAAGCAAGAGAGGGCTCTGCCCTCAGTGAGGTCTAAGCCTTTGTCGTGCCCCTCCTTCCAAGCCTTTGGGAAGGGCAAGAGCCATGCTCTAGTGCAATGCTGTAGGCACGGGGCTTTTCTGTGCTCCTTTTAAAATAATTTTCCAGTAAAAAGAGTGGTATTTGGGGGACACTGATATGAGTAGCCAGATTACAAGCCCCAATTTGCCATTAGTCCAGACAATCTACACTGGCTTGTGATGACGTGAACTAATCAGACCAGCTGCTGCAGGACTGCAGGGGAGAACCCAGCATTGTCCCCCCAGCAGCTTGGTGCCACAAAACGGGCTGGCAGACGGGAGGGACATGCTGGAGGATACGAAAGGAGGGAACAAGGAGAAGGAAGGGCTGTTTGTTGCGCACTCCCCAGACTGGTTCAGTGGTTACACCTTCCCGTTTCTGTCAGTGCACTCAGGAGAAGGGAAAAAGGCCAAGGAAAAGTCAGCTGATAGGAACGTGCCTGAGGAGGCTCTGCCCACGTCCTGCAGGTTGGTCCCAGCACAACAGCAAGGGAAGAAACAGATATGTGTCCGAAGTCATGGCAAGGCCTTCAACCAGCAGCTGGGGCTGCCAAAATCTCCCCAGCGCAAGTCATTCAAAAAACCTCCAACAACCACATCGACAGGCTGCCTGCTTCCAGATCTGCACCCATGGTGCCGGCTGCCTGCAACCCTAAGCGCTGGTGGGGACCCCCGCTGGACCACACAGGCCCTTTGCCTTGCTCTCCTTCCCTCAGTGCCATGCTCCTTTGCTCTGCTGCTGCAATCGTCCTTGGTCCCCAGGCGCACCAGGTATCCTCCTTCTCCAGGCTCTGTCCTCCATCTACGTGTTAATTTGGGAAAGTAACCCAGCCTTCGTATTCCTCCTACTTTCATCCAATACTTTTTGGTGCAACTACCTCACAGACAGCAAAAAAGTAACCAGAAACTCTGCTTCTGAGCACCCCCACATGGGAAATCTCCTTCCAAAACCAAAAGAAAGAGCATGGCACCTCCTGCTGGCACTGACCAAGGCCCCGCTGCAGCTCTGGGACTGGCCCAGCCAGGCTGAGGGCAACACAGCAGCAACAGCTCCATCACTGATGCTTGCACTGCTTTATGCTGTTAAGGACATCACTAAATTTGGAAGCTCGGGGTTGTTAGGTACAGGTGCACACTGAGAGATATATTACGAATCTTACGTTAATTCATTTTAAATAAAACTGCTAAGGAATGCAGATCACCACCTTATCTCATTCTACAGGTGAACATAAAGTGATTTGTCAAAAGTTTTGCACCCTGTATTACAAACATTCATTTTAACAAACGCAGCCAAAGCTGAATTTGGGACCGCTCACAGCCTGCCACCAAATGCACGGCGGTTTATTGGTGCCTGTGCTGATGCATAGGATTCGTAAATCGGTTTATATGTGGCCAAAAGTGACCCAGTTCTTAGTGATTTCAGCTAAAACCCACCTGCAGCAGAGGTAACTTCAGCACAGATAAGTGATGTGCCCATTCAAAGCCTTACAAATGAAAACAGAGCAAATTAAACACATCCCACTGGCACAACTGAAAGCACACTGGTATGTTTTCCACACGCAGCTGTTGGCGTTCAGGTTGGCGAGTTTGCAACAGCCATGTGGGACCTCAAAACGAGCTCCAGCAAGTCCTTGGCTCAAAAAGCCCTCTTCTCCCACAGGCCCACGACAGTGGGAGCCCTGCAGATGCTGGTGCAGATCCGCAGCACCAGCCGGGGCGGTGCAGATGCTCCAGAGCCCTAGGGGTGCATGGCGAGTTTGGGGCAAGCAACGCGTTAAAGAAATGGAGCAGAACCCCTTTTCCTCACACCACGTGCTGCCAGATATCAAGATGACGCTGTGCCCTCCCCAGAGGGAAAACATCTCCTGGGAAGGCAAAAAAACACCACCATGCCCCCCACTGCCCTTCAGCGATCCAGAGCAGCGGGGACGTCAGTCCACAGAAAGGGGTGCACACAGATGGCAGGATGTCCTGGCCAACAGCAGTGAGGGCACATGCACTTCAGACAGATCACTGCCACCACCTCCAGGAGCCCTGCGACACGGGAAGGGATTGGGACACTTGACTTGCTTTCACCACACCACGTGCACCCACCTGCACTGGGGGCTTTTCTTTCACTTTGCCTCTCCCAAAGCCTAGCAAGGTGCCTGCTCCTCAGTTTAGTTTTTCCTTAACCATGATCAAAACCAAACACTGGCTTGACTTCAGGCTGCCAGCATCCCCACAAAACCTGGAGAAGAAGGGACGAAAGAAGGGAGCTGCTGCAGCTCCAAACTGTGCTGCAAGCACTCCACCACAGCTGCTAACATATAGAAAGCATTTTTCTTTCAGAGTAAAGTCTAGCTTATAATATTCCTTTTTATACTGGATAAAATTGTAAGAGGTTAGCCTAAATACAAAGTGTGCAGTACCTGGTGCCAGTACTGTGGTGATGACAACAGAGAGCCCAGGGCACTGGAGTCCGAGGGCAAAGATGTCCACTGGGTGGTTTGGGAAGAACTGACTTCAGAGCTTCCAAGTGCAGCCGCTAATGTTCTTTAGTGTTCATCCACCTGGAATGGAGGAATTTTCCCTAATTTGATCTAGTATGGGTTCTCCACCTCTTTTTTCATCTAGAAAAGGAGGTAGAGTTAGAATGTCTATTTTAAACTGCCCCGAAAAAGACAGAGAAAACACACACGCTTGCAGTTGACCAGGCAGCGATGGTGACTCATCTTCTCACATGTAAAAACACTCCCTGCAAAGCTACCAGCCGGGCTTTGCTCCGTGAGACCAGACTGGTGGAGCTGGTGAGACATCCAGCCATGTTTTTCTTGGAGGGGAAGCAGTCGGATGTGTGGACGTTGCTGAATAAAAATCCTTGCTCCACATTAACAACAAGCCAGTCATCCAACGTCGAAACATTTCTCATAGAAAAAGATAACTCTTTACACACCTCTTTGCTGCGCGGCTCTTTGAAGCCCACAGAGACCAGCTCTGGCCCAACCTCCCCTGCACATCAAAGGCCAGCACAGGGCTTGGACTCGGATGACAAAACTGTTCCAAGCACCAGCAGATATCATCAACATTGCAAACTAACGGACGCCTCCGAAATCCCACTGGAAAAGGCAAGCACTTCTCCTGCCAAGCCCACCAAGAAGGAATGAAGAGGGAGCGCTGATGTCTGTAATTTATACCAAGCGCTATAAACGGAGGGTTGGCTGTTACCAGAGATACATCCGCATGGACAGGCTGACCTCGGAGTCATACCCGCCCACCACGTGCACATCAAGGTGCCAACGGGCACTGCTGGTGGCAGACAAGCCGCACAGAGGCTGCATGGGGCACCTTCAGCATGGCCTCGCCCTCCCTGCCCTTCTGCACCAACCACCCCAACCCACCACCAGCTGCTTTGCACTTTTTTCAGGAGCCCCAGTGCTGTGAGCCCTCCTCCTCCTCCCTGGCTGTTCACGGCAGGACCCGGAGCAGGAACACCCTGTCCACGATGTCCCCCTGGGACGCCAGCCCTCAGATGCTCTGCTCCCACTGTGGGACCTTGGCCAGGCTCTGGACCACGCGGTGGGGACACATGCCAAGCAGTGATCCACCCCCAGCACTCGCATCCAAGCACTGACGCCTTTAAGAAAAAAAAATAAACAAAAATAAAGCATGCAACGCTCCTCGAGCAGCACTCCGATTTGCTCCCGGCCCTATGCCGTGCAATTTCAACTTGGCACCCGGGCGTCCCTCAGATATGCAAGACTTTAACCAGGAATTCGCGGCAGGAGAAATCAAGAGAGAAAAGGGAGGGGTGGAAAAAAAACCTCTTTTCCTATTTTATCTCGTACCAAAGCCTTTTGCAGGTCTGCTTCCCTTTGGCTCACTCATTCCTCTAGGTCTACCAACATGCTTTGAGTAATGAAATGCACATTTGCTGGTCAGCTCTAATATATCCAGAGGGACTGTTTTTCGCGTGTGTTTGTTTTAAACTTAAGGGTGTTGTAAAGTTGTTCCAATGGCACAGAGATGGGAAGATAAGACATGGCAGGCAGCGACTGGTTAGTGGGTGGCTGTGGTATTAATATTTATCTCATAATTGAAGGAAGACCTGACAACATGAGAAAAGCAAACCACTGCACTGTTTCCTTACGAGGCACACGCTGAACACTCTGCAGACCACCAGATATTCAGCATTTCATACAATTTCTGTTTATTGCAAAGAGAAAAACCCTCTTACAGGCCAAATTCACAAAAAGAAGAAAAAAACAGAGAGGGAGGGAGAAGCTGTGTGGTACAGAATCTTTTCCTCTTGAAAGCTTCTCAAACCAGCAAGCAGACAGCAGCATGGTGGCACGCTTCTGTCACCTGCCAGCTCGTGGGTCCAAAAATGCAGGGCAGCAGGGTGCGTCGTATGCAAAGCTGAAACAGAAGGGAAGGACACCACAATGCGAAATTACTGTCCCAACGTGGGATTCATCAGGGTATGGAGCTCCAGCTTTCCCTTACTCGGCAAGTCCAGGAGAGGAAGAAATAGGTTTTATGAGACACTAACGACATGCACAGGGGAAAGTTAGCCGAAATGGTGTAGAGAGATCCGGAGAGCACCCGTCTGCATGAGAGGACTGGGAACACAAGTGGAATTAACTCCATCTCCATGACTCACACACTGCTCTGCATTTGGGTAGCCATGCTAATGAGTGGGGACGCAGCAGAGCCCCCAGGCTGCCTCCCCCCTCCTGCTCACGTCTGCTTCCCACAGCCCAAAGCAAGAGGTGGGACAGGAACACCACTCCCCATAAACTCCTCCAGCTGCGAGCAAGAATCAATGCAATTAATTACGCTTAACGCTTGTTGGGACATAAAGCACGGCTGAGAAAGGCAAAAGCATACGTGGCCAGGCTGCAGCCTCCTGGAAGCGGAGCCCTGAGGCCCCACGGGGACTGTGCTGGGGACAGCAAGGGAGGGGCTGGGACCACCACACAGCACATATCCTGTCCCTCAGCCACCCGCCTGTACAGCCCAGGCACCCTGAGCGCTGCTGAGGCTGACAGAGGACAGAGCGAGGTGCAGAGACACCGTGCTGCTTCCCTGGGAGCTGTGGGCACCCACCCGCAGGGAGCTCGGGGCCGGGCAGACCGCGCTGCCCAGCATCACCCTGCTCCCTGCAGAAACCCCATGCAGCTCCGTCCTTCCCTCCCGAGCTTCTTGGTAAGAACTGCACACACCACACATATTATACGAAAAAGGATCAGCTCACATGGAAGGGGCTACCTACAAAGAAAAACACACTCCAGAGTTAATGAAATAGAGATGCTCTTCATAAACACGAGGTTTTGGTATTTTCTGTGGGCGCTTAAGTTAACTGTTAAGCAGCAGCTTCTATCCACAACCTGACTAAAAGCCCAAGGCTTTTTTTAGCCCTAAAACCCCTCAAGGTTTCTGAGACCATTGAGTAGACAAAGGCCGTAAAAAGTCTTAGTATCTAGGTGACACTTCTCTAGAAGTCATACAGGATTTGGGGTTTCTCCCATTGGCACGCATACTAGTCATCTCATGTTTGTTAGAATCCGTGATTTTCCATCTTTTACTCAGATCTCTTACCAATTGCACAAAACAGGTACAGGTCCCTACGCAGAGAACCCAGGTTTATTCCAGCTGTGATCTCTGGACACAGACAGAGATGGCTTCAGGGGCCCTCCCGCAACAATGCTCACCTTTCCTCCAGCAGCCTCCACATCTTCCACCCCTTTCCTTCCTCCCAGGACAGACAGGACTCTATTTACGGTATTACCCACTCCAGGGATTCAGTTGCTGGCAGGAACCCTCAAGTCAGCAGCTTGGACACATAAATTCGCTTTCTCCCAATTTTAAGCTTGCAAACACCAGAAAACACCCCCCAGCTTTGTACTGCTTGAGGTGCTCTGCAACGGGTTCCTTCAGGTGATCTCCCTCCACTTCATATTTCTCCTTTTTGGACAACAGTTCAGAAAGGTAATCAAGCACCATTCCTCTCCCTTGCACAGGGCACAGTTTCTGCCAGGCTCATTTATGGAGCTCATCCACGGACAGCCTCTGGGAAGAGGCACCAGCTGGCAAATAAACAGCTTAAACTGAAATATTTTAAACCAGCAGCACAACAAATCCAGCCGCTCCAACACCACACAGGACTCAACCATGGCAGGCGATATCCTTGTCCAATAAACCTTTTAAAGGTTCACTGGTCACAGTTAGATATGTCATAAATTTCCCTAAATAGTTTATTATGCCCATAAATCTCTGTAAAACTACTTCATCTCCTCTGGATTAGCAATTAAGCAAACTCTGCTCTTCTTATGGCCTACTGAGCCAGCTCCTATACAGACAATGCACACAATCCTTAAAAAGCGAATAAGGAGCAGCCTCCCGTGGCCCCGGTCTTTCCGCACAGCCCAGCCCAAAGCAGCATGCTGCCGTCACAGCCCCGCTGCCGCTGGGAATCCTGCAAACCCGTATGCGACGCCCCACGCACGCTGAACCAGCACGCATCCTACATGTGGTTCCCCTCCGGAAGCAGACCTACTATCAAATAACATTTCTTCCACTTTATCTTCTAAATGTGCTATTTAAGGGGGAAAAAAAATTAGCTTAGAGGATTACTCAGCCTGCCTTTGCCAAAAATGCATGCCCTGCATCCAATTCAAAGAGTATTTTTGCTTCTGAGAGCTTAGCAGTTACTTTGTCAACAGCTTTTATTGGGAAACATTGATGTTTTATGGCTTCATTTAAATCAGGTGGATGAATGCACAGCCAGAATCTGCTTTGCTTTTAAATTATAAGACACAGAAATAAACCCACTTTCTGGACTGTTCTCCCTCCTACATGACTTCTAGCTTTCCATCCAGTCCAGTCCTTTTTTGCTTTATAATCAGATCAAGCAAACGGATTTTTTTTTTTTTTTACTTTTCCCTGTAGGAAGTGAGTCACTGGAGGCTCCGACCTGCCTCCCGAGGGGCAGCATCACTGGCGCAGCGGCTGCCATGCGCCCTGTCCTGCACCGGGCAGGAGCAAGCAGACCGGCCCCAAAAGCCGACGGCAAAGCCGAGGCCGGCAGCACGCTTCAGCATGCACGTACGTCCCACCTGGCTGCCGGCTGCCGCTTTTTGCTAGATCAAGGCCTGGGACAACTAGCGAGTCCTCTGAGACAAGGCAAGTCTCGGGAGACATTTAGGAATTAGCAGCACACGGGTGGGTTGAAGCCTTTGATCTGCATAACCAACTACTACATTTAATGTGAAATGCTGCCTGATACACGCAGCCGGCCGATGTAGCACCCTCAGCATTCACTCGGAGAGCTGAGCAGCCACCTACAAACACCTAATGTTTCACATACTGAAAGACTTTACTGAAAAACTCAATTGAGATAGTGTCCAAGGAGTAAATGCTTCTTGCACGCTCCAGCGAGGACTCTCTCACGCAGCATTTTTCATTTTAACTGATCCATCTCCGCTGCCTTTGGTGCCTCTCAGAGCCTCAGGAGCAGCTTTGTGCCCTACCTGCCCCCGAGCAGCTGCTCTGGTGCGGTTGCGATTCACTGGGTCTCCTTCCACCCAGCCCTGGGTCCCGGGGGGCACACCTGTGCCACGCACCCCTCACTTGCCAGTGCCCTAATGGTGCCCCTTACGTCTCACAGAGGAGCTGCCCTCGCTCCGAAGCCTGCCTCTGGGCTTGGCTGCCCAGCTCCTGCAAGATGTGCCCCAGGGCTCCCTGCCATCACCGCACAGCAGCAAGGCTACATGCCTCCGACATGCTCCCAGGTCCCAGCAGTCCCCGAGGAGCAGGACCCACAGCAGTCCCTCACCACCCACCCAGCTTTGCTCTCGTGAGGGAGTTACGTGGAGGTTCAGCGCTCCTTGGTGGAGCTTCCAGAAAACATCCAACAAGGTCACAGCAACCAACCAACCTTCTGAGGGTCCAGTATCAGCCTGCCTGCCCCTGGCGAGACGGTTAATGTCTGCAGCCAGTAAAGTCAGCTCCTCCTCCTCTCTGCAGAGAGGCCTCCATCCTTCCTGAGGGCACACAGCTGCTGCTTGCCATGCCCTCATCACAGCCTGATCCCCAATTAGACCATGCCTATATTCTGCACCAGGGGACAGCCATCGCTTACGGAAGCCTCAGCTCAAGGGAATGCATAGTTTAAATACTTAGAGCCTTGCTCATTGCACCTTTTATGTTAAGCAAGAGCGGCCCCCAGCCCCGCTCCCCTGCTTCCCAAGCATTGCTCCCATCCCTCCCCAGCCGCGCAGGGCCCAGAGGCAGCAGCACAACCTCGGTCCATGGCCCGTCCTGAGTTACTCCCGCTCTTCGCCACCACTCCCTACAAAGCCCTTCTGGCCGTGCCGGGAAGGAGTGCTGCGCAGCCGTCCCCATCACTGTCCTCAGAAGGAACCAGGAGACAGCACAGTGCCCACAAGAGGGGTCCGGAGCATCCCCGGGGACTTTGATGGGCACACATCTCACACTAGTCTCTCGGCCTCCAGGATGGCCGGGAACAAAAGTTGCAGTCACTTCAGGAGGCTTTATGATGAGATGTGGGATTATTTACCACCAGAACCGTATATCAGGGCAACGGCTGCGTGGATGCAGGGTACAGCGCCCAGGAACACGAGCTGGAAGGACCACTTGGTCGTGGAAGCCAGGCCCCAGCAGCCAGGGAGAGTCCAGGTCACTGGCCACCCCCGCTCCCATCTGCAGCAGAGGCCACTATTTCCTACGACTGATAAACCTGGGGCATGCAATAAAAGGTCAAAGGCGCAGCTGCAGCGTGCTGTATGGGGACACCACCCACATCCCAGGCCCTGCCACCACAGGACACGTGTCAGCCTCCAGCCTCGGCCATGCCAACCACCGGCCCAGCAATGCTGCGTCCCGAGCCCGGCTCCCTGCCACCGGGCAGCGGGGAAGCACCTGACCAGCCACGGCGATTTCCATGGCAACACACGGATGCCATCAGCAGAGGATTAAGCTCCAGCAGGAGGAGACGCAGGACCAGGGGGAAGAAGATGAACAAGCGCTGCGACAGGGACGCTGCGAAGGAATGGAGGCCCACGGCATCGATTTTCACGCCCATCTCCCCTTTTCAATTCTTCTCTAGCATGAAAGTCCCAATTCAAATGGCAGACTTTGACACTATTAAAAACTATCAGAGCATTTAACACACTGCCCCTTCCTCCCGCGTCATCACATCCACGTCTGCCACAGAAATAAAGAGGACTGCAAGATCCAGCCATCTCCCTGCAGTCCCGGCATGAAAGTGCAGCAAATCTGCGTCACACAGAGACCCTTTGAAAGGGGATGAATGCTAAGAGCAGGGAAAAATGATTACTTTATTTACAAAGACCATGTCTCTTGTCATTCTAATTCACTCCAAATCCTCCAGGCGCTGGACAGCTGCAGGTTCAATCATGAATATACAAATTAGCAAAAAATAAACAGCAAAAAGAGCCTCCAAATGCAATGTGGGGAGACCCAGCATTCAGTTTGGTTCGGCTGCTGCTCTCGCCTGTGCACTGAAAGGACGCAGGAGGGGACGGGCAGAGGCACGACCTGCCACCTCCTCCTGCTGCCGAGGTCCAGGCAGCCCATGGGCACCTTCCGCACTTACTCTGACCAGGGGGATGCCAGCCCCTAACTCCTCCTCCCCATCCGAGCCCCTGCCCTGCTTGGAGACGGGAGAAACCAGGAAGGGCAGAGACAAGGAGGGCAGGTGGAAGCGAGAGGCTGGGGACTGAGAGCAGCTGAAGTAGCTGAGACAACTTGAGTAGGCAGTCAGGAAGGAAACACGGGCTTTAACCTGTGCAAAACAAGCGCACCGCACGCTGGGGAATTGTTCGCCTCTAGACTCGGTCAGGGTGGAGGAGGGGGAACGCCGGTACCCGGGGGCTCACAGAGCAGGGATGCACGCCAAAGCCAAGAGCGCAAGATCACACACCGGCACTACTGGGATACACTGAACATCAAGCGCAAACGCCAGCCCTGGGGGGTCCTGCACAGGCTGCTGCCAAGGAGGCGTAGGGCCCCTTCCCAAACATCCAACACTCGCCTTCTGCTGCATCACTGGTACTTTCTGCAGTTATGAACATGCGCATTAAGATGTTGTGAAGCTGGCATGAAACAGAACATGAGGCAGGCAGGAGTCGATGCAGAACAGTGCAAAGCACTGCATGCCACTTGGAAGGCAGAACTGGTGGGGGAACAGGACCAACCAGAGATTCCTAGAGGGTTGCTTTGCAGAAGGGATTATTTTATTTCTCCTGTGAAAAGGGCAGGAACTAAGCACGAGGCAGGGCTGAGCATCAGCCCAGTCACAAACCAGCTCATGCTGCTGGGAGCTGGTGCACTGCACCTCACCTTCCAGGCCTGCCTGCCTGAATGCAGCAGACAACACACGATGAATTTGCTTTCCGGGGGCCTGAGACCCTGCACAGCATCGTGGCAGACCCAACAATGGCCAATGACCAAGCCCCCGTTTTGAGTTTCTTCTTACGACGGTTGCCTGATGTCCCAGAGGTGCAGTCACCATCTCCAGACACCTCCAGGAGGTGACAGAGCCATGGAGTGAGTCAGCTCAGCATTCCACTCTGCTTGGAAAAGATGCCTGGGTTGTGGACTAATGAAAACAAAACCTTCCCCCCTGCAGTCCTCCCCACCGAGAGGAGTGAGCTCTCCCCTGACAAAGCAAATCTGGAGAGGAAGAGAAGGGGACAAGCACGGGGAACCTGCAGAGGCTGCAAGGAACAATGTGCAAGATTGTGTTCTCACCAAGATGCGTCCCAGTGCAAAACTCTGCCCTCGCCAGGTGGGGGCTTTCCACTTTAGCATGGTCCAGGAACTTCCTCATTCCTCCTGTGGAGACCTGTGCAGAGGAGGCAAGCCTCTGATGGCCATCACTGGTGGCAGCATTAGAGCAGCATCAGGTGCATTTTCTTTTCCCTGGCTCTGCTGCAAATTGCAGCCGATGAGAGTGCTCCATGTACCAGGGAGGGAGGGGGTCAGCACACAGGCAAGATGGCCCTGCCCGTTCCCCCACCGACTGCCAACGCTAGACCTCAAACCAAGACAGGAAGCTAAACCAACTGAATTCCACCAACCCACACTTAGAAGCCTGGCAGCGTGGAGTTTTGCACAGCACCACAGCCTTCCCGTCCCCAGACAGGCTCAAACATGGGAGAGACGTCAATGGTTTGGGGGGTTCAGCTGAGCTTGCAAACTTTCCACATCAGCCTTTCTTCAGACCCCCTGACAAAACATGCCCTGAGGAGGAGTGATGGCAGCGGATACTTGAGATTTTCAGGATGCAGACAGAGCGAGGCACTTGTTGCTCACCCTCTCCCCAGCCCAGCTCTGGGAAGCAGCACTCTGTCCCGGAGTCCTGCCCACCACGGACAGACACCCTGTTCCCTTGCTTCTCTCTCCCCCCAAAACCATCAGACCAGGCTCCCTCCAAACATTAGGTCAGGCTGATCCCGTTACACCCAAATGGCACCAAACATATACCAGCATACCTACGAGAAAAGTTCGATTCCTGATTCTGCACGGAATCAAAAAGCATAAGCTCTCTCCTCCTTTACTGCAGGTGCCGGCTCCGAAGCCTCCAGGATTTCTGTAACCACATCAGCCCTGGTCCTTTTAGCAGAAGCACTTTACCGAAATGCCTGAAACCTCTCTCACCCACAATGGTCCCCAAGTGAGCCCAGCACCTGCAGCAAGGCAAGTAATAGCAGCTGCAGGGAGCTGCAGGGATTCAACAGCGTGAAGACCATGTATGACAAACTCAGTGACAAAATAAACAGCACCAAAGAGACTCCACCAGCTGATCTCTTCATTGGACATAAACTTGTGGTTTTTAATCTAAACAAAGTGTTTGCACTGCTAGTGGTCTGGCGTGGCGAAGGGTTGGGAGCCAAAGCCCAGCCAGCTGCGGCACTGGGAGGGTGGTGGTGGCACCAGAAGTCACTGGGGGCACCAGGACACCTGAAGTCCCACAGACACCAGCAAAATGGATTCAGTGCGCAGCTGGTAGCTCCAAGCCCAGTGACAGGAAAAACAAAAATATTGATGCTTGCGTGGAAGAACACACCTCCACGCCTGCAGCCCTCGCATCACCCAGCTGTGCCAGTGCAGGGGAGGGGGCTGCTCCCGGAGCCCCCAGCTCTGCCCAGGGCCCAGAGCTCAGACAGGGCTCCCGGGCTAGCTGCACACATCTGTGGGAACCGCAGCCTCGGCCGTAATAACACAGCCACGTCCCCGACCCGGGCACGGGGGGATTTTACTCCCTACCACAGGCATGGTGATCTGGTGTTGCCCAGCTCATCTGTGGGTTCAACAAGGAGATGGCAAATGTGCCTCCCATCCCAGACAACAAAGCGTGATGCCCGAGTCACACTGGGAACAGTGATGGTGACAAACCCGCTTCCTTGCCTGCCCCCCCGCTTTAAATTGCCTTTCTTAATAAAAGATTCCTTAAACAAATGGCAGCAAATCCCAGTGCAGAGCAGTACAATGGACACTTCAGTCCTGCCCAGGGGGAGGGGGTGATGGGACCTTCAATGGCTAAATAAATTCAATTTGCTCATTAAGAGGGGGTTGGGGAGGTTAGGCGGAGGGTAGCAGTGGTTATTCACTTCCCCCAATTAACATTCCAGTGGCACTGCTCTGCTTTCTAGGAACAATAACTTTTTTTGGAAGGGGGAGTGTTGATCATGGGGGCGTTGGATGGTCCTGTAAAAAGGAGACACATCCATGCCTTAACAGGGTACGCGTTTATGTATTATGGGAACCGCTAAACAAAACCAAGAATAAATAAAGATCAAGCTTATGCAAAAAGAACCTGCAAAATAAAAGCCTTCATGTCTCTAGTCCAAGATTATCTGCCTTTGCTGCTGATCTAAATACTTTCTGCACAGGCCTTGGCAACAGAAAAAGAGGCGGCTTGTCGCTGGTTTGTATATAAAGGTCTCCAAAGGCAGGGTAATTAAAAATATTTAGACCAGGCTCTGAGACACACCATC
This sequence comes from Chauna torquata, assembly GCA_013399475.1. Lineage (NCBI taxonomy): Eukaryota > Metazoa > Chordata > Aves > Anseriformes > Anhimidae > Chauna > Chauna torquata. The sequence goes on along the minus strand of VXAL01005619.1, from coordinate 228,538 downwards.
GCTGTGGCCCCATGCAGGGCCTGAGGACCGTGGCCGCCCACGTGTTAACATAAACCCAAGTCTCAGCCTCTCCCCACACCACCTCCAGCCCAGGGATGGCAGGCGCCAGCCAGCACGGCAACGCAGTCCCATGGCTGAGCTTCATCCCTGCTGCACGGGGCTGGTCTCCTGCAGGATGCACAGGGACGCACCCCTTCCAGCCCTCGCCCACAGCATCCTCCTGCCCAAGGAAACCCCTGACACCTACCCGCCACGCCACAACAGTGACTTACTCATTTGTTTCCCTCCCAGGATGAAAAATCTACCTTTTCTTAGCTCATTCTTTAATTTCTTTCTCCAATAAAGTGTTTGCAGAACACTTGGGGCACCTGCTTGCTCTTGCAGTTTCTCCAGTGCTCTTACAAGGGAGGCTGCTGTATTTTATTCATCCTCAGAAAGACAAGCACATTTCTGTGATGATGCACAGAAAGCAAGGAGCATGAACCAAAGCCAGCTGCAGTGGCACTGGTGGGAAACAAAAGTGCTCTGCGCACACCAAGCGCTGCCCACCTGGCCCAGCACGGCTCGCCCGCTGAGCCCTGTGCTGCTCCCCGCCAGGGACAACAGTGCGAGGGGGCTCCCGAGGCAAAGTCCGACACCAGACAAAGCCACGAGTATCGCCGTCTCAAGTGCCATGGACCTGAAAGGAACGGGCTTGCCCTTGTAAAACTGAAAGCAACCACGGAAAATGAACGGGTCCATCGATACCCCACGGGCATATGTGCTTGGGTGTATCTATTTCACTACTTCACAAATTTAAAAGATTCCCATGAAAATCTAGCCCAAACAGACAGATGGCCAGAGCTCAGCATTCCCAGCCACCACATGCAAGCAATAAAAGGGGACCCTGGCACATGCACACGGCTGGACAGACACCTCCGCGTAGGGAGGCCGGGCACCACTGCTGGTTAAGCTCCGTTATATCATCTATGGATGCCTACAACCACATGCACCTTGGGAAAGAAAAACATTACAATCTGCTGTACAGTGTTGGGGACTAAAAACAGTTTTACCCTGCAAGCGTACCAGCCCCAGGAGAACATGCCCAACTGACAGTGCTTGTTACAGCAAAGCGCACACCTCTGCCGGTCCTCCAGCGCGGGGCTCAGCTGCAGCCAGCCCCAGCTTTGCTATGTCCCATCAAACAGGCATGAGGTGGACGTGAAACAGGCCATACCCAAAGATGCTCCAATTATTTAAGTCCCTCGTCAGCAATACTTCCATTGGAGACTCGCAGTTTCATGCTTGGCTTCTCAGATGAGAGCTCGCTGACTTACCGGGCAATGTGTAATTGTGTCAAATGGCTCTTTGCTCTGGTGAAAAAGGTGCTAAGGCTGTCTCTCAGGTCGAAGATGGGAGGACAGCAGAAAGGCCTGTGTCTACCTGAAAAGGTGGCTGCTCGCAGGCTCAAGGCAGAAAGGTTGGGAACACTGTATCAGACAATCAATACTGTCACCCTGAGGCACCTGGCAGTAGCAAACCAGAACCAAACACGCCCCACAGGAGGCCAGCCAGAGGTCCACGGGAAAGGCCAGATTTGGCTGAACCCCTGCTTGAAGTCTCCTGCATACCTCTTGCTTCCTGCCCTAAATCCTCCCTGTGTGTGAAAACGGGGTCAACAACAGAAAGCGTCCCAGCAAAGTTGCGTGGTTTTGTGTGCTCCTCGCGGAGCACCACGAGGCTTCATCCCAGTGCCAAGGAGTTGGTGCCTTTTTACCCCAAGCAAAGGTCTGCAGTCAAAATGAATCCCCTCTCAAGTCAGCATCAAGCACTAGGACTCTTATTTTCTCTTCTTTTTTGGCAGCTGATGCTCTGTGTCCTACTATCTGAGCAGCCACTGCATGACCTATTGCTCCAGAGCTGATGCCACAGATGCTCACTGGAAGTACCTTAAATGGCCACAAGGAACAGTAAATGATGCTTTGAACAAAAAACTAAATGAAATAGCTGAGCTATGGGCTGGAGTTCCTGTCGCCTTTCAAGCCTGAAAGAAGAACCCACCCATAAAATACAGAGACCAACTACTGAGAGGGAAAGATCCCTGCCAGAGGGGAAGCAGCATGAACCAAACCCAGACTCAGCACGTGCTCTCCTCCAGCCCCAGTCCCCTGTACCACAGAGCATTCGTGTGCCTCCTCACCATGCAATGCAGTTACTGCTGTAGCTGAATGTAGGATGAGTTGAACAAGGACCCAGGTCCAGCGCGGCCCTACCAGTGTCCCTACATGCATCTCCATACCTCGTTTTCTCCAGCAGTTTTCTCCCTCTCCTCCCCAGGAGATAATAAAGGCCCCATCGAGACTGTCAAGACCACACCAACCCACGGCGGAATTGGGCACACCTAGCATCATTCCAGGACAGCAGCTTCCACATTGCCTTCTGCACAGCGCCTAGAAGATTAAGACCTCTGAAACATCTCACGGTGTAGGACATTTCCACTGTCGGGAAGCACGAAGATCTAGAAGTTGACCATTGTCATACTGTTAGCTGGGCATCTCAAAAAAGCCTTGGAAGACCATCTCTGTAACAGCCAAAGCAAACAGAGGGAAGATCTCACCACTCATCCCACTCCTCCTCCAGGGGAGGGTCAGCAATGCTGATGGTCTCAGCTGTGGACAGGTGCCACATGGCCACTCTGCCACCACTGCTCTACAGCTATTCTTGGTCCTCCAGTGTGATCAGGCTCTGACTGGAGATACAACTGCAGCAGCAGGGAGGAAAAACAGCTTTCTACAAGTGACAAAGACCTCTAAATACTCCGTGCTGTGTCAGTACACAGATAAATTTCCATTTCTTTCCAGGAGATTAAGACCTGACTATGCAATTGGAGCAGCCTCCAAAGGCACCTTACTCTCTCTTGAAACCTGTGCTATTTCTGCCTCTGCAAATGTTCCCTTGCAGAGACAGGCTCTTCTTTCTGAAGCTTTCAAACTAGTCATTAAAAAAATAAAACACAAGAGCAGAGAAGTGAGATGAACAAAATGCTAATAGGAACCCCCAGGTCAAACCGCCTCCCCTGTCACCGAGCCCTCCTCTCGCCAGCACATTCCTGCTGCTAATGAGGCCCCACCACTTCCTCCTCCCTCCTCAAGTTGCTCCTGGTGATGCAAATCCATCGTCTTTGTTTCTATTCTTAGAGGAAAAACAGAACCAAAGTAAATAGCAAAACAGCTCTTAGGTTTCAGGATCCTTTCTTTTTCTACCCTTCCCAACAGGGGCAGGCTGTTGTTGCCGTCAAAGCGTGGTGACACCCGACCCCAGACATCGTCTTGTTCCCACCGGAAATGATCCGCTTAATCTTCAGCCTCCGATGTCCCCTTCAAGATCCTTGCCAGATTCTTCTCCAAACCCCACTTCACTGTGCTCCTAGGGAGGTTTCGGATGCCACAACCAGCCGCTCAGCGAGCAACAGAGCCCATGGAGAGCCTGCCATGTACCCCTGTGATGGCAGACAGCTCTCCCCTCCCCAGCGGGCTGGAGATGTGTCCCCCTGAGACCCTCTGCCCTCCTCTGCCACCTCTGTCCAAGGAGCTGACCCAGCTCCTGTCTGCACCCAGAGAGACCTCACGTTGCCCAGCGCGTTCCCACGTGCCAGGGTACGGATGCCCATGCGCAGAGCGGAAAGGAAACATGCACAGCAAGGTAAATCGGAAACATCGTCTCCCCCAGAGGTGCCAGCAGCACGAGCAGCCAGTGGAGTGGGGTGGCGGCTGTCCTGCCCATCGCGCTGCGGAGGGAGCTGCTCGTGCAGCTGAAAGGCTGGGGCTGAAGATCAGCTCTGCCACTGCCCAGGTCCCATGGAAGCTGCAAACACAGGAGGCACAGACAGGTAAGGCAGTGTTTTTGCAAGAAAAACCCCTGTTCAGATAGAGATTCCAGTCTGCAACATCCTCAAAGCCACTTGCTGAGGTTCAGCAAAGCAAAGTATGCAGGAAGTCCTAAATTAGGTGCTGGGCCCCTCAGCACCTCCTTCACCAAGTGCAGGCTGGCTGTGGGCAGCAGTGGATTAATGCGCGTCAGGTGGGACCGGGGACACGCTGCCAGGCTCCCGCCTTCATGGCTCTTGCTGGAAAGCAGCCGGCAGCGAAGAGCCGAGCTCTGCTCCAGGTGCAGCTGCAGGGAAGAGCAGACACGAACCAGCAGGGCCCGACGGCGCCTGTTAATGATGAACCGTCAGACATGACCGCTGCCCTCCCCAGCCACCCTCGCTGCACTCGGACGTGAGGATGCAAAGGTGGGGAGAACTCAGACCTCTCCAGCGAGGAAAACGATGAGTAAAACAAATCCCTTCTTCCAGAGATGGGGGAGGAAGTGTCCGAGCAGCCTGAGGAGCTGCTGCTCAGTGGCGGGCCGAAGTGTGGTGCTGCAGAGACCTCTTGCAGCACAGCACCGCTACTGCACCCGCGCCCTGACGCCCACCCCGCAGCACCAGCATCTCTCGGTGCTGCCCAGTTTCTAGTGGAAAAGTGAGCTTTGCAGCACACTGCTGCCTTACCCTGCTGTATTGGGTAAAACCACCACACCTGCGCATCCCCAGGCAGGCTGCGCCATCCCCAGCTCATGGCATCCAGCACACACCAAGTGCCACCTACAGACTGTCACTACCCTAAATTGCTCCCAGTTCTGCAGCTGCATCCACCTGCCAGATCCTTGAGTCTCCATGAAATCACAGCGATGTCCAAAAGGGTCCTGTATGGGCACAAGCATCTCACTACGTGAATCTGCTTACAGGGAAGGTGCCTTCAAAGAGCTGCCTCATTTCATTAGGGACCTGGGATGTTTCTCTGACCCCAAAACACGCAGACTGTAAGCTCTGAACTACACGAAGACAGACTGCAGCAAGCAGATCTGCTGTCTTATATCTGGGGAAACAACAGCAAGAGAGCATGACAGGTAGAACAAAGGAGCACATCTACCAAGGAAAATATGGAAAAGGGCCACAGGAGGACCAAGAAGCCCTGTGATCAGCAGAGGATGTGATCTACTACACCTGGTCTGAGCAATAACCAGGCTGGGATCCAGGGACCCACAGTCACAAAGCCATTCTTATTGGTGAACCACAGAGCCCAAGAAATGAGAAGAAAAAGAAATCAGGATGACAAAAAAATACCAAGCTGTGCACTTTGGGACCAACAGGATCAGCCCTGGCTGCTGGGACCCTGGCTGGACGCGGAGGCCAGGAAGGACCTGGTAGTAGATGCGTGGCCACTGTCACCATCACACAGTCATCGGGAGGGGACAGCCAGCCAAAGGCAGGCACAAATGCTATGACATGCAGAGGACCTCCTCACCCCAGCCAGAACCTGCCTCTGCTCCAGCCCTGCCAGTACAAGTCTTCATGTGCTCAGTAAGGACCAGCCATCCATGAGCGTTTGCTTTTTCATGCAGCAGGGATATTTCGAAGGCTCTGCTCTGCCTGTCAGACTCATCCTTCTCTAGCGCTTTCCTTGGAAAAAGGGAAAATCAAGTGCCATGTCTGCAGGCAGCAACATCAGTGCGACACTCGCTCGTGCCAGTGCAACGGCAGCGGTGGCCAACCCAACCCGTCCCAAGCTCACCCCCCACCAGCACGAGCCCAGCCCAGGCTGCAGCACCAACCAGCTTCATGCGAGAGCCCCCAGCCCTGCCACAGAGCAGGAATACTCCGACTCACAAAATAACACCTTACGTTTTTTTAAAGCATCATAGTTGTTTTCTTCTTTCACACAAACTTTAAATACCAAAGGAGGCAGCGCACATTTTTAGAAGTCTAGCTTTGAGAAGCAGAGTAAAATTGGAAGTTGGCAAAGGACTCTGCCTCCACCTCCTCAGCCCCACTGCTGGGGGCTCAGTCAGCGCGTTTTGCTGCTGGAAGGTGGGTGCGTGCCCACCCGCGGCCCCTCCCTGACCCTCGCCAGCGGCCCCTCCGGCCCACGCCCGGACTGCTGCTTCCCAGTACAAAGCCAGCAGAGGGAGCAAACACTGCGGGTTTGCGGGGAAATCGAGGTGGGTTTTAATTGTGGGTGTTATATTTTGAATCTAGAGGCTGTTTCTCAGCATTTTGCCGGAGTTACGTGGACAGGCCCAAGTTAAGACCAAATACAGTCTGCATCCACGAGCCCTGAAGAGCGATACAAAGCTCACACTAACATCCAACCTGCAGAATGGCAGTATTCAAACCAAAACCAAAGCCTGTCTCAGCAATAAACACCTTCCAGTTTGGAGCACAGGGACCTGCCGCTCTCCTAGTTATTTTAAGGCACTGTCAGAGACTGTACTCTCATGCTCCTGAAGGACTGCCCGTCCAGGGGTCTCACAGAATCACAGGATGGTCAAGGTTGGAAGGGACCTCCAGAGATCATCTAGTCCAAACCCCCTGCCAAGCAGGGTCACCTAAAGGACATTGCACAGGATTGCATCCAGGCGGGTTTTGAATATCTCCAGAGGAGACTCCACAGCCTCTCTGGGCAGCCTGTTCCAGTGCTCTGTCACCCTCACAGTAAAGAAGTGTTTTCTCATATTCAGTCGGAACCTCCTGTGTTCCAGTTTGTGCCGTTGCCTCTTGTCCTGTCACTGGACACCACTGAAGAGTCTGGCCCCGATCACTCCAATCGCTTCCAACCAACAGAAGAGACTTTCTACAGGCAATTTACAAATGCCATGTGTTTTTATCCTGCATTAAATGAACATCAATGAATAGGTTTAAGAGACAAGCTGCTGGGTACTCCCCCTTCAGAAACCTGGGAAATCTCTCTAACACCCGAGCTCACTCTCCTTCCTTTGAGGGAGGGAATGTGCACTCCAGATGTGCCTATAGGTCCCCAAGGCCAGAAGAGGTTTGCTGGTGAAGCTGCTGTTCACTACCAGGCTGTAAATGCTTTATACAACTCAGTGCATCATGCCGACTCCATGGATGCACTGAGCTTTCCCTCAGCAGTGGGTCCGGGTGCCAGGGTTTGCAGAGCGGATGAGGGAGGAATCATCTTTGTGCCACATCTGCACACCACAGATGCTCACGTAGCAGTCACGCTCTGCCCCCTCACTTCTTCCACTGGATTTTGGCACCCTAGAAGGGCCCAGCTGGTGTTTGCTAGCTTTCAGGAATCTGCTGCGTGCTGTGCATCAGCACTGACCAAATACTGCAAATGATGGAGGTAAACAATTACAGCATCTTCACCTGCCCCTTTGCAAAGCCATTAAACCTCCACTGCATGGAGCACTGCGTGGTTACTCGCTGCTTTCACGCGGGATCTTCTCTGCTGTTGCCAGCGTTGTTGGCACAGCTTGCAACCTTTTGATTAACATGCTGGCTTTGGCCACGAAAAATTCAGCCACAAACCTACAGTCCCTGAAGGGGAGCAGGGAAAACCAAGGGCAGGGCAAGGCTGGAGCAGGAGCTACTCCAGCACCAGGGGCTCCTGGAGCGAGAGCCCTGGCATGCTGGCAGTGCTTCTGGCCATCCTGCTTTGTGTGATACTTGGACTTAATTTTCTTTTTCCTATTCTCACAGAAAATTCACCACTGAGTGCAAAAATGAAAGGGAGATTAGGAAGTCAAGCACAAAGTAGCAGCCAAACACAGTTTAAGAGTCAGGAGCATTAGTCTGATGTTCGCATGGCAGATAGACATGGCTCCAGAAACACAGGACTTCCAATGACCCGCATTTTGGGTATTTAAAACAAAAAAAATACATCTTTATAGACCTCACTGAAGCAAGCCTCCAGATTCCGCTGTAAGCAGATAACCAGCACAGTGTGTGGGCTGCCAACAATAAGCAAAAACTCCCCCTCCCGAACATCAGAGTTGCATTTGCACAAGCAGGAGATCAAAAGCCCTTCAGTGCAGCAGAGCTCGTCTGTGCCACCGCTGTAGTGCCTGGGAGTGGATGCAAATGGTAAAAGAGCTTTATGCTTCTGCACTTCAGAGATGTCCAGCATACAGTAAAATGTCCCAGTGTGCCCAGATCCATCCTTTCATGCATCGAATAATGCAAAGGAAGGAGGTTTGGGGTGAACACTGAGTCAGGCTGCATCTGCCCGCCGCTTCTCCGCACAGCCATCCTCCTGGAGCGCCATGCAACGCCTCCGAGACACCTAGCTCTTGCCCAGATTTGGATGAAGCTTCCCAATACGCATGGAAAGCCCTGGGGAATGCTGGGGGGATGGGAAGGGATGAACAGAACAAACCTCCACTCACCACGAAAGCCAGCTAAAAGCATTCCTGCACAAAGGAAAACGAACCCGAAGCGGCCCATGGTCCGTGCACAGACCAGCTGGGAAGGGCCAGCAGAGCCAGGTGGATGAGATAGTGCAGAGGCAGCAAGAGTGGGGCCTCTGCGTGATGTCGGAAGCAGGGAGAAAAGGTAATTATTTGCCTAGCTAATGCCTGTCACAGTCAAGCTCTCCAAGGCATTTGCATTCATATGCATCAGAGTAACCAAAATCTGATATCAAATGCCCAAGGTGCAGAATAAATTCCAGGACTGTGCCGAGGGATTTTTCCCATCCTAACAGCAGAGATGCATCTGAGCGTGAAACAGCCCGCAGTGGAGGTGTCCCATGTTTGGGCCAAGCAACACTGTGCAGGATGAGCATAACCCTACAGTCAAATTCAGATTTCCAAGAAAAATTACCACCGCTGCGCAGGGACACAGCCATCCTGCCCACACCTCGCGGCTCAGAGCTGCCATCCCCAAAACGGGAGATGGGTGCCAGGGAAAACCTGGCTCCAGCAGTGAGGGAGCCGCCACGGACTGCAAAACTCAACCTTCACTGAGCACAGCCCCTCCTCAGAGAGCCCACCACCCATCCGGGCAGAGCAGCAGCGCGTGGCGCAGAGCATCATTCCTGCCCTGAACCTGCACAGCATCTCGAGGCCACTCCGCTATCGCAAACATTCGCTGCACACCCTTGATCCCAACCAGCAGCCGCATGCGTGCTTGGTTCGTTCTGTTTATCACTGATACCTGCTCCCTGCTTGGCTTTCGAAGCACAGGACCCACATACGCCACCAGGATCCCCCTCTTCACCAGCCCAGCTCTGAGGTGTCCCCAGAAAGTGCCCTAATTTGTGTGCACAGGAGAGATTTCCCTTTGCTTGGGGCTCGGAGCATGCTCGCCCCTTCCCAGGGCTTCCCTGCTGCTACTACAGGCACCACAAAGTATTTGCTGAGACACTACAAGCTGCAGTTGCCATTAAAACTGCGCCCATCAAAGAAACGAGCCAGGTGCGCCTTGTCAGGCCCCATTCCTGTTTCTTAGTGTTACCCTGTCGGTTTGCTCCCGCGCTAATTTGCAAAGCCGAGTGATTCACACACGGTCTCTCCCCCTCAGTGCCTGCTACCAGGGATTGTTCTGCTGCCGGTTGTACTCAGTGAATAAGCTGCTATCCGGCACAAGAGTCACATTATTTATTAAGTTTGGTTTTTTTTTTTTTTTTGAATACTCATCAATGAACAATAGTCAGCAAGTGAGCAATTTGCCAAGGTACGGTTTGGCACAATTAGATGATACAGCATGCATCTTTCATCTACCTTCGCATTTACCTCCTTGAGACAGACACTACCATTGTGCTTTGCAAAGCTGAGGACAGCGTGTGCGTAGATCCAGTACAACGCTCGCTGCTTTACTCAGCCTCTTCACTAACGCAGTTGACCTGCCTGCTGTATGACTCCAGCCTTTATTTTTTTTTCTCTCTTTTTTTTTTTGTTACACTGAAGTACAGGGCACAAACAAGTATCAGCTGGCTGTTTGCCAACATTTTCTAGACTCACCTATGAGAGACTAAGTGGTTCTGTAGCAGTATCCGAACACAACCAAATAAAATAAAGCAACCAGGAGACTTTCACTGACGTCAGTGGAATTAGAGCAGGGCCGGGTCTGACTCTGCTCTCCCCGCAGGCATCGCACCAGAGCCTCCAGTCCCAGTTGCACCCAACAGACGCAGCAAATCCCTGCATACTTCAGAACAAGACCTAGACGTCAGGATAATGCAGGGATGGTGAACGCACAGGTCCCACAAAGCAGAAACCATTCTGCTCCCAGGTCTGCCCTGCACCAATGGCCCAGACTGGGATATCGGCATTGTGTGCACCGGTGCTGCTCTGGGGCGAGGAGGCTCCTGCACAGACCCCTGCCCTCCACCCAACATCACTGCAGTGTCCAGCAGCAATGGGAGGAGGTTCTGGACTGACCATTATTCCACGGGAATGGGATAACCTGGACGTGTCCATGTCAAACAGCCAGTACCGGTCTCCTCCAACAGCTCAGGCACCACTAGTAACTTCGGTGAACCCCAGGTTAGATCAGGTTTCTGCCATGAAGAAGCCTCTCTCCTCACTGTCCCCCACTCCCAGGCCCTACCACTTGTTTAGCCTTTTCCTCCACATTACCAGTTTTGTAAGGCAAGCATTATCTCTGCTCGACTCATCTGTAGAGCTCCCAAGACAAACAGGGCTCTAAGCCTTTCCTGGAGGGTGCTGAGACGTCAAGTAACAGAATGACTGCCTGGAAAAAACAGTATACAAAAACAGTACTAATTAAAGAAGAAAAAAAATGTCGGTGCATTAGAACAGGTAAGCAACGCAACCTCAAGTCTCACCTACTTGAAACATGCTTCTGCTCGTTTGGATTCCTGCATCGAGTTGTGGCAGTGGCAGGGAGGGCATTGCCACCCACTGCTCCCCGCACAGCCCCATAACTCCCCTGTGATGTGCAAAGAGCAGCACTTCATTTTAGAGAAGGAGGGGTGTCAGGAGAGATACCAGCTGTAAATCCAGCTCACAAGGCATCGGCCAGCGTGCCGCCAGCACCCTGTATGCTGCCAGCTCGTCCTCTTCAGGGAGCAGAGGGGTCTGCACTGTCAGCTGAATGGGGTTCATTATAATGCCAAAATGTCTCTGTCAAAACCAGAGCGACTGGCCTAGACACAGTATGTCAAGATTCAGGGGGAAAGAAAGAATACAAATTCACTCAGAGCCCTGGTTTAATCCGCAGTGACTCACACAGCCATCACACCCGGGGACTCAGTCCTGGGCGACCTCCTTTAATGGTCCATGAGGCTGGTACGAGTTTGATGGGTCTAATTCTGCTTTTAACCACCAGGTTTCCTGCGAGCACAGCCAGGGTTTCACCGTGGGCAGCAATGCAGCAGCGGGCTTGGCACCCTCCTCCTCCCAGCAGAGACCGGCCAAGTGAGACCATGGAAGATCCCATCTCTGCTGCTCGCTGCTGCAGGATGGCCCCTTGGCCATCACCCACAAACAGCAGGCACGAGGTCCCGGCACAGCATGCTTGAGCCAGGGGCAAGGCCAGGCTGGCAGCCGCCGAGCCAGGGGGACACTGCTGCCACTCCTTCACAGCCCCAGAATGCGGGGTGGGGGACACGCACAGGTGTGACAGACGGCTGTCAAAAGCAGCTAAACGCTCCCCTTTCTCAAAGGCGGAAACTTTGTTAACATTACTAGCCTTAAAGGAGTGAAATGGAAAGGCTCATTAGAAAGAAAACTCATTCTGACAATCACAAAAATTGGAATTTATTTAAAATTCAAATTATGCAAATTCAAGTAATCTGTACGTGCAGCCCCATCACATGCCAGCAGTGGGACTGCAGACACACGTCACCGGCTACATGGCTCAGGGAAATCCGTCCCTCACCATGCTTTCTGCAGACAGCGCATGGCTCATCTCTGGTGAGGGTCCTGGGGCTGGGCCCCGGGCAGGATTCAAGGGGCTTCCCCAATCACCGGCAGAGAAAGGAAAAGATCCCGCACCCCTGCAGGCAGAGGGATGCAAGCCCCAAGACAGCTCAGGCTGTCAGCATGGGAAGAGCAAAGCTGGGAATTTAATGTTATGAGCTGGGTAAGTGCTATAGCCCAGAAAAATGAATCAAGCCTTTAAATATGGACATTCATGGAAGGTCCCAGATGAGCCACTGCAGGAAAGACAAATAATGTTCTCTCTTGTAAATGCTCTGTCGTGCACAAGGAGAGCGGCACTCACCTGGCACGAATTCCTCCCCAGTCATGCTCTGAGAGCCCGGGCAGAGCAGGCATCATGCTGGGGGCGTGGGCTGAGCATGAGCCCTGGTGAAACCACACCACCTCCAGCACAGGGACGGAAAGGCACGAGTAAACCTCAGGAGGCCACGGAGCCCAGTGCTAGCCTACCTCTTCTTGGAAATAACTTCCCCAGTTGGCAGGACCTTTACTTCAAACTTGAAAAGCCGGCTCTCTGGCTGCATCGGGAGTGCCCAAGCCCTTCCAAAGGGAGCTGCTCATGCCCTTTACAGGTAGGATGAGTTTGCTTTTCTCAGTAGGTCTGACATGTCACAGCCCATGGCTGAGCCTACAGCAACAACCTCTTTTAGCTATTAAAACATACTAGAAATGACACAGCAAGAAAAAAATTCTACAAAAACCCTGCTCTGCTCTTTGACAGACAACATTAATCACCTCCGTGGGTGCACCACAGAGAGCTAAAGGTCCCCAAAACTGACTGGCAAAAACCCTCATGAAGTCAGAGGCCAAAGAGAACGATCCACAGACAACACAGAGCTGCTGGAGTGCAGACAGGTGGGCTGCAGATCTGGGCTGAAAGACAGACAAAGCGGGTATACGCTCCTTACCCTACAGCAGGACTGCCTCATCTTAAACACCTCTGACTCCTTTCGGTTGGTCCTTGGATGCCCCATCCCGCTGCTGCTCGTTTCCATCCTGGATGCTGCCACCTGCTTCTTGAGCCCGCAGAGACGGGTCCCTGGTGCTGCTCACAGCGCTGGGGTCCCAGCCAGCTCCCACAAACTCCCTGCCACACGCAGGCGCCAGCGGCCACGGGCAGGATCCCTGCCCAGGGAGGAGAGGAGCAGCCACTTTCAGCAGTCCATCCAAGCACGAGGGGGCAGCGCAAGCCCCCCCACAGCTGAGAATCAGCTAGGGGAGCAGCGCCCAGACCCCGCTGACCAGACGCCAGCAGTGGCACCAGCCTGCCCAACCAGGCAGATCTACACTTCCTCCAGGCTGGAGGAAAGTTAACAGCTTCAGAAGCAGGGGGTTTCAAAAGATGCGCTGTGTCTGTCCAAACCCTATGGCAGCGTGAGCACCTCCAGCCTTGGCTGACTGCTCTCAACAGCGCTTTGGGTTGCATGGGCACCTGGTCCCCACTCCACTCCCATTGTACCAATGCCCTCACCCATTTCCAACCAACACCGAGCGCTTTTCAGCACTGGGACACCTGAGCCCTCATTACAACTCTGAGGCCAGTAACAAGGCAGGAGGAAGGCCACACAAACCCCTGTATCATGTATCTCTGGGAAAGAGAAGATGCAAAGTCTATTAAACATTGATCACGGAGCATGTGGCACCTGATCCAGCCCCAGGATGCTCCAAGGAGCTGGAGGAGGCCGGAGTGCCCCAGGATGTCGGGGCTGGCTTGCTGCACACCCTGTAAGTGTAGCCTCCTCCCTGAGGCAAATCCTTGAAAAGGCCAACTGCTGGTGGCTAAGGCAGAGGACAAGAGTGCAAACTCCCTACTGCTTTCAACCTTGTTTTGTATTTTGAACAGCAGTGCCCAGAGGTGCAATGATGAGACACCCACACCACGCATCGCCCAGCCGAGCAGCAGCCACCTGAGCCAGCCAGAGCCCCGCAGCGAGGCTGCAACACGGTGGGGACAGGAGGCACAAAGCCTGCCCAGCAGAACAAATAGGCTTTCTGGCATGATGTGGGCAAACTGAAGCTGACACAGCTATCTTCTTCACCAGGCTGGAGACACCTCTGTGTTGTTTTGGTAATGCTTTACATAAAAACAACTCTCTGACACGTCAGTGTTTTTGCAAACCCAAGTGTGCCAGCCCAGCGCGGGTGAGGGACGCAATGCCCTGAGTACTCACGAACTGTCGCCACAGCTTGGTCCTGACACGCTCAGCTTTCGTCTCCACCGGGTGGACGGTGTAGCCCAGGGACCCCAGGTGGTTGTCGACCGACAGGCTCTTCCGCATGTAGAAGGAGCGGGTGCGGAAGTGGCTGAATGGAGCATCCTCCACTGCTGTGCGGAGCCGTGGCTGCAGCTGGGCATCCACAGGGGCATCCATGCAGTCATCCTCCAGCCGCCAGGCCTCCCCTGGGGGCAGAGAGACATGCCGCCCCATCAGAGCCATGGCCACACCTGGGTTGTGTCCCCCCACAACCCCACAGAAGGGATGCAGACAGAGATGTCCACCCCAGACCACCTCCATCCATCCCACACCCATGCTCTGCCAGCATGCCATGGGGATACAAGGGCGGGGTGCTGCCCCACAAGGGGTTTAGAAGGCACAGCTCTGCCACAAGCCCCATGCAGCCCTTGTCCCCAGTCTGCTGAGCTTCAGCCTGCCCCAGACTGGTTTTGCCCAACCTTGGTTCACCAGCACCCAACCCATTAGTCCTCAGTGAGCTGAACCCCACCAGCTCCAGGCACCCATCCACAGCCCTCCAGGGACTGCAGCCACAGTCCCCGGAGTCATCTTGGCAGGAACTGGTCAAGTATGGTTGAGTACAACAAACTCTATCAGAGTCAGGGCCTCCAGGCTCTACTGCAGTATAAATGCTGTTATTCAGAAACAGAAGACCAACATCCCAATACTTAAAAACTTCCTATTATTTAATTCTAATAGGTCTATACATTTAAAAGGATCATTTATAAAGAAATCAAAAACTTTACTAATTCTCCATCACCCCAAATTCAACAAGACATTCCACATTAACAGAGAATGTTCTAGGCTGTTTTTTTTCTAAAGGAATAAAAATCCTGCAGTTGGAACTGCGCAGCTGAATGCTACGTGCCTGTATCAAACATCTCTCCTGCAGGTATTCACATGCTTTGCAACTGGTAACTCTAATAAATCTCACTTTGTGAATGGGGAAACTGAGGCATGAGAAGTGCTGGAAGTTGGAAAAGGATTTACTGTTACCTCTTCCTACAGAAAGCACTCTCGATATCATGGTCAAGAGCAGATCAACAGCAGAACTGAGACCAAATACGAGATCTCTCGTCCCTCAAGCCCTGTGCAGCCCAGCGCCAGCAAAGCCACAACAGACAGAAAACCCCTGGGCACGGAGCTCTGCCGCAGGGAATGGGATAGGATAGCCAGAAGCACACAGAGCTGGTGCGTCGGGACTGGACTACACTTCATTGCAACAAAAGGGAAAACAGCAAAACACAATGGTAAGCATCTCCATAACATCACTGCTCTGCTATTTTCCGAGCAGCTCGGATACTGCATGTTTTTTGTTGCCAATCCTGTCTTCACATCTGGCAAACAGCGAGCTTTCTCTGTTTCTCACCCCTCAGCCAAAATCACTTCTTGATAGCCGTAATATATTAGCAAAAACACACCTCTTGCTTGATTCTTGTAAAAACTGATCAATTATTGGCCACTGCAGTACAAAAGGGCACTTCACAGCGTTGTCTTCACAACCCTCCCTTCCCACAGCTAATTCCTGACGCAAGATTGTTTTCATTTGGTTTCTGAAAAACCCAGCATCTTTGGGCATGAATGATCATGACCCTGCTACACCTGGGCAGAGGAGCAAAATCCTGCCAGAGTTTAAAGCAAGTGAAGGCCCTGAGGTAAAAAACAGCAGAAATCAGCGAGTGAAGTCTAGTTTGCCTTGCAAGGCTGCGGGTTTTACACCGGATAGAACAAGAGACAGGCTGGACTGCAGCCCGGCGCAGCCGCAGAGCAGCCACCACTACTCTGACCTCTGTGCTTTCACAACCACATCTGCTCCCCGAGCTCCCGCAGCTCTTCCAGGTGTGAAGACATTTCCTGGGAGCGAGTCCTGCCCAGGGGCACGAATGCTACAAACAGAAACCAGCAGAACCAAGGAGACAAGTGGGAAGAAGAGAAAGGAAGAGATTAAAGCTGCCAAAAAAGAGGCAACCCAGAGCACAGCACTACCTAGGAACTCTTTTTTCCCCCCCGCTTTTTACCCCCGCTTTCAGTTTAATAAGCTGCTGCTGCTCCTCTCCAAATGTCAACTCGTACAACACAGGAACTGCTGTTTGAAAGCTGTGATTATTCAACACACAAACACGTCAATCGGCACCCAGATCCTGGCTGCCACCACACGACAGCACCACTCGGGGATGCGGCAGGAGCCGGCATGACAGTGCGGGGCCGGGGCAGACGTGCTCCTGATAGCAGGGAAACCACACACGGAGGAACCGACCCTGCTGCCCCCGCTCATCTCCCGGCCCCACAGCGTGCTGGGCACAGCCACCGCTGGTTTGCTGCCCCACAGCAGGGAGGACCAAGGCTGCACGCTGAGCAGACCACAGGCAGAACTGCTTGCCCAAACCTAGCCTGATCCACCCTAAACTTCTCCACTGCTCCAGTGCAAGGGCTGCAGTCCCTCCTCCCTGGGCACAGACAGCCATCCCAGAGGAGGTCAGGACCTTATCTCCCCAAAAAACCTTTTCTACATGCTGAAGGGGCTTGTTCGCGATTTTTAGCAAACAAGTGAAGAAGCCCAGAGCCTGGAGAGGTCGGAGGGAAAGACCAAGAGCAGAAGTCCCTGGAGAGGAAATGCCAGGGAGAAAAGCAAGCCCACAGGCTGGAGGCCAACCACCCTCGCACTCGTCTGCTGTGAAGCTGCTCACCCCTCCACCACCTGGAGCTATGCCTGGCAAAATCGGCACCTCCAGAAGACTAAAAGCATCTTCTTGGGCTTGGCAACAGTGATTGCTGCAAAATCTTTCTTCTTTCTGTATTTAAAGCATTCATTAGGGAGACAGAAGGACATGCACCGAAAGATGGAGGGGCAGCGGGAACACAGACCCTCCACCAGCACGGACAGACCGATCACTCCGCCATGCCAAGCGGCACCAGGCTTTCCTCAGCATTCGCAGCAACGCACAGCCTGGTGGAAGAAGGGCCTTGTGTTCCTCTGCCACGTGCCGGTGGCACATTGCCCAGGTACAGGCTGAAGTCTCAGCGCTTGGATCCCTCCCCTCACCAACCAGCACGGCAGGAGGGCGAGGAGCAGGGAGCCAGCACTGTCACCCAGCTGCAAGCACACGATGGGCACCTTGGCAAGCAAAGCTGTTTTGGGAGGTGGCCATATGCCCATGCTGAACTTCGGCGGAGATGCGAGGTTGGCACTCATCCAGCCGTGGTGGGCTACCCAAAGCACTCCGGTGAGCGTTAGAGCAGTTAACTGCAGGGTTCTGGCCTGAGCCCAGGGTCCTGGTGCAGAAGGAAGAGAAGAGAGGGCAACAACAAAAAATTTCTCAGTCCCATCCCTAAAACTTTCCACGGGCACAGAAGAAGGAAGGGCAAGTGAAAGGCAGCTCATTTCTCTGTGCTGCCAGCACGTGAGACACACAATGTGATACCAACACAAAGCGTGCTACCAATGGCTTTGTCAACGGCTTTGGACAAGGCAGGTGTTGGGGGAACCCCCCCTTCCTCGCCAGTGTACAGAGGGCTCCTTAACCTCCGGGTCCACACAGTGCTTCGCTCTCGTCCTTCTGTCCAGATGTCACGTTCCACTACTGGCACAATCCCTGCAGCTGGAGAGATGCTGCACCCCTGCAAGTCAGGCCAGGTCTCCAGCATTTACCTAAGACACCATTTGTTGTTCCAGGACTAACGTTGTCCAAGCACTGTGTATTACAGGTAAATACTGCTAAACTGTGATCCAGGCTGCGAGAGACTGATACAATAACCAGGCAATGCTGAGAAAAGCATCTTTTCTTCATGACAGCATGCTGATAGGCTTAATGAGTAGCTAATTAGCAGCTCTTGAGTGTCAAGGAGCCAGAAAAAGAGCCTGGGAGGGTCTGGACAGAAAATAACTCCTCATTCATTCATCCACAGCTCTGGCTATGGAAGGAGCCTTCCAAACCATTTCCGTACTCCTCCTCTTCCTAGCATCATGACACCTTCCAGCCACAAATAAAGCAACATCCTAACCACGTGTACATGCAGTCAGCTCCTGGCCTTACACCACTGCGCAGGGCAGGCTGTGCCCAGTTTGCTCTAGGGTGGCTCTTCGGCAGAGTACGAGTCCACCTGTGCTCCCATCGGAGGAGGCATTTGCAGCAGAAGGTGATGAGGTTTGCAGCAGGTCTGGCTCATGCTGGGACATCACCCCACGGCCTCCCACCAGCCTCCCCCTCCAGCACAGCTCTCTGGAAGTGCCAGCACACCAGACAGGGACCTGCTGCGGGTGCTGCGCCCTTCACGGTGGGTGCTCTTGCATGCACAAGTCTTGCTAGGCACTTTGTTTTGCCCTCTACTGGGATGTAGATCTCTGCTGTGCATTCAGGTCTGTCCTTGCACAAACCATGCCTTGGTGGCCCAGGAGATCCTGAGGGCTCACAGAGCAGCACGAGCCCTCTGATTCCAAGCACGGAGCTACCTGCTGTTACCTACCCACTCACAAATGTCCCCATCCCTCATGTCCCCAGGAGGCAGCTACACAAGCTTTCCACAGGTTCTCCCTCCCACACCCAGACCTGCTCTTTTGGGAGAATTAGAAGCACCAGGAAATGATATGCAGTCTGCAGAGCATTAAAATTGATCCATGGCTTGGACAGCTGCTCTGCTGAGTAGCTCGCAGCGATCTGACAGTGAGGGGGTTAGATTTAAAAAATTTAAAAATAAAAAATAAAAAAAATCAAAGGGTGCTGGTAGGAGGGATCTGTTTTATAAGGGTTTTTTCTTGCACTGGATTGTCAGCCCTGGCTTGCGAGCCTTATCTCTGTTTCAGTGCTAATCACTTTCCTCATCGTTCTTATGGCCCCAGCGTGATTCTGCTGGCACCAAAAGCGTGAAACACTTTGCCCATCAACAGTTTTGCCAATAAACTTGCTCAGAGCAGCTGGTCCAACCATATTAGTATTTCATCAGGATCAGCACAAGAGCAGAACATGATAAAAATCCTCTGTGGACATGAAGGCCGACGCACACTCCCAGGCTGGGGAGCATCTGCCACAGCAAATCCTCAGCCCAGGACAGGACCATGGGAAACCTGAGCAGTGCCACTCTGCCACTGCTCCCCATGGAGACCAGCAACAAGTGCCTTGAAGCCACTTTGCGCTGCAGAAGAGAGATAACTTGGCCCATTGCAGAGGCCAAAGAAACCCAAAGCAGTAGCTCACATGTGGCCAGGAGACCCAGCTCACCCAGACGCAGGGGGCTCTGAGCATCACCTCCAAGCCAGGGGTTCTCACAACCCAACATGGCTTTTTCATCAGTGTAATGAAAGATGGGAAGGTTTAAATAACAGGCTCAAAGAAAAGCCCAGAGGTGGACAAAAAAAAATCTCTTCAAGAACAGTTGGTTTTGAGGCAGGATAAACCCCACACAGACTGGGGCTGGACCTACCTTGCTGTTTGCGCCCCTGGAGAACCAGGACACGTTCAGCAAGATTTTGCAGGGCCCCGGGCAGAACAGGGAGGAAGCTCTCCCCGGCACTCACCAGCAGACGGGACCGTGCAGCCCTTCTGGCCATCGGAGGCCGAGTGCTTCTTGTAGGACTTCTGCTCTGGCATCTCCTCCCTATACGCTGCAGAGTCGAGGAGGGGAAGCCTGCTCAGGACCGGGGACTGCGGGATGCTGGGCAGCGTCCGGGACTTCCCCAGGAGTGGTCTCTGCAGCTTTCTGTCCAGAGACCTGGAGGGGAGAAAACACAGGGTACACCCATTGGAGCAGGCAGAACGGCTGCCTTCAAGCCAGGACCTTCTCCGCAGGACACTCCCAAAGCGCAGCACTGCCACCGGACTGACAGCACACGGTTCTTCCCAGCACCAAACTGCACCCTTAGTTTGCAAAGCTGTTGCTATTTCAGCAAAGCCTTCTCCCTTCACCAGCGTATTCTAATTAGGATTTGCATCTTGAGCTGCAAGCCACAATCAGCATAAACAGTACATTAAGCATTTAGCACCTCCAACCTAGCCCACCTCAAAACTCACAGACAATCAGAAACAAGCAAATAAACAAACCAGAGGGTTCAAGACTGAAAAGATACAAATTGCCTTTAAGAGAATAAAACCTCCACTTAGCACCAAGCATTGTCATAGAAAGCAGATGCGGTGGAAAAGTGTCGGGGGCCCCAGACACGCGTGGGGAAAGTGCAGATGAGCGTTGTGGACTCGCACTGCAGGGAAGTCACCACGGAGGTCTTGTAGGCTTCATGCCATAGGTACTAACAGAAGCCCAAGGTTTCCATGGGCAAAACTCAACCGAGTCTGGAGATGGGGTTCAAAAGCTGCAGGGGTGCCCCAGCCGCATGCCTAGGTGCTCAGCGTCACCACGAGCCACGTTTTCCTCCAAAAAGCCAGAGTACACCAGGTCTTGGGGTGGGGGGAGCAAGGGAGCAGCTCCCCATTCTCTGACTTCACTCCATAACATCCCTCAAGGGACGGTCCCCAGCTGCTGTCCCTGGGGACAATGCTGGCCTAGGCCATGCTGCAAAGATCCCAGCAACATGGCCATGAGGAAGGCACAGCCAGTGCCGCTGCAGCTGGAGGAGAGGTGGCAGGGTCACCCTGTGCTGGGATCCACAAGCTGGGACTAACCTACGGCCACACAGCCCTGTCCCCGCAGTCACGAACCCTCATGTCACACAGCCCGCACCCAGCTGGGCTCCCCGCACAGCCCGAAGGGCTCGGCAAAGGGCCCTTCTACACAAAAGGTTCTTCCCAAATCTCACGCTGAATGAGAAGAAACTTCAAATTTCCACCTGAGACTCAGTTCTTAGCTTGGTTGTACTCATTTGACCTTGTGCCAATATCAACCGTTAGCTTAAATAATTATTTTCCCTCTCTGGTGCTTGCTCCCATGATTAATTTCTATTATACAGCAGTCATATCCCCTTTTATCTTGCATTTTTCCAGGCTGGTTAAGGAAGCTTTTCCAGTCTCCTCTTGCAAAACTAACTTTCCTTGCCCGCAGTGACTCCCACAGCCCTCCCCTGTGCTCCCTGAGCACTGCGGGGACTGGGCTGAGGTCCCTGTGCAGACCGGAGGGACAGCGCTCCGCCTCCCCACACGCTGCAGCACTGTATTTTATCCCGTTTCCACCAAGCTAGTCCTCAAGGTCACGCGGGGAGAGCCTATCATGCAAACGCTCCTGACCCGCGGTGGCTGCCTGTCACCGCTCCATTTATTATGATCGTTTTTCACTCCCTTACAAACGCGGCAGCAGCCCCCGCCTGGTGTCAGCATCGGATGCAATTCACAGACAAGCAGCGACAGAGGCTGGGCGAGGTGCCGAGCCGTGCAGCCACCTCCTGTGGGACGTGCAGCGGGAAGGCAGCAGCGCCGGGCAGCGCTGCCCACGGGAACCTTGCACCCAGACCCGCCAAGACGCCACTGTCGGGGCAGGGATGGGGAGCACATCAGGAAGCTGAGGTTTAGAAAAGGCGTTGACTGGATTCACCCTGGATCCCCAGGCAACACCGATTGGCACCATGGAGCAGTTGCCGAGGGCTGAGAGGATGGGGACAGCTGCAGGGACGACACCGCTGGGGCCACGGAGGGGCACCACACCTTCCTCCACCCTAAACCTTCCCTGCACTTCACCTGCATCCACATGAAAACACGCTACGCCAGGAGATGCAAGAATAGAATCAGCATCCTGAGCTGTTTCTATTTCAGTAAAACACACGTACCCCTCACTGTAACACATCTCACTGGCACAAGACAAAAGGGATGCAGCTTAACACACTGCTGTGCTGCCTAAACGAGTCTTGGGCTCTGTCAGAGTTCAAAACATTTTTTTTCTTGCATGTAAATCTCAGTGCTTTTATAAATGCACCTGCGTATAACTCCATCGACTGCAGAGCTGCATTAGCATTTTAAATGCTAACATTATTTTGTGCCTATAGTGCCACTCACACAGACTGCATGAGGGTAAAAAGGGAAGAATTCATGCCCTCGTAGGAGATATTTTTAAGCCATGTAGCTGCAAACAATGATTTATATCAGAAAGAGCAAAGACTACATCAGCAACTAGAAACCCATTTCTATCTCCAGTCTGACTTCAATTCCCAAGCAAACCCCAGCTCCGTGGATCTACCATCCCGTGTACGACTGCCTCACCAGCAGCTGTCAGCCAGGACCCGACGTCTGCCACCGGGAAGTCACGTTGCATTAACGTATGCTTCCCGAGCAGGCTCCAAAGCTGTGTGTTATCAAGGATGCCACATCCCATTAGCAAAGATCCCTGATGGGAGTGTAAAGCCCAATTAGAAAAGCCATAATCAACACTGTTACAGCCTATAAATAGCAGCTGTTCGGTGTTTTGGTAGAAAGGAGAGCGCATACTCAAGTCTTGACAGAGGCGGAAAAATCCTTCTGGCTGCATGCGAGAGCTCAGGCAGGAGCCCAGTGACTGCCCCATCGCTCCCAGCCCGCAGCCAGTTGGGAAATGTGAGAACATGCACCAGCACCAGGTCCCTGCCACCACCCCTGGGGACAGCCGCAGAGTGCAAGCTGGGGGCACCAGGGTGGGTGCCAGCACAAACTGCTCCAGCATCACCCACCCCGCGTGAGCCGCAGCCCGTGACACCCGGGGCACAGGTGCTGCTTCCCCGGGCTTTTATTGAAAGCAAACCTGCTAGCAAAAGCAGCCACCGTGATGAGAAAAAAGAGGCAGAGCACATCTCAAAAGCAGGGCTGCATCCAGCGCCTCTCCCGCAGTGAGGTCCCTACTGGCAGTGTCCTTACCGCAGGGCTTCTCCGGTGGCCGTGCTGCCCATCACTGCAGGGAGAGAGGGGAAGGGCTGAGCAGAGATAAAGGGGAGGGAGGCACAGACAGAAGGCTAATGCAGGTGAACCAGGGAAAGCCAGAACCTTGCAAGCAACTGCCCCCCCACAAGCTCTCCTCCCTGTTTATTTTGGTGTGGAAGAAGCCACTCTCCAGAGGGCACTTCCCAGCCTGACCTAGGCTGCTTTATTCTCATTTGAAAAAAGCGAGGACACAGCCTCCGCCTCACCCAGGGGAAGGATGGAGAAAGCACCATGCTGGCCACAGTAGAAACCCAGCAACATAACAGAGACAACAAACAGGACGGAAAACAACCCCAAACCCACTGCCTGCACAGTCCAGAAGGGACCCCAATGAACCTCACCAACCCACACAACACCTCCAGCACACCTCCTGGAAGCGTTTGAGGACGGCGATGCTCCTGAGCCTCCCTGGCCCGGCAGCAACCGCGGCCGTGGAGAAGCAGGCACCAGGCTGCCCGGACCTCGCCTGTCTGCTCCTGTGCTGCGCTGTGGGCACAGCCCTGACGTGCAAGGACACATCGAAGTTCCAAGGGGGATACAACACTTGTACGGGACAGCTCCTATCCCCAAAAGCCAAACAAGGATTCAAAAAAGAAAAACAGTAGAGAAGCCGAAGACTTCCCCTTCCTGCAGGACAGCCCAGTGTTTCACAGCTGGTTTTCAGTGGTTCCTCCGCATGCCCTCGGTCAATCCATTCCCTAAATCTGCCATGAAATGGAAGCTTATAAAGCTGAAGGTGCAGGGAAGAACAGCGAGGTGAGGTACTGGGGTGAGCCTAGACGAGGGACGGAGGGCCAGGAGCGGCCGGGTATCGCACGGGGCCACCCAGCTCAGACCCGCGCAGCGGCTCCTGCTCCCGCTGCAACGCGCTGCTCAGCCGGCTCCTCCACAGAGGTGTCACTTAGCAACCCGGCCTTAAAAACCAGCACAGGTTCCAGCTGGATTCAGGAAAGCGAGAGATGCTACAAGCTGGGGGGAGCAGTCCCCCACCACAACCCTCTTCTGGGAGAAACCCACGTCCCTTCCCTGGAACTGCTTGCACGGACCCAGCAAGGGCTTAGGTGACAGGCACCCGGGTGGCCTTGAAAAACAAAGCCCAAGGAATCAGGAATAGCACAGCCGTCATGGGGCATCTGCTTGTTTTGAGAATAACCGTAGTTTGCTCTGTAAACCTCATCCGCTGTTAGCAGGCCCGTGAGTCACTGGTACTTTTCCAGAGACCCTGTGAATTGCGAGCCAGAGTGGATTACTAAGAAATCCACCCTTTGCATTCAAAAAAAAAAAACCACCCCAAACCAATCTCTATCCTTGCCCCATTGCCCCATGCTCATGCTCAGGCCGAGCTATCCAGCCATCAGCGCAGAAGCCGCAGCCCCGCTCCCATTCACACCTCACAAGGCCCCCCCGCCACGCAGAGCCACGGCTTCAGCGGGAGAGCAGCGACCGGCTCCAGCGAGGCAGGCGCCTGTTTGAACGGCGATGCTGCGGCATCGCGCAGGGCACGACCAACGCCCGCCACGCACCCCGCACGCATGGCGTCCCCCCGACCCGCACCCCTCGGCAGCTCCTCCCCATTGCCCCAGGGTGCCGCTGCCGCGTCCCCTTCCCGAGAGCACCCCTGGAGCAAGAGGAGCTCAGGAGGGCCCAGGGAGGCAGGTTGTGCAGCGGGGACCACGCACCATGCTTGGTGACTTCCTTCAGCTGTTTGGGATCAGACCGGAGGCAGCAGCAACCCCTTCTGCTGCCT
The DNA here is from genome assembly GCA_013399475.1 of Chauna torquata. NCBI lineage: Eukaryota > Metazoa > Chordata > Aves > Anseriformes > Anhimidae > Chauna > Chauna torquata. Next base: position 203,999 of record VXAL01005619.1, on the reverse strand, counting down.
GGGCCAAGCACGGTTGGAGGAGCTCAGCCATGTGGCATCGCTCTCTTCCCAATTCAAGCCAAGCCTCCGCAAAACTGTCTTCATGCTGTTAAAAGGTAACAAGGGCTGAGGAGCGGAGGATGATAGCTGAAAACAGAGCATCTTCTATCTGGCTGCGAAACAGTTCCAAAGCAAAACAAAAAACCAAAACAGCATTCAGCTTGCAAGTTCAGGAATGAAAAAAAAAAAAAAAACACGCGAAGCTATAAAAATACCTTCCCCAAGCTCAACTGCGAGCTGGTAAATATCATGATTTCCACCAGCTGGTTTGCAAAAGCTTCCTCTCCTGCCATCTCTCCTGACTGAAGAGCACTGCTCCAGCAGGGGCCATCACCCAGGCTCTGAACAAAACGCAGCCCGGCACCGGGGCAGGAATCGCCACCGTTTCCATTCGGATGGGTGCCGAGGGCTGCAGGGGGCCTCAGGAGGTGCAGGAGCAGAGCTCACACACCCTGTGTGCCCCAAAATGATGGGAGGAGCTCAGGGAAATGCTCTGGAAAAGCTATTTGGAGGAAGAGCATTCACTGCCTCTTGCCCCCTCCAAGACCAGCCATGTCCAAAGACCCAGTTGGACTTTGGAGGCAGCCCACCAAAAAACATCAATTACCAAATTTCCCAGAAAAAGGACAAAAGTGCTTCCCATCACAGCAGCCTCCTGCTGAGCCCTGGCCCTGTGCCCACTGCCTCCTTGGCTCTGCTGAGCTGAGAGGAGCTGCTTTCAATCCCACCGGCTAGAAACCAGCTCAGGGGACGGTTTCGAGCCCACGTAACCCCCCCAGCCCTGCCAGGAGGGATGCACGCGGGGTCCCGACATGCTGGGGGATCGAACCTGACCTGCAGAGCCCAGCACAACCACGAGAGCGCTCAGCTGTGCGACAGTCGGTGTCACACACGGAGACTGCCGACAGCATCGCGCCCCACCAGGCGGTTACTCTGTGCGGAAGACCTACTTCTGCTGTGCAGGCACTCACCCTGCACAGCCAACACCACCCTCATCGGGTTTTGCAAAGCTGGTCAACAGGCAAAGACACCACCAGGGGCCCAGACAGTGTCTCACACTTTTTCTGGGAAACAAGGCAAAAAAAAAAAAGGATGTTTCAGATGAGCAGTTCTGAACCCAAGCACCATGGTTGTTTTACAACAACACTTCCATTTCGACATTTACTCATGTGCAGAGTTTAAAAGGGAAAATGAAATACTCTGAGGTCAGACACAGACGCTCGCTCGCTCACAGCACGCTGGTGTCTCTCCTTAAAAGCACCGTTTCCCAGCTCCGCTCCCCAGTTGCTGGGGGCCCTCCCCAGCTCACGCGTGCCCCGACCAGGTCCCAGCACAGACGTGCTGTCCCTGCCACGCTCCAGCTGCCACAACTCTGCTCAGCAAAACCCAAAGTCCAAAATTAGAATGTCCCCAGGGCCAAGGAAAGCAGCAGAAACATTTACGGGGTGTGAACATTCACCCCGCTCGCAGAGCTTTCTTTGATGAATGGGGAAGGAGGGCAGACGAAGGTGAACACATTCACGTGCCGGCAGGATGGCAAAGCAGGCGGCATCCTCCCCGTGCAGCTGGAGAGCATCACCTGCACCTCCGCCCCCGCATCCCCGCGCCCAGCGCCAGGCTCTGCTGCCCGGGCACCCGCGAAGCAGAGAGGATGCTGGCGTTTGGGACACTCAGCAGGGGAATGTGAAGGGCTCACGAGAAGAGCAATACAGAAAATTATTCACGGCTCTTTAAGTAACAAGCCTTTCAGTCATACACCGTTGTTAATGGTTTATGTTTAAAGGTGGGGGAAAGCAGAGATGAGAAGAGGTTATGTGACCTGACAAAACCTGGGGAAGAGCAAAAACCTCCCCCCTCCCAGACTCACAGAAGATGCTGAACCACAGCCGTTGTGCCCTGGCTCCCACTTTTCTTTCACGGCGATTACTCAACTCCTGTTTGCCCTTGAAGAATTTCAGAGACAAAAGCTAATGAAGTGTAAGTAACATGGAAGACGAGCATCCTAGCTCAGATTTTAAAAGGCTGGCTAGCTTGCAGATAAATATGCAACTCCTGTATGCATGCCAGCAGCTTTTGGGGAGGACGCAGAGGTGGCTCAGCCTGGCGCCAGCACAGCCACCACCTCCAGCACCCGCTGGCCTCCTCTCACCGACCGCAGGCGGGCACAGAGCCCCGCGGCAGGAGTGGAGCAGGGATGCGCGCTCACTGCTGCCCTCCCGCACAGCCCAGCCCCCCGGGTGCCCACCGGCTGCCTGGCCGAGCTCCCGACCCCATCTCGAGCCTCATGGCACAGGGCTGGCTTCCCCTGGCGCTTCAAAATCCAAGTCACACAGCAAAGGAGACAAAGGAGGCTGAGATCATCTCATACAGGAGACTGCTGCTGCTTACAGACACAGGCGAGATGCTTCAGGCATGAACTCCGAACGCTCCAATGCAGAAAGCTTGGTTCCTTTTAAATTCCATCATTTCTGCAGCATGACCAAGGTTTCCAGCACTTGAGGTTAACAATGGCAAAGCTGGCCTCTCTCTACTAACCCCTGGCAAAAATAATTATTTCATATTTTGGTCAAAAAAAATATTTCTAACCACAGGTTTGGACAGCATATTGTTGTTTTAAACCCTCCTGGGCACCACAGGGCAGCTGCCTTTCCTCCAGAGCCTTCAGCCGTTCTGCGTTTTGCTCTGAAGCACCACAACACCAGTTGCACCAGAGGCGATTCCACCATGGTCAGGTAGAGCACAAGCCCAGCCAACAGGACAAATTTATGACATGTTGCAATAACATCCCTAAAAAACGTTTTTTTAATGAAGAAGTAACGGATGCATCGAGGAGCGGACACAGAGCCTTTGGAGAGGGCAGGACTCCCGGCGATGGCACTCTGCCACCAGCCACAAAGAAAGCACGAGGAGCAAACAGCCCTGAAACAACACAGAGGAAAACCCCCTGTCTTCGCACCAGGGTGTTTTGGTTGGCCGCCAGGCATAGCATGCCCAGCCCTGGAGAGCAGAGCACCGTGCCCAATGTCACCAGCACGGACAGCACGGAGCCACCCCTCGGGGCCACTCTGCGGGTTCGGCCCTGGCAGCACCAGCAGCAAAGCTCTGCTCCTGAGCATGGCCAGGCACAGCTCTGCCCGCCAGCTCGTCTGCAGGGATCAGGCAATTCCAGCCCAGCACCTGCAGAGAAAGGCAGAGACGGGTCCTGCGAGGGGAAACGCGTGGCTGCAGCCCCTCGGGAGGGAAAACGCTCCAAAAAATCATCCCTTTGAATAAGCTCCCACTCTCTCCACCTCTCCCTGGAAAAGGCTTCTCTGACATTAAAAGCCAGCCTGGCTGCTTCAGAGCCTCACAATGCACATGCACCAGGAAAGTGAACCCACACCGCTGCTGAAACCCGCTCCCCCAGTGCCTCTTCCCGCTGTGATCAGCCCTGCAGCCCAGCGCTGGGGCTGCTTCTCCTTTTCTCCCCTGCACAACCACTTGTACGCAATCAAATAGCATGCCACAAAGGGTTAACAGCACCTTTAGCGAGAACTGCATTTTTGAGTCGGTTGCAGAATGCATGTTCTCCGCATATTCCCCAACATCATCTTCCGATGGGCACCGGGTGGTTGGTGCAGCAGCACGCTGGAGCTGCACGGGCCGTTTTGTGCACACCGGGGCTCACCGGGGGATGAAACCCCAAGCAGCCCAGCCCAGCCGAGGCCAGCCAAGGAGCTTCCTCAGCAGTGAGCCTTCCTGAGATGGAAACAGCCTCTGGTCCTTGTGAGTACGAATGCTGGAAGCCATCGAGGTGGCAGGAATAAATAACAACCCACGAATTCCTAGTGCTCTGAAAGCCAACCCCTCGTAACCACGGGGGTGCCACCCGTGGGTGCACCAGGACAGAGTCCTTGCAAAATCAAAATTTAAGCTATTTGCTCTGTAACGGAAAAATGCACTGAAGCTTTCCAGTTTTTCATAAACATGGTTTTGCAGGCAAAAAAAAAAAAAAAAGTTAAAACAGGTGGAAATTTGGCCTGTGCAACGGAGGCAGTCACCCGAGCTCTCAGCACCCGCCAGCGCTGGCTCCATTTGGCACCCGGGGCTGTCTCAGACATGGGCCAGGGGGGGCCCGTGCTCTGCCCCCCGCCGGTCTGGCTGCTGCAGGCAGCTGAAGGGGCTGCTTATTTCTGCCGGCACTCTCTCTCATTGAAAAATGGGAAAAAAATATTTGTACAATTAGTTGTACAAATAAATTTGTATAATTGCCAACTGTTCCCTCAGGAGAAAACAAAGAAGTTTGGAAAACAAAAATGCTTTAACTTCTAAATAAGTGCAGAAAGGACTCTGGCCTTTCCATCCCAAATACTCTAAAATCTCCTTTTTTCTTTTCCCCTTTGAAATGTTTCTTCCTGGGTCCAGAAAAGAGCCTTTTGTCACCCTACCCTTCCTCTCCGAGGGTTCAGCAGCCCCCGCACAGCTCTCCTGCTGCTGTGAGCCTTGGGACCCACTCCCAGCAAGGTGTTTGGAGATAACCAACCCCTCCACGTGCTTGGGACCACGGCTTTGCTTGGCCGGAGAGCTGCCCAGGGGCTGGGGGACTATGAGCAGCGGGGGCTGCAGCCCCGCTCCCCTGACCCAGCACCCCCGGGCAGGCAGAGCTGCTGCGGTGCAGCACCAAAGGGCAGCTGGACTCCACCACGCCGCACTCTCACTCCCCCTCCTCAAAGGAAGAGAGGGAGAATTCGATGGAAAAGGGCTCAAGGGTTGAGATAAGGACGGGGAGATCCCTCACCGATTACCGTCACGGGCAAAAGAGACTCAGCATAAGGGAGATTTATGACATTTATTGCCTAGCACTAGCAGAGTAGAGCAGTGAGAACTAAAAGCAAACTAAAAACACCTTCCCCCCATCCACCCTCTTCTACCTCCTCCCCCGAGTGGCGCAGGGGAACGGGGAATGGGGGCCACGGTCAGTGCAGATCACTTCATCTGCTGCTTCTTCAAAGTCACTGCCTTCCCCTGCTCCAGCGTGGGGTCCCTCCCACGGGATGCCGTCCTTCCCAAACGGATCCTGCGTGGGCTTCCCACAGGCTTCAAGAACTGCTCCCATGTGGGTCCGTACCATGGGGTACATCCTTCAGGAGCAAACTGCTCCAGCACAGGTCCCCCACAGGTGGCAGCTCCCACCGGATCACCTGCTCCTGCGTGGGCTCCTCTCCAGGGGCTGCAGCTCCGGCCCAGAGCCTGCTCCTGGGGGGCTCTCCCTGGGCCGCAGCCTCCCTCAGGCCACATCCACCTGCTCCACCGCAGGCTCCTCCACGGGCTGCTTGTGGAGATCTGCTCCATGTGGTACCCCACAGGCTGCAGGGGGACAGCCTGCTCCTCCATGGGCCTCCCGGGGAACCTCTGCCTCTCCTTCTTCACTCATCTTGGATTGCTTCTTTACATTTTCTCACTCCTCTCTCCCAGCTGCTGTTACACAGCATTTTTTTTTTTTAAACCCTTTCTCAAATCTGCTCTCCCAGAGGAACAACCAGTGTTGCTCATGGCTCTGGCCGGTGGTGGGTCCCTTTTGGGACTTCTCTAACACATGGCAGCTTCCCGTGCATACTGCCAAGTCAGCGTCTTCTCTAACATGGGGCAGCTTCTGGGCTCTGCTCTCAGAGCCCCCCGCTACCAAACCTTGCCACATAAATCCAATGCAGTTGGCCAAGGTGGGGGTAAACGGGGACACAACGGGGTCCCCTGCCTCCATTCAGAAACCTTCCCCTCACCAGCCACCACTCTTATTAGAAACTGGTAACATTCACATCCGTTGCGTGAAACCACTTCCTTCCCCGCCGCTGCACGCAGCCCCCGGTGTGTGCTGCTGGTGCTTCTGTTTCCTACCTGCACACCCACCCAGCTGTGACTCAGTGCCAAAACAGTGGGTGAATGAGGCATCAAACAGTCTTTCTAGCAACCGTGACTCACAGGCCAAGGCTTGCTGCCGGAGAAGTTTTCTGCAGTCATGCTACATATGCAATTCTCCTTAATATCACCGTAACTTCCTCTTCTTCCTGCTAGCCCATCCAGCTATCATTCCAAAACAAAGGATGACTATCAGTTTTCTCCCTAATCCAGGCAAAAATTAGCTTCAGTTTGCACAGAAGACAGTCGGCTCCCAACCTCATCTCCTGTCCTAACGATTAGTTTTAAAAGAGGGCAGGAGCTAGGCATGGAGGAAGAAAACCAGGTGCACACCCCGCCACCTGGATTTAGATGCAACATGGCCCCCAGACACAAAAAGAGAATGCTAAGAGCTCAGAGGTGCTTTTCCAGCCTGCCCGAACCAGCAAGCTTGAATTGTCCAGCCAGCTTAGGCCCCCACGTATATGCGCCTTCATGGGAGACATCATGGCAGCACACGAAGGGAGGGATCCTGCAGCCCCCCGAGACCAAGAGCTGCGGCCAGGTTAGCGGGCAGGTGGCAGCCTGGGCACAGACCTCCCTGGAAAGCCAGGGCACTCCGTGGAGCGGCCCCGTGCAAGGACAGGCTCAATGGGAAGAGAGGCTTCTCCATGCTGCTCCCCAGGCTCCTTCCTGCTAGAGCACAGCTACAGCAATGCAAACAACGGGGGAAAAGCCTCTGAGAGCAAAGCTAAAAAACCTCTTTGGGCTTAATATGCAAAGCCCAGCCAGCTCAATCATGCAACAAAAGCTAAATTCTAAAAGCTAAATCACTTCCTCCCATGGCACTGCCACTCTGCTCACTAAACAGACCCATTTATGTCTGGTGCCTTGTCTCCTTCCCAAGACCAAGGGATGCAGCTCTCGCATCGCCTGGGGAAGGAGAGAGGCAGAGGAGCAGGGAGGGAGCCTCAGCCCACCCCACTGTCACACAGCACGGCAGGAGGAGGCAGCAGCTGCAAAACTGAGGGACTGGAGGGCTCTGCTCACCCCAGCAGCGCTGCGGGGCCACAGGACGCGTGGGAAAGGCCCAGGCACGACACACGGCCGGGAGGGAGCAGCGGCTGTCCTCCTGCTTTCGAACACCTCACCCGACCCGTGCAAGAGGTGCTTGAGGATGGCCATGGGCTGTGCAGCCCTGCGAGCACCCTGCAGACTGACACCGAGGTCCCCGCCGGTGCCTCACTGCCTGGGACAGGCACTGAGCCAGCAGCCTCAGCTCGGACTCCTACAGCTCTACTTCATGCTCTCAGCCCCTACCACTCGTGTGTCTGTGTAAGTCGTAAAGACGCTGAGTGTCCGCTGCTGGTAACTTTAACAGGATTAACTTCTGCAAAGCAGGCTGTGGCTCTGAGTCACTGACACGGGATTTAGGACTATTTCCAGCTTGGCCTGGTTTAGCACTGGCACGAACACTTCCACACATCAGCAATGGACACATGCATCAATTATTTACTTTTTTTATAGTGGTTACAATGATCTGTTGGAGCAAAAATGCAAATACATGCACCTACACATTTTTCTGCTGGCCTCTCAGCAGGCAAAGTGGGTGTCAGAGCAATGAAGTCTCATACAAAACTGCCACAAACACTTTTTTTGAATGATGTCAGGCGGAAACTTCTCTCTCAGCCTAAAAGACAACTTAGAAACTTCCAAGTTCCCTACTTGTTTCTCTTTTAAAATGCAGCTATCTTTCTGTGTAGAGGGGTCATTTGGAAGAGAAAGGTTTCATTCAAAATGTGTCAGAAACAAAGCAGGAAACATCCGTCAAACTACCAGCTGTTGTACAAAACCTTCTGTGCCCCTTAGCGATGCCCTTCGGGGCGAGTTTTACCATTTGTTCAAAGCCTCTCACCCAGCTCAAGCTGCAGGATGCAGTACCCTGGGAAACTGATCCACGCGTTTTCATAACTAAACACTGCAGGCCGGTGTGCAGGACATCGCCGAGCCCCGCGGAGTGGAGCACGGCTCAGGGGATGCATGCTGGCCTGCACCACGCTGTCGGCAGCCCAGGACCAGCTTCTTGCCCCGTACCACCAGCTCTCACTGCTGCCAACTAAAAGACTCTGGACTGGAACTTGGAAGGAGCAGGGTCAGTCCCCAGAGGCATATCGCACACGATATCGGGCAACACAGTGCCTCTGCAACATACCCCAGGGCAGTCACGCTCCAGCAATGGGGACTCTTTCAGGCTCCGCTGTAAGCCAGAGGTGAAAGACCTCATTCCATTTTTATCTATCTACCTCACGCCGTGAGCAGCTGACACAGGATTCGTTCCTTCAGTGCAGTTTTCCAGCCCCAAAACTTGCCAGTTCCTCCTCTTCCCCATCACGACCACATGCCTGAACACAGACATGCTGCCAGAGCTGAAGAGATATTTTTAAATACCCAAAAACAACCAAGCACAATCCTGCCAGGAAAACATTGCCCACCACCCCTCCCTGCCTGGCAGCACTGCACTCAGGTTCAGACCAACCTCAACAGTCTCCTCAAGAAGTCGTCCAAACTCCATTAGATACGCCAAATGATGCTGGATCCGCTCCCTCTCAGGACCACTGCAAGAGCCCAGGACCTCAGGACAGGAGTCTGCCAGGCAGTCCCGCTGCTAAACAGCCTTGGCTGCAAACAGCGGCCTGGAAAGCTGCCTGCCTGCTTCCAACGACTTCAGCTCGTCGTGGAGCCCGCCGCCATGCACACACAGCGAGTCCATTTTCTCAGCCCAGTTACAAGACAATAGCCTTCCTCGATTTCCTGATCCACTTTCAAAAGCTGCAGGAACTTGAAATCAGTTGTCCAGCCCTTTCAGTTTAAAAATAACTAAATGAAGATGAGCTGTTCTGCATAGCCTGTCTTTTCCTTTCGTTACTCCTCCGTGCTGGACACGCAGAGCACCACATGCAAGCACACCGATGCTGGCATTGCGAGATAAAGCAAAGAACAAAACCCTGCACCCTAGCAAGCAGCCCCAGCCCCGTCCCCTCCTGCCTTTCTGCCCAAGCCCACGGGCACCCACACCCAGTGCTGCAGCCTCGAGCTGCAGAGAAATCCACCTCTGAGATGACCCAGGCTCTCCTCCTCCAGAAACCAGCACAGCTCCAAAGCCAGTCAAGTCGAGCATTTGGCTCATCTATCAAAACTCCTTCTAGATTGCAAAAAGTTATTGCGAATAAATCACAATAGATCGGCTCTGGCTGATGTGTTTATGTTCATCACGAGCACCAGGAGAAGTTGCCTGCTGGGGACACTCTGATCCCCAGCTGGTCACACCACAAGCCTCGCCACCCCCAGAGATCTGACCGTCCATCTGGTTTAGTAGAGAGGGCACCTGTGCCACAGCACCACAGCAGAGCACCCGTCCTCCCGCCGAGCACAGCTGGCAAGTCTCAGCTGGCAAGTCTCGGGTTGGAAAAGCCTCCCGCTGACATAACAGAGAAGGTGCAAATTGCGACATAGTCCTGTGCCATGGGTCACAGGAGAGCAGGAGGGCGCCGGGAGGCTGAGGAGCACCTGCAAGCATCGTGTTCGGCAAGTAGCACCCAAACGTGGGGAAAGACAATGCTATTGTTGTGTTAGTCTTCTGCACACAAGTTTGAGCCCTGCTGACTTAAAACACAAATTCCCAAACCCAGCAGACTTACTCAACCCACCTCGTACGCACTGCTTTATCTGTAGGCGTCATTTAAAAATGCAGGCATATTAATACCACAACTACACACCTGCTAATATCTTTTAGGTCCTATGAGAATGAGTGGGACCAATACATTTAGAATTTAGTAATTCCACTTAGTGCATCCTCTGTGCTGAGAACCTGCCAGAGTTTGTTTGCTGTGGTCCCAGTGGGCAACACGACTTTGGCAAGAGCGGCCGGAGCCCGGCAGCCCTGAGGCATGCGAAAGCCAGGGCAGAGCTCCGGTGAGGTCTGGTAGACCTTGAGCTTCAGAGCCTGGGATGCAGGATCTTCTTGTTTCATTTGCCCACATCAGCATGGAGAAGTCACTTGGTGAAAAGTGACACTGATTTTAAGAGCATCCTGTGCTTCAATCAATGCTTTTTTTAAAAAAAAAAAAAAAACTTTCGTCATCAACCGCATGCAATCAGGGAACAGACAGCATCGGCAGGAGCACGCAAGCGCTGTGTTGCTGGAGGAGGTGGGAGCATCGTGAATGCTGCCGTGCTCACCGCCAGCCGGCCGCCCAGGGGTGCTGCTGTGCAGAGCTCACAAAGGAGTGGAGAAAGCTTGGCCACGGTGGTGCCACTGGGGCACGTGGGGAAATTTCTGCTCACAGGAACCACATCCTCTGCCCCACAGAGCAGAGCTTTGACACACAGCACCCCAGCGGCCGCGAGCAGCCACACTTGTGCGCTGGGGAAGCGCTAGCACATCCATACCCAGCAACACCCCAGAAAACTGGGTATGTGAGTGATGCACCAGCAACGCCACTTCGTGGTTAATGCCCCAGAGCTGGCAATGCGCCATGACATCTCCCTTTACATGGGAAACCACCCAGCTCCCCAACAAAACACCAGATCCAAGACGATAGCACCCCGTGCACGGAGGATGACAGGGCGCAGGGCCCCAGGAGTGTCCCCTCACCTCCCTCCTGCCCGGCAGAGATAGACGCTCGCTCTCCACGAGGCACTCAGCTGCGCACCAGCAAGCCCTGGGGATGCGTGCTCGGCAGCGCCCGCGGACCTCACCTTCCCTGTACACGCTCTGCACCGGCACAGCTAAATCTGGGGTTTGCACCTTCCAGCTCAGTCACCGCACTGTCCTCCCCAGCGCGACGCCGAGGAAGAGCAGAACAAAGCTCTCGGCTCAGCCACGAACATCTCCACACTTCTGGAGAGAATGCACCGTGCTCCAAGCGAGCGGGGAAGAGGCGACCGTCCCCATAATTGTGAAGAGGGGAGAAAGCACTGGCATGGCATGTCTCACTGTCTCACCAGCGATGAGGAGAGCAGCAGGAGGTGCCCAAGGAACAGACCACCAACTCCTTAATATTTTTTTTTTACAGAGTATGAGATGCTCAGAAACCAGGGAAGAAGGCAAGTGGATATCTCAGAGCTGGTTTTTCACCTCAGCCCCACATGGCACAGGTTCGGCTCTGCCTGAGCCGGCACACAGGAACAGCAGACACAGCGGCCACCCTCGCCACTGGCACCAGTGCCATGTGCCAGCTCAGGCACTGCCATTCCCCACAAACACAACCGCAACCGTGCTGACGATGAAGCACGTCTGCCTGCCCCGTCCAGAGGGGCTGGGGGCAGATGGAAGAGCCCCCCACATCACACCCATCCCCGAGCCCAGAGCAACCCCGGGGGGGGACAGGCAGGGCAGCCAGCGCACATGCTTCCAACTCCACCCGTGAAGCAACTTGTTGCTATCTGTGCAGTCACAGGTTTTGCATGCGACAGAGCGAGAGGCAGAGAAAGAGAAAGGCAATCACGGCGCGTAACCTTGCCACTGTAACGAGGAAACGGGTGCAGTGGCACAATGCAAAGCAAGGGACAGAAGCAAGCAGGTATACGTGCAGGCAGTCACAGAGCAGACATCCGAGACGCACCGCCAACACTTCGGACGTGTCCTGGGCAGGGACACTGACACCAGGGCACAGTGCCTGCCGCTGTCATCCCGAGGTAACGAGCCTTGCAGGGCTCTGGCACCCCAGGCAGGACCTAGACGCTGCTTGCAAAGCTCTTGGCTTATCCACAGCCTCAGGTGACAGGAGAGGGCACAAGAAAGCAAAGTATCGAGTACTGTACCTCCCACCCCCCGGCCCCAGGTGCACACAACAGCACCAGGATGGAGGGGCCGCTGCCACCCGTACCTGCACTCGGTGATACTACAGCAGCAGCTCCCGCTGCGCCGGCCCCGCCGCTCAGAGCGCAGCTCTGTCCTCGACTTCCTCAGGCTGAAGTACTCCGTCAGCTTCCCGAACGAAGCCATGGCCCCCGTCACCTCCGAGCGCGTGCCCGCCTGCAGCTGTGGGCACCAGTCGCACCATGCGCTCACGCATGCTACGCCCCGGCTGCACTTGCTACCCTGCACGCTCCATCAGGCACAGGAACGGGAAAGGAGCGCTGCAGGTCAGGGAGAGAGCACGAGACAGGAGGAGTCCAGCCAGGAATCACTTGTTGGACCATCCACAGTGCGCTTCACAGCGAGCCCTTGAGTTTCGAGGCAGACGCCCTGCCTGCCCAAGCCGTCCACAGGCACCAGACTGCACGACAGCAGCTTGGGTCTGCACGCTTATTTACTGTAATGTTGCAGCTGCTGCAGAGCTGAGTTAAGAAGGAGGGAAAAAAATAATAATGCCCTCTGGAAAGGATCCCTTGGTAGTGGTGGCACACGTCTGCGAGCCCCCGTGGCAAGCGGATGCTCAGCATGCGCACACAAGATGAGGGAGTCAGTCTTCAGCTGGGTGAGGGGACGGATGCTGTCCGGATCAGCAGCAGGCAATGAGAAACCCTGAGAAATCAGCCGTTCAGATGAATTTCCAGAGGGTCTGTTCTTATGGCACACAGAAATCAGCACAGGAGGCGGAGAGCATCCCCGCTTGCTCTTCTTGTGGCTATTCAGAGTTTACCAGTTCTCCTCCCTCCCTGTTTTCCAATGCAGAAGGCACCCCTTTGCCTCCAGCAGCACCTACCTAACATGATTTTCCAGCTTGTCACCGAACACCTGAGCACGAGGAGAGGGACAGACATTTAAAACAACCAGGTCTGATCCATCCAGAAGTCACCTACAGGCTCTTCTCCCCAGGCTCCAGCACAAAGCATTTCTACAGCAGGCAGCAGACAGAGCGATGCTGCGGACCTGGAGGGAAATCCTGCTCCCAAACCTCCCCTCATCAGGAGTGCTCATCTCTGCATCCTCAGTGCCTGATGCCGCCTGGGCAGAGGAAAAGAAAAAAGGGCTTCAAAAGCTCGCTCCAGCCCCGTAGAGCAAACCAGATCAAGTCAGCGAAGTGCAGCCAGAGGAAGGGGTGTCTGCTGGTAACCCCCAGCCATGCCAACAGAGACCCTCGAGGAAACAGCAAAGAAAGCCAGTATTAACTCAGGTGGCAGATCTGCAAGCTACCTTCACATCCTCTTGATCTCTGCGTTGTGGATGCCATGTTAAAAAAAAAAGTAAACAAAATCATTCATTGCTATTTCCCCATTTAGAGCCATCCACTGCAAACAGCCTGCTTGCAAGAAGGGACGACCATCCACTGCTGACAGCCTGCTGTGCATCCTTCCACACCCCGCTTCCTTCCTCCCTCCCTTCCTCTCCCTCTCGGCTCATTCGCTTCCCGCTCTGAATTAAATGCCAGGAGCAGCAGGATACGCCCCACAGAGCCCCACCGCCTGCCTTCACCTGCGGCCGCCCCCGCTCGCGATTCTCCCAGTGCCTGTCAGTGGCAGCTTGAGGTTGTTTGTGGGGGTTTTTAATTTGTTTGAACCATCCCCGTGCCTGCCTCCCCGCTCCAGGAGCTGACATTTATCCCGGCGAAGCAGAGCGAGCCGCCACCAGCCCCGCAAAGCCACGCACAAAGCGGCAGGCGCAGCGCCCAGTGATGCCCAGCGGGGCCCCGCAGCCGTGCCCAGTCCCCCCGCTCCACGCACCCTTCGCCACCCCAGTCCCCCTGCTCCACGCACCCCTCGCCGCCCACCTTCTCGCTCCAAGGGAATCCACTGCTGCTGGAGGCTGGGGGGGTACCGGGGCGCTCCCCAAAATCAATTCGTTTGCAGAGAGGGGCGAGGCAGAGCACCAGCTCGCTCAGCGTGCAGCTCACCGGTAACACTGTCGCCCCTGCTCTCCTATCGGCTCCCCGTTTCCATTCGCAGTGAAACGCGAGACGTCAAAGGAGGTCAGCGGAGCGGAGGGGGCTGTCGGGAGGCAGCGGAGAAGCAGCTGCGGGGGGGACCAGACAAATGGGAGACGGGAGGGGACAACTCTGTGTTCCTGCGCTCACGACGCACACCGTAACACCAGCTCGTTCAGCGGCAGCTGGGTTTCGGGGTGCGCACACACCTTCGGAGGAGAGCAGCAGTTACCTGGCGGAGACGATGTTATCATCTGAGCTGTGCAAAGGCACCGGCAGAGGGGCTGGGCTGGGCGGCGGGACTGGGAGAAGTGGGGGGGAGATGAGCGAGGTTAATTTAAATGCTTAATTTAAATGCCTCTTCCTCGCAGCACTCGATGGGAGGGCAGGGGAGCAGCAATGCTGCCGAGGGACCCTCCTCCAACTGCTGCTGCTTTTGGCATTGCTTTGCAAATGGCATCGCATTTGCTTTGCATTTCCTTTGCAAAGGCCAAAAGCAGCATTGTTTGGGGGACAAAAGGGCAATTTGGAGGAATGTAGAAAAAGCACAGACTACAAGGAGCGAGCCTGTCATCCCCAGCACCCAGGTGTACAGGGGACACCCCAATGCTGGTGCACACCCCACGTTTCTGCGGGCCCCTCGCAGTCAGACCTCCTGTCCTCCTGTAAGGCTTCACCTTACGAGCCTGACAGCACCGGCACTAGAAAAACGAACACGAGGAACCTGGGTCTTTATTAAACCCCATGTTCGCGGCAAGGTGCCAAGGTCTGAAAATTTAGAGCAGCGCAACTCCATAAACACCTCTATCTGTGATCAAATCTGAAACCAGAGGGGGTGGCACCCCACGGCCCCTGCCAGCACATCCCGCTGCCCTGCCAGGCACAAACAGCGCTGGGGCAGCAGCAGCTCCCTCGTCTCTCCTCCATCTTTTGAGTCTCTGAGTTCCCCCTGGTGACTCGGGCCAAGAGAAGGCGGTTTCCTGTCTTCCAAGGTAGGGGTACAGCCCTCAGACCCTGCTAAGGGAACAGTGTGGTCAGCCCTTCGAGACAGAGCTGTCACACCCGCCTGTCCCCCAGAGGAGTTCTGCTCCTTTTATTAAGCAGAGACAATCTGCAGAGGTACTGCTGAAATCTCTAATTTCACATTAGCAATCTGCTGTGCTGGGGTTTGCAGCCTTGTACTCAGTGATGCGAAAGTCAGCTTCCCACTTCCATTTAACAGTGGAATGAAAAACTTTAAATGAAATCGTAGATAAGTTTGCAGGGGACAAATTGATTTTTTTTTTTTTTTTTTTTTAAGAAGAGCTATGGAGGAGACATTGTATAAGGAAGAAATGAAAACCCATGCGGCGCTGGGACTTTGTGTTGCTGTGATTCCAACCTCTGCCACACACACCAACACCTGTGCACAGCGATCACCAAAATGTTTGTACAAGCATCTCACGCCCTCATCTGCAGACATTGTGGAGGGGGATAAAAAACAAGCCATGAACATGCCAGTGTGTCTGGGTCGATCTCACACATTCCTTGCTCATTACAGCAATAAAGATCAGCATTTCCTATTTCAAAGCCCTCCGTTCAAACAAAGTGAAGGCAGCACAGACATGGGAACCAGCACAAGTCCCAGTTTGCAAACAACCACGACAGACCATTCTTCAGGCAGAAATCCTAATGGCTACCTCAGAGCAGCCTGAAACACCACCATGCTTGGAGTGCCCAGGTGCAGGGGGCTGGAAAGCATCTCTGCTGGGTCCCCTGCCCACCGGCCGGGCGCAGCTGGAGGTGGCTTCTGCACCGTCCCTGGGAGTCCCCTCGCAGCCCCCAGCACCACGCTCCTGGGCGAGCAACCGTATCTGGATGCTTTGTTGTTTCCCTGGGCAACTTTTATTCCGACAGCTCTTCTCAACAGCAGCTAGGCAGAAGCAGGGAAGGAGGGAAAGGGCATTAATCAAACAGAGCTGACAGCTTCACCCACTCCTGCAGGGCCGGAGGACTCCAGCCCCGTTTCTCCAGGGCTTCGGTTTCACTCCTCCACGCCAAGACCACTCGGCACGAGTTACAAACACCCGCTCTCCGCCGAGCTGCACCCCCATAAGAGCCACTCAGCAGCCAGATGACAGCTGATGCAGACCCCATTGCTCCTTCTCCATCTGCACTGCTTTCAGCAGCTCATCCCTCCTCACAGGACAGCATTAATATGGCCCGGGTGATGCTCACAAGTGCTCCATGCCAGATCAGAGAAGATTTCTCAAGGAGCCTTCCGTCAGTGCCGGCTGGGGAAGAACCAGGACACTTGACCTGGCTTCTCCAAGTTACCTGGAAAATCAGCTGAAAGCACCAAGGGGTTTTGCACAAGAATTTTCTGACGTGCTGAATGTTGGCCACTGAGGTCAGGCTTCAGCTTCCTATCAAACCTCACAGGAATGAATTAAGCCATTAACGAAGCATTTTGATAACCACTTTTTTTTGGGGGGTGGGGGGAAAGAGGGCAAGGTAAGTTCTGAGCACCAACACTTGGTGTTTAGGAAATAAAATTCTTCCACCTTGCTTTTAAGAACACTCAGTGACTGAGCGTTTTTCACAGCCAATTAACCCTGTGTACCAGAGTGCCATTGAGCGCTGCAGACCAGTCAAAAATACGAGTGGAACAAATTAGTTTAGAAGATGAACAAAACCAAATATCACCATGTACACACAGAAGCACATTAAATGCAAGTATGAAGCAATCTAGGAAGTAGGTGCACAAAAGACCACTAGCGACGACTAAAGGTCCCCTACTAAATGTACACACCACCCCCATATCCCTATTAAAACATCACACTGCAAAGTTACACAATAGCTCCACGGTCCCGAGTCATTGAGGCCTTTGGGAGTTGAAAATAATTCCGTAAGCATCCTCTGAGTAGCTGGACCAGCGGACAGTTTCAGTACGACGTGGTGCGTCATGCAGAGACCATGCAAAATGAAAATACAGAACCCCGTCAGCCAGCCCTCTTCCAAGGGGCTGAGGGGCAGCAGCAGCGGCTTAAAGGCCACTGACCACCAGCACCCCCCTCCCCAGCAGCGGACGTTCCAGAGGCGTGCAGCGGGACGGGGGTGCCAGGCCACTGCCGGATGCAGCCCCGTGACACCCCCAGCCCCAGGGAAACGCAGCCAGACACCTCCGGAGAGCAGCTCCTACCCACGCAGAACGCGGCAGCCCGGGACCAACATGCTTACTGGCAGAGACTTAAAGGCCTACGGAAGTGCTACGCTTTAATATAGTTGTAACAAAAAGCAGAGCATACAAGAGGCACTATAATTTCAGGCTAAATAGGCACTTTTCTTTAATTGTCAGTTATATTGCATTACACACAAATCTCAGTGCTGATACCTAGCATAAACCAGCCACATCAATTTACTAATTTGCCTGGTGTATTGCTGCATTAGAACTCATTTAGTGCAATTACTCTAACTCCAGCAGCAAATCCAGATGTGCTGCCCAAGTTACAGTTAAAATATCCTCCTTCCTGGGAACAACACGAATGATATAAGGAGAGGCTTCAAAGACATTTTTCTTGTAATTTGGGCCACTTTCCTGTGCATGGAGCACAGAAAAGAGGGCACTAGCCACATTAAGGAGTTAAGATGTACTGCAGCACCCTACACCTGAAAGCCCCCCCTGGGGCTGGCAGCATCCTGATTGCTCCAGCACCCAGCTCCTTACCCTGCAGGGCAACACGCGTGGTGGCAAAAGTGGTTCTGGTGCAAGTAAGTATTTAATGCTGAATTTGGCTCAAAATTCAGCTTTACAGAGATGCACCCAGGAAGCAGAGGTACAGCCACCACCAAAGCACAGCCAGGTTTGTCCCCACACCTCAATGGGAATTACCAAGTTACCTCATCCCACTTAAAAGGCTTCTCCCCGCATGTGGCACTGTGCAGTTAAATTGAAGAGCACGCAGGGATGATTATCTCCCGAAGCAGGGACATCCTTTGTGCTTGCTCCTTGATGATGACACAAAAACCTGGCTCAGGCTTGCAGGGGAAAGATAAGAGCAGGAAAAAGCAGACAGCAGTGCAGCCAGCTGAAGGAGCTGCAGGGGTTTTTACATGCTTGCTAAGAGAAAAGAGAGAAAGTTGGTCAGTCTCTCCTAAATAAGATAGTTTGCTGAGTTCAGAAGGACTACAGAAAGTACAAAACACCAGCAGTGGTGTGATGGGAGGAGAGGCAGCAAAAGGAGAAGCAAAGGCAGAACAATCTGAGGACACTGGAGCTCGCAGGGGTGTCTCACAGCCACACCGTGCCCAGCACATGTGAGCACCATGGCTCTGCCACCAGCAGGGACCCACCCGAAACTGGCTCCATTTGTTCACACAAAACCCCCAGGCTCTGTCCGACTGGGGCAAAAAGGGGATGTCTCATCCCCACAGCCTCAGCCAGCCTGGGAACAGACACAGTTCAGCACGTCCCAAGGCAGTTGTTCCCCCTCAAAAAAAGCCCTGGCAAAAGCCTAAGCAAAAATTGGAAAATCTGTTAACATGATCAAAGATTTCAGAAAATAGAAAGGAAAATATTTCTTGTAATTACAGCCTGACAAACATCATCTATCTTTAGCATAACAATCAATATCAAGCGAGAAGTCTCCAGGCTTGGAGAGTCGCAGGGCTGCAATCAATAGGGCAGCTTGCGCCCATGGACAGCCGCTTGTGCCTACCTGGACTGCTGATGGGGAGCGGCCCCACACAGCCTCTCCTCGCCTTCCTGCCAGAGCTACCTTGGCCGCCTCCCTTGGGCATTGCCACACTCTCCTCCGGACAAGGCTGAGCCTGACATCCCAAGCCCAGCGCCGGGGCGGGACAGAAGGACACGCCGGGAGAGCACCAGAGCGCAGAGCCCACTGGGGACCGTGGTGTTCGGTTGCCGCATTGTTCAGTGCCATCAGACCCCCGGGTGTTGTTGTGATGGTTTCCCCAGCAGCACGCTCATGGCCGTCTCCTTCCCCTTCCCAGGAGGGGCCAGGACCCGCAGCAGCCTGCCTGGAGAAGGAGCCCACTGGAGGCAAAGCCTGGCTGCGCCCAGCTGCCTGCTCGTGGGGCAGAGACATCCCAGCTGCGTGGTGCTCACATCACGTTGCGCCCTCCCTGCTCCGCTGTGCTCACCATGCCTCTGCTTCTTCCTTCCCCCTGGCCACCTAGCTGGCCACTTCCCAGTGCACCCGGGACCGATGGACGCTGCCCGAGCCACGTTGGGCTGCGGGTGACCCCGCGGAGCTGCACCACGCAGCGCCCAAGTGCTGCAGAGGGAATTGCCAAAACCACAGTGAAGTGCCCGGCGAGGAAGGTCACCTTCACGCAGAGCAGAGCCAGCGGGACGAGCCCCTGCCCTGCTCCCTGCCGACACCGCCAAGCGCTTCTGCCCCACCTGATTTGAAGCGAAGCACGGCTAAATGCAACAACCCTCTGGGAAATCGCTTGTCAGCGACCTTGTGCTTCCCTCTGACTGCACCTTTACGAAGCCCTTCCACTGACCCTGGAGGCACAGCAGCACGGTACTGAGCATCTCCTCCTCCCAGGACTTCATGACCCAAACCGGACCTCTGTGAGCCAGCAGCAGGCATCGGCCCGGCCAGCGCTGCCCGGGAGGAGACGGTGCCCACAGCCCCACGGGCGCTCGCAGCCTCCCCTGCCCCACGCAAGCACCGCAGCACTGGGAGAGCCGCGGCCGTCCAGGGCCAGGCACACAGCTGGGGAACAGGCACCCCGCACACCAGGGAAGGACATTTCTATTTTCAACGTTTTTCTTCGTTCCTTTCACCCAGTAATTGTCCCATTTCTGCGTCAAAACAGGCTATTAAAATCTCAGCTTCTTTCCCAAACAATGGATTAACGTAATCCTCTTACGACACAGAGCCGGCCAGGCCTGTTGCAGTCAATGACTGCAAACTTTCAAGCCTGGAGTCAAATTTTAACTTTTCATGTCAAAACTCAGAACAGCACAATCATCAGATGAATGTTGGATTTACTCAGCATATGGCTTTTCGTTTAAATTAAACTGAAAGATTTCCCCCCAGGTCATACCAATTTAATTAAAATAAAGTAAAAACAAACCTCTAAAACTTCCAAAATGCTAGTTGTAAAATTAAAACCTCCAGGACTGCCAAACAGAACCTAAATAACATCCAAGGGAAAAGAAACACTCTGGGAGCCTACTTCAACACAAAGACTGACAAACCAGATCACACCGTATCCTTCCCAACGTAAGAAGAAATATTAAAAGTCGCCACCAGGCAGAGCAAAGACAAGGACGCAGATGGTCGCCACTGCCAAAATAACTTACGGGAAGCGCTGTGCTTTCAGTCCTAGGACTTCACACCCCAGGCACAGGTAGTTCCCATAAACTCCAGCCGGTGTTGTGGACAAACATCAGGCCCTCTCACTGGCGTGCTCCACCTCAGCCGTGCCACGGCATTTAGGCTCAGTTAGTTTCCCGTACGGGTCAGCCACGCGCTCGCCCAGCCGAAGCTGTGGGCAGAAAGGTGCCCTGTGGCCCCGGGTGAGCCAGCTGAGCGGGCTGCTCTCGTTCAAAGCAAAACCCACCCACGGCAGCCGCGCTCCCTCAGTGCGGGACTGGCTCACCCCCTGGCCACGCAACAGCTGAGCGCGTTTCTGCCAAACAGTCAGGGTCCAGGATCCACTGGATTTCTACCATAACCGAAACCCTCAAAGCGGCTTTGAAGCAACACCTTTCACAAACACCCCTGCGAGGCTGCGCTTCACCGCAGGGCTAGCACCCAGGGGCAGGGCGGCAGAGGCTCCAGAGCTCCAGTACCACAGCCCCCGAATGCCCATCCCCTCTGCATCAGCGTGATGGGCAAAACCAGCCCACAGCACGCACTGTGCACAGCTGCGGGTTGCTCTTGCTTCTCATGTTGAGCCACAGGGGTTGCACTGTGCACAGCCGTGGCTGGGGAACAGCCAACAGGTGGAAGATGCACCTCTGGCTTGAAAGCTCAAGTAACTTGGAAACTGGAACTTCTTCACCGGTTACCAGCTGCCACTGGAGAGGGGATGGTGGAGCAGGAGGCACTGGGGCCAGCAGCTCTTGGTGTCAAATACCCAACTAGCAGTATTGTGTCCCCAGCAGAAGACTCCTTAGCACATCTCCTGCATGTGCTCCTTCTGTGCACAAACACACACGCGCACACAGGCTGCAGTAAGTGAAAACGCCGAGCAGCCTTCAAAGCAGCCTATCCCTTCGCAGCCCAGTGAGCAGAACGGCATTACCTGCGGGGCAGGAGCACTGTGCCGCCCCGGTCAACAGCTGGCACATCTGGCCAGCCCTCGAGCTGCAGCACGGCCTCGCCAGCACCGACAGCCCCCAGCCGATGCCTCCGCCTCGCCCTGGGTAGGACCCCGCCGTCTCTCGCCGCCCGATGCTTGTGAAGTCGGTACGTGGGAGTCCTGGGGAGCATCACGGCCGAGCACGATGGCAAACCTGAGCTCCTCCGCTTCCTTCTCAGCCCCCTGACCTCGCGGCGTGGAGGAACCGGGGCAGGCGCTGGCCCCAGGGACCAGCCTGGCCATCACTGCCCCAGGCAGGCAGAGCTCAGCGGTGCAGCCCGGTTGCGCAGGTCCCGGTTACGATCAGATACACCCCATCCTGTAGGCCTCGGGGCGCAGCTGACGGTGCCGCTCTCCTTCCCACGAGGGACTCAGGTCCCTGTGGGCCCCTTCTCTGCTGCGTGGCCACCGCAGGGCCCAGCAGCTCCTTCTACAAAGGGCTGCTCCCCATCTGCGGGACAGGCTGCTCCTGCTTTGGGGGTGCAGGAGAGGTTCCCCAGCTGTGACATCTCATCATACCGCTGCCACATCCACTGCCAGACCCTCACCAAGCCCACCACAACCTCCACGCACAGTGCAAGGAGTGACCAGCTCTGCATGCCCCAGACCCACCCACACACATGCCAGAAGGGACACAGGGAAAACCCCTCACTCGCAAAAACCCTAAGAGAAATTCTGGGAAAAGAAGTCATGACCCTCCAAGAACAGGAGCACTCACTCTCTTTGGAGTCTTCTGAAAGCGCCTGGAGTCTGACCATAGCCACACTTGGTCACGACACAAAATGCAAGAGCTAGAACCGTGCAGACAGATCCAAACCGAGCACTGCCGGGTTTCCCCAGCAGTGGGGTGCCTCAGGCTTGTCTCCACGCTACCAGGCAGCTCTGCCACAGGCAGCATCCCCAGGACACTCAGCACTGCAGGTCCTGGGTGCTCAGCAAAGCCCTGGGGTCCCTTGCATCAGCTGCCGCGGAGGAGAGCCACCTGGTGCTGCTCTGCGGTGACTGCGCTGCGAGACGCACAGCTTGGTACTTCGTCATCCTGCTCTAATACCCCAGGCACTGCCCAAGCCGGGCAATGTTTCCAACTCTGCTCTGCCTTTCCAGCCTGGCAGGCCGATATTGGCCAAGACACACAGAGATGTGAGCTGCGATTAGAGCAGCCAGAGCTGTGAAAGTCTCACGGATGAATGCATTTGTAACAGCACAAGAAGCCCCACAGGGCTCAGGAATAAGATTAACCGATAATGGGGCAGCTCTGGCAATTTAAGCAGCTTTCACGTTACAGTCACTTCATCAGCTCAGAGCACCGGAGCATCAGTGTCAGCACCAAGCATCACCAGCAGGTCTGACGTGCCGCACCGGGTACCGCTGCTTGTTGGATTTGGACATGGCCCGGATCTCTGGGAATCAGCCCCCCCAGGAGCAGCCAGTCCCAAGGACAGCCCTGGAGCAGGGCAAGGGATGGCGGTTCTGGCCTCAAACATCCCAGGAGTCCGGCCACGCGAGCACATAGAGGTGTGGTGAACTAAGACCTTTTCGTGGCACCAAGATGCAAATAAGGGTAGATAACATGAAAATAAAAAGAAGTAAATAAAACCAAAGATGCAAACCATCATCCTCATCAGACAGGCCTCACCCAGAACTACTGCTGCAGGAGCTAAGCTCTGTGAGTCCAGGCTTAGCATACCTTCTTCCAGCCTCCCAAGGCTGAAGATGTCCCAGCCACCCTCAAGCCCCTCTCAGGTAGGCTGCATCCCATGGCTGAACTCTGCCCGATTTGCAGATGTCGTAGTTAACAGCCTGATATTTGCAGAAGAACAGAAGGTGAGACTGTTGTATTAAGGTACACCCCAGGCACTAGCTTCAAGACTTTGATTTACTCTTTTACAGGTCACCGTTTCTATAAATGTATATCGAAGGCAATCGCCAACACAGTCAACAGCTGCACTGGTGGTTGA
Organism: Chauna torquata; assembly: GCA_013399475.1. Lineage (NCBI taxonomy): Eukaryota > Metazoa > Chordata > Aves > Anseriformes > Anhimidae > Chauna > Chauna torquata. Next base: position 180,937 of record VXAL01005619.1, on the reverse strand, counting down.
GCATGAAAAATGAACAAGGTTTCCTCCCAAATTACTCCTTGCCTTGCAGAGGGCTGCATGGATGGAAAGCAGGGGAGGTGAAGGAAGAAAAAGTCAGACCAAGCAAGGATACACAGCAGAAAGCAACATAAATGTCAAGTCAGCAGCGGTAGGATGGGGCAGCATGAGCTGAACCAGCACTGTCCTCTCCCTCTCCTGCCGCAGCACGGCCAGACCCTGCCCAGTGGCATCCCTCGCTCTTCTTGGAAAACCCACCGCAGGAGCAGTGCAGGCAGCATCAGGCTCAGCACATCAGCTGATTTTTAAAAGGCCTTTTACAGAAAAAAATCCATCCAAAATGACAGTCAGCAACCCTGAAACTCTTAAGGAGATGTGGCAAGCGGGTATTTTTGAGGAGGGAAAAAAAATAGAAAATCAAAGGCAGAAGTGACCTCGCTGAACAGGGCTGTTCACAGCAGTCCTGCAACACCACATTTCAATTCCTATGCAGTTTATTTCACGCTGCATAGATCCCAGCTGACGTGACCCAAGGGCGCACAGCATGGAGGGGAACCTGCCTTCCCCGGCCCACACAGGATGGGATATTACAGCGAAGGAGAGGAAGAAAGCACGGGGCAATGCAGCCCTTTGCCACCTAGGCTCTCCACCGTACCAGCCCTGGCCGCTCCGTAGGGTAAGGTCTCCGGGGTGGCATTAGGGCCATGTAAGAGATCAGTAGCAAACGCAGGACATCTGAGTGTGCTCCCTTAGCAGCTTGCTGGATTAAAGATTTAATGCAATGTGTCCCTCTGGAACAAATTACACAGGCTATTAAGAAAGATGCGCCTCTCATCTGATGAAATCTAGCAATCATTGGAGCAGTATCTGCAAACCAAATAGACTCTGTAGAGCAAAGGGAAAGCTGCAGTTGCTCTCGTGAGCCCTTTCCAGAGAGAGGAACCAATGGGTAAAGCAGCAGCTCTATTAGCAGTAAAGCAAATGTGCAGACAGCCGTGCCTGCGGAGAGCGAGATGGCCCCTGCTTCCAAGGGAAGGAGCGAAACGACGCTCGCCAGAAGTCGCTCTCTGGTCCCTGCTGGCATCCAGGGGCTTACGGGGCAGAGCAGACGGACCTCTGACACCTCCCGGGGTCTTGGTTTCCAGAAAGGAGCAAGGGAGACGCCAGTGCCCCTGGGTGGCAGTGCCTTGGCACCTTGGGAAGCCAAAGCATGAGCTAGCACTGCTGACACAAGTGGGAATTAATCCCAACTCACCCACCCAGGGCCAATGGAACTGGAGGAGCGCAGGCTGTGACCCCAATAGGAACACCATATGCTAAAGCATCTTATTATATTTTGCAGATAACCACAGTTTAACAGCCTTCTTCAGGGTGCCTCTTTCTGTTGAGCTCTGTGTTGCATTGCAGACTGCAGCAGCACACGAGCTACACCAAATTCAGCTCCAACATCTGAGAGCATTCACCGCAACTGAACCCAGTCAGTAAAACATCAGACTCGACCGAAGGAAACCGACACAGGGAAAGAGCTCACAAGGCAGAGCTCACATTTGTATCTGCAGAGCCCTTTTCTGCAGTAAAATCATCCATGCTAGATACACCTGGATCTATTTTCTCAGAGAACTTGAGCTGAGACCCCCACCCCTCTGGTGCCATGGTGCTTTGCAACCTGGAAAGGCATTGAAGAGTCTCAGCCTGGCCCTGGGAATGCCCTGGGAGTTGGTCCCATGGTCTGCCACGGGGCTGGGCTCAGCTCCACATGCACAGCCCAGCAGCGTGGCATATACATTATAAAATACATATATTGTGCATTAAACCAGCCAAAAAGTGTCCAGGACAGTCCTGTGCACTGACCTACAACAGGTGATGCACCAGCAGGGCCCTGCTCCATGGACAGTCCTTCACTCATCTCCCTGGCTCCCCATCGCAGGGTGAGGCTGAGCCCATCATACTCTCTCAACACTTCCTCGCCCCCTTTAAAGCCCCCATGGCTCCTGCACTTGTGTAGAAGACTCCGCAGGACGCGGCCAAAGTGGACTTTCAGAAGGAAATTAAAAGCTAATATTCATAGTTGCTTTGATCAAAGCATGGATGCCCACGGATTTCTGACCTCCAATAGCAAGAAAAGTCGAAAGAGCTGGAAAATGGAGATACCAGAAGACACCTCGGTTCGAAGCCCATGCAGAAGACACGGGCAGCCCATGAGCAGGCAGTCACCTGCAGTGAGCAGTTGCTCACCCACACCCCCAGCTCCCCTCTGGCGCCTGCAAGGCTCGCGGGGGGCTGGTGGGGGCAGAGCCCCCCATAGCGCCTGTTTCGAGGCTGAGCTGCAGCAGCCGGGTCCAGTCACCACAGCCCCGCGAGCCAGCACCAGCAGCCACGTGCTGCCGCTCTGCCCACACTATTTATTAGCTAAACACGTCAGCTCGAACACTGGCACTTTTTTGGCAGCTCCCTTCCGTCTAGGAGCAAGTGCATAGACAGATCCCGCAGCTCAGCTGGTGAGCAGCTATTTGCAGGTTATTAATGAAATCATTTACTGCTTATTGCTATGATTCTGCCAAAACACAAGAAAAAAGCACAACGGTTACTGCCAGCAAAACTGCCAGCTCACTGCACGTCAGGTATTTGCAATGCCTTCTAAAAAGGGGGTGTGCAGGCCCCTGTCCATGGCACAGGCTCCTGCTGGCACAGCTGTGCCACAGGTACGAAGGTGCCAGTGACAAACCCCTCACGCAGAGGAACGCACAGCGGCCGAATTGCCCTGCGCAAGCACAGGCATCCACCCCGGGAGCTTTGCCGGCAGAGCTGCAGCGCTGCACCAGGGCTACGAGTCACGCAGCCCCGAGCTCGCAGCAGCGGCCAGGGGCCCAAGCAGCCCAGTAAGTGAGCAGGGATGCAGCTCGAGCCCCAGAGCACGAAGTGCACCGCCTTACACAGCAGCGAGGCTGCTGCTGACGGCCTCTTCACTGTCTTTCCTCCCAAAATAGCATAGGGAAGCAGAGGAGCACAAAGGAAAGAAACAGCCAACCTGCCCTTGCTTTGCTGTTAAGAGGGCGATCTGCTTTCACCAGCACATCAAGGGCCTGTGGAGATCAAGGAAGTACATTCCTTTATACGTTCTCTAGGGCACACAGCTATTTGCAACCTGAAAAACAGTTGCTGTCACTGTACGTATGAGGAATTATCCTGAGCACAGCAGCGCGGCTTTAAGGGAGCAAGGGCTCCAGAAATGGCAGCTTGTTCTGCACTCCCTCTGATGGGTCACCGTGCTCCGGACGGGGCTGCAGGTGGGACACGGGCACAGCTGCAGGGTCCAGCAGCATCCCACCTGTGGGAAAGCAGCTGGGCAGCGGATCCCCTCCAGCCGGGCAGCCTGTGCCAGTGGGATCAGGAGCTTTGCTTGCACCCAGAAGCAGCCATCACCCTCCCCTCCCCATATTCGCTGAAGAATTAATCCTCCAGAAATTAGTCAAGTCCTTAACTAAGCCAGCTCAGCAAACACGGTGAAGAATTTCTAGGTCAGAACAACAGGGAGGTGTGAGAAAAGACAAGAAAAAATATGACTGTCTTCTGCAGGATTTTTTCCCCCTTTCCCAAAGCTGTAAATCCAGGGACAGAGCATGCAGGAAAATCCCCAGGATCATCACGTTCCGCAGCACGAGCCAGCAAGACCACCAGACCTCCATAAAACAAACAGCTTGATTTCAGGGCACCCTCCCTAAGACAAACAGTTTGATTTCAGGGTACCCAAAAAGACATGGGGCTGTGAAAGCCATTGCTAGCAATTAGCACGCCGAGACGGGGCGGGAGGAGGGTGCCGGGGCAGCGTGGGCGGGGGGCACCAGCGCACCCCGCTGCCGCTGAGCCTCGCGGTGCCGGGCGAGCGGCAGTGCCACGGTGCCGCACTGCCATCTCGTGTCCCTCGCCCGGGCAGGCGCCCACCCCACGCCGTGGGGACTCGTGGGAGAGGGACACAGCTCCAGCGATGGCTGCTCGAGCTCCCGGCTCGGGTATGCAGGAAGGAAACCAGAAAGGACCGGACTCCTGCCGAGAGCCTGTGGTGGAGGGACCCTGCGGAAACCTCCTCTCCCCTTGTTCACACATGCTAAAATGACAGCCCTGATCCCCATCGCTACAGCCTCTGGGCAGCAGGTCCAGCCCCAGGAGCTGTTCACAAGCAGATCTGCAGAGGGAGAGGGCGGCAGGGACCGAGGAAGGGAAACAGCCCGTGCTGCACCCACCTCCTCCTCCTCCGCTGCTTTGTGCGACCTGTTCGTGCACTAGGAACGGAGACTGCGTCCTCCGCAGGCAGCCTGCTGGGAAGCTCTCCCTAGCATAACACCACCTTATTTCTTCCTTCAGCTCAGCTTGCTACGCACCCTGCAAGTGCATACTTGCACACGAAGAGCAGACTGTACACATGCATGGTTACTGCATCCACCACCAAGCTGCTGTCCCAGCGACAGCACCTCCAGCTCTTCCCTTCGCTGCTCACAGGTTGTCTTCTAACTCCTGCGCGTTAAGGCAAACGTGGGCAAACAGCCCATAGAAGGGCAGGGGGTTGGAGAGGAGAGGAGCAGAGGGTCAGTCCCTCTACTTAGCAGGCTGCACCCCCCGGGGGGGCTCCATCCCTCTTCTGCCCGGCGGCAGGAGCACCACAGCCTTGCTGGAGCGGGGATGCCCAGCACCCCTCGCTCACCCACCAGGCTGCAGAGGCGCACGCTGCCCAATCCCCGGGGCGAGGCGGGGGCGGCCACAAACAATCCCAGCATTGAGAGCCCACCCGCCCGGGCCCATCTGCAGCTCCACAGGCCAGCGGCAGACAAAGACAACGTTAGCCGATGGCGAGCCTTGCCAAGGCGGGGGAGACAAACCGGCCTTTGTATGCGCAAAGGCAAAGTTAGCTTTGGGGAACAGACTAGATAGCCCGGCCACTGGAGCCTGTGCCTGGGCTGCTTCCCAAGCAGAGGTTACTAACCCGCCTGCAGACGACAGCAGTCACTAACGCTCCCTTCCTCTCATCTGCTCGTGCGTGACACGAGCTGGGGGTCCTGCCACGGCTGCCACCTCAGACGTGCATGCAAGGACCTTTGGCACACAGTGCCAGCCCGCTAGCGCAGCCTCGCAGCAATGGGAAGATCTACTCACTGGGGTTAGGCACATCCCACCTTAAATCCATTTACCACCCATGTTCTCCTTTCGCCCCAGGCTGGCAGAGAGCTGGCTGCTCGGGGGTAAGCTGAGCAGAGCTCTGCACTCCTGCTCTCAGAGCCAGCCCACCCCTTCCCAGCACTTGAACTTTACATCCACCGAGCAGTGATTTCCATATGCAAAAACACAAACCCCCAAGGACAACAGGCTTTCTCCCATTTCCTCTCTTCCTATTTTTGCTTGTTGCTGGAGCCTCTGGGATGAGCAGAGCCCACCCGCCTGCAGCAAACCAGTGGCCACATGTCCTCACTGCAAGAGCGCTGTGTTTGCCTCCAACCCATGCGTTGCTCCCAGGCGATCCCAGCTTGGATCTTAACCATGGGAAACATTTAACAGCACCCACCAAGGGCTCCCATGCAGCCAGGACAGCCCAGCGCTGCACATGCTTCCCCTGAACAGGGGAATCCTACCCACAACTCAACAAAAAAAACCTGACCAGACAAAGGGAATCAGAAAAATATTTTTCATTAAACAGTACTCCCACTGGAAAGCTGAAATAATGGACTGAAATTAAATATGAGCATTTAACCACTGTTGCAGTGAAATCATCAGGTTTGGCTGCACATACCCTGCTCTCACCAGTGGTGCAAACCCTGTCCTTCACATCCTAATCCCAGCCAGCTCTCGTCGCATTACGTTGACTAAAAACAAGCCACCTTCCCAGCACTGCCCACAGCTCCCAGCACTGCGTCCAGCCGCAGCACCGGCATTTGTCCAGCTGTACGGAAGTAGTGAAATGCGAGGACGGCTGCGAGCCCTCAGTTGTGGCACTTACTGCTCACCCATGCGGTGAGGCTGCCTGGCTTTAATCCCCCCAGACTTAACCTAGACCCTGCCTCCATCCAGGAGAGACTGCGATGCAGACAGGAGCAGTGCACAGCCTCTGCCAATGGGCAGAGCTTTGTTTTGCAACAGAAAAATGAAACCAAGGCACTGTGCACACTGAGCGCTGGCGTTGGAGAGCCAGGCATCGCCTCGGCTCCCCTGAGCACCAGCATGCCTCTTCCCCCAGCTCGCCTCCCCGCTCAGCCATAGCCCGCACCAAAACAACATTTTCAGCTTAGTGCGTGATGCTAAAGCGACTCTCTGCCCTGCAGGAAATCTCCTCCAGCTGTCTCCTGGGGCCTCAGCAAATTGTCCAAGAGCCAGCGCGCAGAGGGCAGGGAGCACAGCATGGTCCAAGGCACCCTTTGAGTGGGTCCATCCCGCCCTGCTCCGCCCAGGATGGCCGAGACCCCGCGTCCACTGCAGACCTGTGTGCTCCTCCGTCTCCAGCCCTCCTGTGCTGCTGGAAGGGATGGAGATGGAGACCCTGCCCGTCAGCGGGACGGATGGAGCCCAGCGGGCAGCCAGCAGGTAACCACAGGGTTAGTGCCACCATGAACCCTGCGGAGGAGGACAACTGCATGCCCACGGTGGATGGGTGTCCCACCAAAATGGGGCTGACAACCAGTGCAAGGTCTCATCCATCAGAGTCCCACCCAGTGGCTTTTTGACCCCCAGCCCTGAGCAAGGAGCCCAGTTTTTGGGAGGTCTCGGCAGCCATGAGCCAAGCACACCGGTGTGAGAGCACACTTTCGGTGAGGATACAAACCTCCCTTCTTTTGCTTGGCACCTCTGACACTAAGCTGAGAAAAAACTGGGGTGTGCTGTCCTCTTTCTGGATGATTATCAGTCACTGGATTGATAATGGATTACATTACCTAATAGATTGCATTCATTTCTTATTCAACAAGAAAAAGTGTGAGCAACAACTACATGCTTTTACTTTCATATGTCCTCCCTCCCCTCCATTTGGCACTAGCAGCCAAAACATATTAGGGCTTCCTACTGACCTCAATAAATATGCATGGCTTGGCAAGAACACCCAGCGCATTTACTTACTGCCATGCTGACATCCATTTATTATTACAGGGACATATTCTCATTAGCCTGAAACTTGGCATGGTAAGAGAGATGAGATACCCCATTCAGAAGCCAAGGCAGAAGCAGTGACCACCTCCCATGGCAAAAAAAAACAGGCAGGACAGGGAAATGCAAAAAGCTTGAGCAAGGGGAAGCTTTAGTATAAAGTCTTCCTCCACTAGGGATAATAGAGGGGAGGGGAAGAAAAAAAAAAATCTAAAAATAGGCTTTTCAGTGCTTTTTCTGCAATATCACAACACCGCTCCATTTTCATATCTTTCTGCTCAAAGTGCCTTTGCTTTTAGCCTCCAAACCTTAATGTGCATATCACTAAGCTGCCGGTTGCAGATTTACTCTGTGATAGAGTGATAAAGGTGTCTACCGGTCTTCAGCATCACTGAAATTCAGACAAATATCTGCCTAGCTTCAGTCTCCATTGTGGAACTGCTCTCTGCTTCAGAAGTTATATTAGAGGGGAAATTTGTTGAGAAAAAGAAACAAGCACAATGAAGAACATTATTTACAAGTCCTTATTTTGCTTCACTAAAGTTGGACGCTGATGCAAAAGAAATATTTGAACTGCATCTTCAGTCACACCTGCTAATCAAGACATCTGCTCTCACCATGCCAGGACTGCACCACTGAATTTCTGTTAATGCACACTTTCCTTTGCTCCTGTTCTGGCTGTGGGTGCTAAAACAGCAGAAAGCATCTGGCCAAAAATTGTTTTCCTCAGAAAGTCTTGCAAAATCTAGAACAATTGTCAGGTGGAAGTATGGAAACGCCAGTTTCAGCTAGAAACATTTTTCTGCTTGTGAGAATTGCAGACTGCAATATCAGCCAAGTAGTTAAGGCTCTAATCACTGCATCTGACATGGAGAAAGATGCCAGGGAAATGTTATTTATGATGCAGCTAATGGGGCTTGCCCTTAAGCACTGGGAAAAATCTTCCAGCTCATTACCCAATGTAAGAACCCCTTGGACAAATTAGGTATTGGAAAGTCAAGTCTGCAGAGCAGCTCTTTGATTTACCTTAAAATGACCTGCAAAAGGAACAAAACATCATGCACACCCTTCCTGGCCATCCTCACAAGACAGCAGCACTATTATTAACATCCAGAATGCAGGACAGGGTTAGGCATTTAATCACAAAACTGTTTTCCCCCCTCTCTGCCTTAACTAACATCTCTCAGCCAAGAGGTGCTCTTCCCTGGTTTGCTGGAAGAGCTAAAGCAAAGCTGGGGCATCCCCAGGTTTGAGCGGTACAGGGGAGGCAGCAAAGTTTTGACAATGAGGAAAGTCTGGGAGAAAGCTTTCTGCATACTCAGGTTAAGCAGACTGCAAAGAGAAGCTAAAAGAGAAAATGCAGAGCAAAACAATCCAGAGTCCAGCAGATGGGATGTGACCACACATGTAGCTCCCAGTGTCATTGAGGGGATCCTGACCACAGCCGAAGAGAAGATTTTTCGGCGCTTCTCTCCCAGGTGCTCTGCTGTCTCACCTGTTCCTACAGCCGGGAAGGAGGTCAGCTGCCGGCAGGCACAGCACCGATGGAAACCGGAGCCCCTGCGACAGGCCCTGCCCACACTGGGCTTCTCCAGACAACGCTCCCCTCAGCCACCAGCTCGCCGTGAAGAGGAAGGGCTCTGCCCGCACGTCCGCCACGGCACACATGTGGGACCTGGGCTACTGCAGCCACCACAGCCCCACTTCAATGCCTTCCCACCTCAGGCAACAAACGAGGAGCAAAAGAAGAGGAGCCGATGCGGCTGGAGATGTTCCTTAAATCATGGTAGCCAAAGGAACGAACTCCATCTGGTGTTTCAGGAATGAAGATCACGAGGCTGAGGTTGGCAGGGACCCCTGGAAATCATCCGGTCCAGCCCCTGCTCAAGCAGGGCCAGCTACAGCTGCCCCAGCTGCGTCTAGTCCGGTTTTGACCATCTCCAAGGCTAGAGACTCCAGGACAACGCGACTGAAGTTCCCACTGAAAGGAAAGAAAGCTTTGCCCGTCCTGGCTGGACCCAGGAGCAGCTCCTGGCGGGATGCTGCTTCTCGTTTTGCCACAGGTGTGTTCCAGCACCTCCAGTTGTGGGTCTGCTCTCAGGACCTCACCCAGGCAAGCTGCTGTAGTCCCCAGTGCCACAAGAAGAGCAGTGCCTGCTCTTCCTTCACATGCTGGAGCAAGCCCGGGGAGGGAAGCACCAAGGGTGCTCAAGGCCACACGTTTCTGCCTCCTGAGAGCAAGCAGGCATTGTCTCTCTGCAGAGCGGGTGCTCGAGCACGAGCAGACCTTGGAAAAGGGTCCCTCATGTTACCAGTGCAGCGGGAGCCAAACAGCAGCAAAACTCCACTAAGACCAAACCTAGCAGAAGTCAGGTCACTCCTTCCCCTTCCCCAGAGCTGCCATGGGACCCGGAGAATCGTTTGATCAGACCAGGTAAAACAGTCCAGAAACACCCATGACCAAAAGGATGCTCTTGTGGCAGGTTTGGTCCCATGGTATCACAGCAGCTTTATTCATTCACACAGATTCGTTTCACACCCCAGGATGTTAGGACCAACAGCCAGAGATGCAAACCCACCCAGCAGCCCACGCAGGACCCCCTGCAGAAAAGGTCACACTTGCCTTTTCTGAAGAGAGTTTGACTTGTACACCTTTCAAGTCATTCATCAGCTTGTTACATTTATAGCTAAATCTTGTGCGATACTCACAGACCTATTTGAGAACTCCTGGGGGTTTGGGTTGTTTGTTCTTGCTTTTAATTCATAGTCACTGAAAGAGCTTTATGCCCTTGACTACTGCATTTGCCACCAAATCAGCACCTCCACAAGAAGGAAGCGGGAGTTGCACGTTCACTGCTCTGGCATTCACACGCCAACTACTGAACAGGAGGAGGAAGGAACAGCCAAGCAGAGCTGGCAGCTCAGGACTGCTGCTGGTTATAAAGTCTTTCCCTGCTCAGAGTGGGAGCAGCGATGCTCCTGTCCACAGGGAGGGACACAGACAGCTACTCGCAGACCATGCGATGCAATGTCCCCCTCGACACCATGGCAGAAAGGCAGCACAGGGGCCAGACAGCGACGCAGCACCTGTCTCCCTCTGCGCTGCTGCCCAGCAGAATTTGGATCGCCAAAAAGCCCATACCAAATACTTGTTTTATTAAGGTTGGCAAGCGCTCAGGAACAAGCTACTCCCTTCCCTGCCAACTTGAGGGGATGGGAGGGGAGGAAACTCATTACAAGCACGACAGTCGCTCCCCGTGCAGGGAACGAAGGAGCGAACCATCCCTGGCGCCCAGCTGGGACGGGGAGCCCCGTGCTGTGTCACCGGCCGTGCCCCAGGCAGCCTCACCGCCTCCCCAGGCCAGCAGCAGCTCTTCCAGCTCCCTCCCAGCCCCCTGCCATGCCCACCTCCAGCTCGCAGAGGCACACAGCTGGATGCAGACCCGAGGAGCCAGAGGGCAGCTAGACCCTGGAAGAGCCTGGATTGTGCCATGCATGCTGCAGCAGTCCCTGGCTCTCTGAAAGAGCCTTTGCTGTTTTGTGCATGAACATGAATTGTCTATACAGTTTCTAGCTATGGCAATAGCCCCGTCCCCAGCAGCATGGCAGGACACGGCCCCTGCGAGGGACTGCTGGCCACCACAATAGCACCTGCCACCGCACACCTGCCCACAGTCCGCTTCAGATCAGGCTCCTTTGCCTAAGAAAGGCAAATGAGCACAGAAAGGAGAAAGCCACATTCCCAGAGGAAAGCAGAGCGCAACTTGCCCGCCTCCCAGCAAGGCACCGGGCAGAGCACGGCACTGCCGGGACCCCGTGCCGGGCAGGGAGCCAGTAAGCACAAACCCAGGTCCCACCACAGCCCCACCACAAAGAACACACCTTTATGTTCAGCTTCCTCTTACAGCTTCTTTTTGGCAAAAGGGAAAAAAAAGCGGCATTTCGGTGGCAGTCAGTGCTTTCTGGTAAGAGCAGGCACAAACAAGCCGCACGATCGCCCGTCGCCAAGGGAGGCTGCAGCAGAGCCCTGCAGCTCCCCAGGACAGCCTGGGGGCAAAGGAGCAGAAGAAAAGCTGCTACGTACTCGTGCTGCGCCAGGGACCCGCCGGCCACCGCCACCGGCTGCGTCGCGCGGAGGAAGGACAGCCCCAGGAGCCCCCGCCGCCCCGTGCTCACCACCACCAGCACTACATCAGCGATGATTTCGTTCCCCAATCCAAGAAAACCAAAAACCGGGAAGCTCTTCCCCGCCCCAGGGCAAACGGCTGCTAACAAAGCAGCCAGGCACAGCTGCACTCCCCCAGCGCAGGGAGCCCAGCTCCGTGCAAGACTCCAGTGTGTCAGCAGGCAAATCCTCTGCCTGTAGGCAAGGGAGCTGAAGGGAGCAGAAAAAAGCATCAAGAAACTCTTTGTCTGCGAGCATCCCAGCCGGGCGCACGTGCAGCGTGTGCTTCCTGACAAGGGCGGGGGGGGGCCTGAACTTCAGAGATACCGTTTCCGCCTGCAGCCCGGTCTGCTCGCTTATTGTCTTCTAAAAATAAAAGTAAACACTGAAGAGCTCTTTGGTTTTATTTCTGCTGTGTCAGAGAGTTTTCTGGTAGGAACAAGTCGCAGGACCTCTTCCCCAACGTCTGGGAGCCTCCCCCGGGACCAGAGCAGCCCCAAAGAAGCGACGGTGCCCCAGGGACCAGCAGGATCGGAGGGCTGCCCCAGGGCTGCGATGGGCCAGTGGCCAGGGTGATGGGCCCTGGCTTCCTGCCTGCACGACGCTGAGCTCCTCTCCCCTCCACTGTAGGCCCAAGGCACAGGAGAGCTTGGTCTGAGCCCCACTGCTCCCCTTAACAATNCTTTTTTTTTTTTTAACCTCCAAGTCCTTCCCAAGGCAGAGTTTGCTGACTGACAGTGCCAAGCTGGAGCCCCTGACAGCCCTGCACAGCCGACATCACTGATTAAACACAAGCACAAACTTCCTCAGCGGGCAGCTGCCATAATCTAAGCACCTTACTGTTTTGCCAGTTGTTTGTTCAGGCTCTTCCTTCACCCCTGAGCTGCTGCACAGAACTGCAGGGTAATGAGACACAAACACAATTACCTTTTTTTTTTTTTTTTTGACCTGCATGTGGAGTAAATCCAGCATCAATTAATAGCCCAGAGCTTCAGCTGTCCTCCCAGATTTCATAAAGTTGCTTACCTAAGCAAAACCCTGCAGGGAAGAGTCTTACTACCCAAAGCAAAGCTCTTCCCCCACATCCTCATTAGCACTTAAAGTCTGCCAGCTCCAACAACTAGCCTGTAAAAAATAAGATAAAGAGCAGACATTTATTCTCCCCATTTGACTGCTCTAACCACTTGCACCGTGGGACATGCCATCAGCCCATTAAGGAGACCTCAGCCCTTCGGCAGGGCATGTGCAAGGAGCAGCGGCCGGTAACAGGATCTACCCCTCCCACAGGCAGCTCGCAGGGACAGGAGGGGACACCAGCGGAGCCACGGTGGCTGAGCTCCGTCCCTGTGCCAAGCTCCGCTGCACGCCTCCGCACGGGACAGTCCCAGCCACCCACCTCGTGGGGGACGAACAGGTGAGAGATGAGGAGATCATGGTGAGAGACCGGCTCTCTCCCAGCAGCTCCAGAAAAGGGCCCCTCATTGCCAGCAGCCTTCCCAGGGGCCAGTCACCCCCGGAGAGTAACGAACTCACTAACCATGTCTGGACTATGACTCAACACAGACCTGTGCAATAAACAGCCTGTGAACGCACCCAGCAAAGCCTAATGGTAAAAACGCCATCATCTCCTAAACCATTCCCTTCCTGGCTACCAAGCTTTGCAAAGCACATTTGCTTGTTGTTGCACTTTTCTCCCCCAGCAGCAAGGACAGTGACCTGAGACGGGGAGTGGATGCAGCCTTCAGAGCACCCGGGGTGCTGCAGGATGCTCCCGTGCAAAGGAAGCTGCTCTGCCACAGATTCCGCAGGGTGGTACAGCTGCAGGACGGGGCTCCGCTCTCCAAATGCAGTGCGGCCCCCCTAAAAACACAGCAGGACTCTGCAGCTCAGATATACCAGGTAATGAGTACTGGAGTACAAAAAAGACCAACATTAAGAACACTGTGTGCACGCACAGGTCAGGTGGTGACTTGGAGACGGGGCCATCTCCCCCAGCGTGGGTTAGCACCGTCCTCCGCAGCTCTCCATCAACATCCCTGCTGCCTCAGACAACACACTCCACCACCAAGGGAGGGCACAGCAGCGTACAAACAACCCCAGTCTTTCAGGGACAGGTTCAGCACTTCCTGCCCCAGCACCTAGCTCTGTTGCAGGATTGCTCATTTTCACTGGCCACCCAGTCGCTCCCTTTTGCAACCCTGTGCAGCCTCTCAGAGGCCAGACGTTGCCTCTGGTGACCTGCCACCATTCCAATACAGCACAAAAACCCACAACCAAACCCATGAAACAACACACACACGAAAAATGAGAGAAAATAGCTCAGCTGCTCATTAATTCATGTGTGAGCCAGAAAGCCAAGCCATGCCAATAAAACTTGCCGGCAAAAGAGTCCACAGGCTGTTCGACCAAGTGGCACCCAGCATCATCCCACGCAGCAGGAAGAGCCCCGCAGCCCCCCAGGGCTGAGCAGGGGATGAGCCCCAGGCAAGCGCGAAGCCCCACGGGGCCAGAGGCACCGAGCTGCCCCTCAGCTCATCCACGGCGCGAGCACATGCTTGGTACAGAAATCCCAGAGGCTGGGAAGCGATGCCAGGTGCTGAGCCAGGGCAAAGCCCAGCAGCAGCCGTGGCGCAGGGGTGCGGATGCGGGGACGTGGCCGTGCCTGTGCTGCTGAGAGCACCGCCAGCCTGGATGGGACGTGCTGGCAGTGCCAGGCTGAGCACTGGCTGGGCAGAGATGATGCTAACCAGAAGTTTTAAAGCAAAGTGTAACATCCAGTAACGAAAACCACAATTTTTAATGCCCCAGTTAAAAAACTTACCAGCTAAAACATTGACAAGGTAATAAGCAGCGTGACACACCAGTCTCACTCTGCATCAACAGCCTGATCCTCTAACAGCAGGGAGCAGCGCATGCCTGCGCTCTCCCCATGCCCGTGCTCTGCGCTCCCGCTCAGCAGGAGGGTCTGAGCCGGCAGCACCAGAGCTGTGCTGGCCTCCAGCCACGGCACCAGAAGGGGTACTGGGGTCAGCCGCCCGTCTTCCCCAAGAAGCACCCCAGCAGCGGTGTGAAAGAACAACACTGTCCTTATATGAGGACCCATTTATTATGGCTGTAAACTTTTATGATGCCCTTATCTCGCAGTCATACCAGGATAAGCTGCAATTCACTGTTAAGTTGTGCAACTACAATTTTACAGGTGTGTGGATTGATTTACTCACGGCACATCAGCTGCTTCTTGGTCCGGCTGCTCTGGGCTGCGAGACAAGGCAGAAGGACACTCCACTCCTTCGGCTCTCCAGCCAGAGCCATGGAAAGGTTTTGGCTTTCCTCCAGCCCTCATCTTAATTTATTTCAGAGTGCTTCCTGATGTTGGCATCAGGGGCAAAATCAACAGCATGAACTTGCCAAAGCCATCAGCACTGCGGCTCCTGGCAGAGGCAGGCAGCTCGTGTGCCGCAGCCGCCCCTCTGCGGCCTGCGCCTTGTCCCTGCAAGCACCCGACCTCCAGCCCCGCCAGGCACTGCGCCGGGATGCACGCGCTGCGAGAGGGACGGGTTCACAGCTGCACCGGGACGGAGAGCAGAGCGGCGGCCATGCCGAGGCACAGACACCCTGTGCAGCCCGGACTGGCGGCCAGGGCAGCCGGCAGCATACCCAGGGAAACGGGGAGGAGAGGAGGGTGAAACCCAGCCCTCACCTCTCCTGCCCATAGCCCCACTCCGCACCCAGGAGGGGCATTTACTATGATACCTGTCCCAGTTAATTATTACCTGGCCATCCATTTACGTTTCTGTACAGAATCAGCCTTGTTCAGTTCCAGGGAAGGAGACATAAGCGGTGCATACACCGCACTGCCGCACCTGCAGACCCCGCTCATCCCCAGCCGCTACCCACAGGCGCCGCACACTGCAAGGCAAAGGGGTGACGTGACCGGCCCCAGCCAAGCAGGGACACGCCGTGACTCCCAGGTGCCCCATCCAGCAAGGCTCAGCAGCTCCCACCACTCCGTGCAGGGGCCAGACAGCTTTCCTGGGTTTGAGCCCCGGTACTTCCAGCCATTCTGCCAACGAAAGCTCACCTCAGCCACTGCAGGACTTCCCTGAAGCGCTCTCACCCGCTCCTCTTCTCTTTCAAGCCCACACCAACGTGCTGCAGAGCCGAACGGCACCGAGGCTGAACCCCAGCACCACAGGAGAGGGCAGGGCTGCCTTTCACCCTGGTTCTGCCAAGCCTAACACACAGCCCTGCTAGCAGAGTATGTTCCAGCTTGCAGATCCTTCAAACCTAAAGGCTATTCCTAAGGGGTGTGCAAGGCACAACACCACAGCTCCATACACGGTACAGAACAAGCCACACATCTGAAGGTTCCACAGGATTTTGTACCTCCACTGGAGCATACTTGGAAAACCAACAATCAAAACAGAGGTTGAAAAAAAATTTTTTTTGCATCATTAAAGGGAGAAAACAGCCAAGATAAGATCAAGCACATGTCCTCAGAGCCTCAAGCCAGCCTCAAAATTAAGTCCCTAGGTAAGAATAGCAAATGAACTATTTTACCTCAATAAAAAGCTTTTCCTTTACTCATGACAAGAGCATTTACATTCAGGACTTGCTGTGTTTAAGGGAAATGCTCTTTAGTGCAGTTAACGTGGCACCAAGCAAGAAAAATAAAGAGGCAAGCCCATTGCAAACCTTTCGTCCACAACGTCATATTTCTGCATGGATGCCCTTAGTTTAAGACGAGGCGTTTCTCCAGGACGGACAGCTGGTTCACACGTGCTTGCCCTTCGGAGCACTGCAGTCCCTGGGACAGCATCCACACGCCAGGACCCCGGCAGCAGCAGCGTGCTGGCACCCAAGCAGAGAAGCCCCAGATGAGGGTGCAAGTGTCACCACTTAGTAAGGAGGCTTTTAAGCGAGCTGTACCAAACACAGCCCAAACCCCTCTGCCTGGAGGGCAAGTACGCCCGGTGACCCTACTGAGTCACTGACCGCTGACTCATTCGCTGCAGCTCGGGCAGCGTTGGCTGAGCCGTAGGCAAGGAGATGTCATGGTGACACCGGCTGACCGTGACTCTGCCCTAACACGGGAGCCTTGCAGGATCTCCAGCATAGTAGAGGCTTTGTTTGTAACAGCCATCACCTCCCTGCCCTTCTGTGCCCTCTCCCACCTCACCACACCACCTACGTGCTGCCAGGGCCATCCTCACAGCCCACCCGCTCTTGGGACGAGGCAGCTCCCAGCAGAAGCAGGGGAAGCTGTGTCACCATCCAACACACCAAGCAACCAAGTGAAGAGCAGCAAAAGACCACAGTGCCACCCAAATCCAGAGCAGAAACAGCGCCCAGCCTGTCCTCAGCCCCCTCTGAGCCTGCTGCATGGGCTCCAGGAACAGCCACACACCAAACCCCATTTGCAGGGCACACGCCAGTACCTGTGTCGAGCTCTCGCTGGCAGAAACCCAGCCTTCTGCAAATGCTGCCTCGTCCCAGGGAGAGGCGGGAAGAGGCATTCACCGTTCCTCCAGTGCTGCTGTCCCACCCACATGCCACCTCTTGCAAGCACAAAGATCTCTTCACAGGAAACGTGAAAGGATCAGTATGAGCACTTGCTTTGGGAGCAACTGACAGAGGGTCAAAGCTCCAACATTAGAGCAAAGAAGATGATGGGGAATAAGAGAAGGAACCAGAGGGGAGCTGTATAAATAGCAGCATTGTCCTTCCTTAGTTTCACAGGACAGCAGATGTCAACTACGATCTTTCATTCCAGAGTGGAAGCCTCTAATTGATTCCCATCTGACAGTTTCTTATCCAGCAATTATCATCTGTCCAAACAAGCCAAGTAAATATGCATTGCTCTACCATTAAAGCTAGCAATGAATCATTGACTTGCAACAAAAACAGCATAAACAGCAGCATTTCTCCGGGGCCAGAAGATCTCCTGCTGTTCCCCTGACCTCCCTGCTCTGCTGCACTCGGATGCTTGGCTGACCCCAGTCCTGGAACGCGTGGGGACCCCCAGCAGCCCCTGCCCAACTCTCCTCAGCTGAGGGAAGAAGCATCACGCTCTCTAAAGCATTTGGGCTCTCATAGCACCTTTGTACGCCTCGAGTGAAGCCTTCTGCAGTTCAGTACCACCCTGAGCCTGGGCAGGACAGGCAACCGATGGGATCGGGGATGGAAACGAGAACCAGGACACTGCCTCCACCATTCAGCGAGAGCACCACAGCCTGGGCGCTCCACAGTCTGATCCCTTGCACTTGCCCAGCACCCACCACCATGGGACGAGGTACATCAGTGGGTACATCCCAGCCGAGTCATTTCCATATCCATTCATAGAGCTGCTGGCCACGAATCTGCTCAGTGCCCTTCCAACCACTTGCTTGCCTCCACAATCTACTGTGGCACCAAGGTCCCGGTGTTTGTTACTTGCTTCCTTCACCTTCTTTCAACTTACTACCTGCTAGTTTCACCGACATCTTCTAGCTTCAGTATCGTGAGATGTGGCGAGCAACAGCTGGACATATATCTGATCCATCACCTTCATGATTTTGAAAACCTAGATCAGGTCACTGTTTATTCCTGTTTTCAGATCATTGATGAAGATGCTGATGAAGTCCCCAAATGAGTCCTTAAGTTTCCCCCACTGCTGACTTCTCCATCTTTAACAGTCCCAAAGTGACCATGAAGCCTACTCTTCACCTTCTATTGCTCGGAACCTCAGAAGAGCCTTTTTCCAGTGCCTGAGTTCCACCAGTGGGGAACAGCACAGCTGAACCCTGTGGGGGCACCAAGCACACAGGACCGAGAGTGCTGCTCTCCCCTAAGCGCTGCACCACCAGTGGGCGCGAGCACCCCTCCAGCCGCATCGTGCTACCCAGCCGGCACCAGACCCATCCATGCACACTGAGTCCATGGGAGAGCCAGCCTGGGAGCTCGAGGTGGGAGGCTCTCAATTCTTCTGAGTCTTCGCAGCATCCTCCAGCACGAAGCTCCTGACTCATCCTTCTGCTGCTATGACCAACAGCACAAGCAGAGCTCAAAGAGCCATCACCCACCCCAAAGTCAGACCAGTGCGGCAAACAAAACTAAACACTTCTGCCACAGCCTGCAGGAGCATCGCTGCACAGTGCCTTCACCAGAGGGCTTTGCTTAAACACTCTGTGATCCCAGTGTAAGCTATGGCTTTGCTTCTTGACATTTGCAAAACCCCAAAGCACTCAGCTTGGAAGAAATCCAAAGCAAAAAGAAAAAAAGGAGATGAATGTTTTTCAAAGATGATTGTTGAGAGCTCCTGAGACCTTGCAGTTTTACAAAGGTCCTCCACTTGAAGCACATATTGCTTTTTAAACATGTGGCTTAAATCCAGACTAGAACTAAACAGCAGTCTCACATCGATTTCAGCGCAATGATCAGCAACCTCCAGTGTGCAGGGGGAGAGAAGTGCCTGAGGGTGGGGATATAAATATATACAGATATTTGCTATAAGGACCAAAGGTCCTAGCTTAGCATATGCCTGTTCAAGGATACATCTGAAAACCAGGGAAGCATGAATATGAACTTGTACCTGAACACGAACCGTACTGTAGAAAATTTCATAAACACTGTAGTGCTAACATTTGAAGTTTTCCCTAACAGGGCTGAAATCACAGGTTCATCGCACAACCCCTGAGGCTGTGGGAGCGGCACAGGAGACCCAGGACACACCCAACGGGTACAGCTCTAACCAAACAGGACGAACAGACCCTTGAAGATGCGCACAGCCAATCTATTCTCTTCCCAAATCCGCTTGCAGAGTCTGACATTGCCCTGCCCGGGGCACCCCCAGATCGGCAGCCAGACCCAAAACCTCAGCAAAACTTTGAGTCAGTGCCACAGCCACCATGCTGAAGGCGGCCAAGGTAGCTGCCAGGGCCACCCTACAAGGATGACACCCGGTCCCCAGCTTCAGAGGACTGCAGTGCTTTGTCTCACTGATGGAGTAGGACAGGGACAACACCCAAGGCTCAGCCTGGGCCCCCAACCGTCCTTTCTCAGTTGGATTGTGTGACAAGCTAGTGGACAGAACAAAACCTACAGCTTCCTCATCGCACAACCACTTTGCTCCCCTCCTCCCTGGGTGCTTAGACATGCGGTCACTGTTTCAAGGCAAGTAGAAAAGAATAATTACGTATTTCTGAGATCTCTGTTTACAACTCAATTTTCAAGCCCTCCCAGAAAACACTTCTTGTGAACATTTCTGTAGCCATAGCTTAGCTGGAAAACCTCGTTACACTTGGGTGCTGACTTGGAGGTTACAGCAAGTCCATCTCGCATCCCTTACAGTGAACTGGGAACAAGCAACAACTCAGGGCTCAGCCGAGGAGTAAACCAGGCAGCACAAACACGGACAAAGGGAAGGAAAGCAGGAACACCATCAGCTGGCCACAGACTCCTGGTTCAGCACATCTACGCACACCCCAGGCGCATGCTCCCACTACATTCACAGAACCCATTTAAGCCTACAGCAAGACCCTTTGTGACTTTGCTGCCACTGGATTTGGCCCCAGGTAATCCCTGTGATTATGCAAAGCCAAGTTACTCACACTTGAGCCCCTTTGCCAGGATCAGGCTTGTTGCAATTGTCCCTTCTGGGGGGAGGATTTCTACCTGTGCTTGAATTTCAATGCCCTAATAAAAGGGAGAGTTTACAACCCTTTAAAGCTGTAATCTTCTTTGCACCGTGTGTGAAGGATAGACTTTGTGTTTGCAAAACGGGCGAGGTAAGATTTATGATGTCCTTAAACTGCACACTTCCCTGCTTTTAAGTGTCCAACTTTTATAAACATTGCAGCAGGAGATGGCACCACACACAGCCCTCACAGCTCACTGCAGCTGTGGGAAGTTTCCCACCTTGACCCATCTGCTTGGTGCAGATACGCAGAAAAATTTCTTCCAAGTTCCAAAGGAGCAAGATGGAAGGATCAAATTTTGTTAGGCTCCACACACAGCTGCAATATCAGTCCCCTGGACAACGGGTTCAGTGCCCATCACAGGCAGCCACCTGCCAGTGTCAGATACCAGCATGATGCAGGCTGCAAGTCACAAGCGTGGGGCACAGGAGGCAAAGACCTGCAACTCCTTTGCTAGGAAAAGCTTACCTCCTCTCTCTACCAAGCACTTCAAGATCTGTACCTGAAAAGCAGACCAAAGAAGGACCACACATGACACAAAAAGGAAATCTCAAGTTTCTCAGAACTCTTCTCTCAGGGAACTATAAATATTTGCAGTGTTTTATCCAATATTCCTCCATATTTGCCCAACACCTAAAGACAGATGAATAGGTCATGTACTCCTCACATATAAAGAGTTTGTAAGGTTTTAGCCTTTTCTCTACACCGACTGCCGTCCCCGCAGCCTGGCAAAGGACCGAGCCAGGGCTGGCGCCGTCGGGAGGCAAAGTCTGCAGCAGGCACCTCCGGAGCCTCTCCCAGAGCCTCCCCAGGCACCACACCGGGGGCATTCGAGCTCCTTGCACTGAACGGTGACACAGCTGGTCGTCACTCTCTTGTTAAGTTGGTACGGCAGCATCCCAGAGCTGGGTCTTTATCTCCACCCAGGTGGGCAATCCATCAGCAATAACAAAATCTAGTCTTTTAGAACATGCTCTTTTTCTGCTCTGTTTCTTCAAGAAATGCTCCTGACTGATCCTGGCAGTTCAATTGCAGAGCTCTGGCTGTCTCCCTACAGCCTGTTTTCAGTCATGCATTAAAAGGGCAAGTAATGCAGAAACAAATCTGCACTAAAGGTCAGAGAGTTTCCCTGCCCCGCGAAGCAGAAGGAAAGCCCCGCCGGCTGCTGGGGAGGGCTCAGCACAGCAGGGCCCCCTCTCCAGCCCCAGCCACCTCGCTGTCACGGTGTCCAGCACGGACAGCCACCTGCCTCACCCCGGAACAGGCAGGCAAGGAGCCACATGCCACCACCCCACGGGGTAGCACACCCCTCCAGAGCGTTGCCATTACAGCCGCACACAGCGTTTCCCACCAGCTCTCTGCTCTCCCGGGCACACCGGAGCCCCCCAGAACTGCCCAACAGCATCACAGCCAGCATCAGGGGGGACAACATGCCAAATGCACCTCGGGTGTGCTACTGGAGGAGGCATGGCCACAGCAGCCCCTTCAGCATCCCTCCCCACCTCCTGAAGATCCCTGCTCTGCTCTCCCCACCACACGGGTGGCACCAATCCGGTGACACCAATTGGCCACGAGAACAGACAGCAAGCCCGCTGCGAGGAACTTCTGCCCTTCCCACCACTTCCTCCTCTGAATCACACTCACTAGGTTTGAGAAAACAAGCTCACTCTTCATGTTTACTCTTCCCCCCCATGAAACTTGTTCTTCCCGCACCGCTCCAGGCAACACAACTGCCAGGTATGCGTGGAAAAGAGAGCGACCTCAAGCCACAGCAAGCAACTGCAGCAAGCAGAACAGCATGGGGCTCATCTTCAGAGTCAGGAGCTTGAGCGCCGACTTGGACATGCTGAGTTTCAGGAGGAATGATTTCCTCACAGAGCTGGAGATGCCACAGTCAGTGTCGAGGAGCAGCAAACCTGCACAGATGCACAACAGGGCCCAAGCTGGGAAGGGAAAAGCCTGACCTCGCTCCATCGGCTGGATGGCACCCAGGGCCAAGCCCCGGCCAGTTCCTGCACCACAAGATAAAGAGCTGGGAACAGTGCGACCACAGCTTCCCACCCAACAGAGGCAGAGCAGGAGGGTGCCAGCAGCATGGCCACCGGCACAGACCCAGGCAGGCAGGCTTGGATGTGGACCCAGAGACACGTGGGGGTCCCCCTGGCTCAGGGGCACGCAGGGGAAGGAGGCTGGAGGGAGGGAACAGCCGTTCTCAGAAGGTTTGGCTTCAGATGCAGCCAACCTCCCAAGGTCAGTGCTCTGACAGGGGCTGGGAAACTTCGGAGATGATGCCTGCTATTTCAATTGTAAAATGTTGCTGGAATAACTTAAATGGCTGGTCCAACACCATCCCCCGCCGAAGGGCGAATTAGTGGGCTACACTCCAAATCCATCCTAACCCAAACCCCAGCTCCCCTGACTTTTGCCCCCAGGCAGTAGGGGCTTGCTGTGAGCAGAAACACTGGTTTCCTGCAAGGGTCACACCGGACTTTCCCCAGGGAGTTTCAGTGCTCCCTGGCTAGGCGAGGCAAACAGGAACACAAGCTGCTGGCTCTCACCTGGGCACAAGAATGAATGCAAAGCCAGATTACATCATCTTGGCTTGAGTTTTTGGGGGAAAAACGCATCCTGTGGCTGTTTGCTTGCTTTTGGAGGTGGTAATGTACTCTCTTCCCCCAAGCCTCTGGACAGCAGAGCAGAGGCAGGGGGTGCCCCACGGCGCGTGCAGCACACCCGCTCGGTGGAGACAAGCCAAGGTTTAGCACGGATGCAGTTCAGGCTGTATTTAGCATGCTTTTATCATACTACGCATTTTTGTCCAATTCATCTCACTACAAAGAGAGGAGAGTTAGAAAGGTATAGTTTAAGCTGCAGAAGTAAGAGTTGTTAAAAAAAGAAAAGATCACAGGTCTGTCATTTAAAATTAATTAACTCAAACCTGAACTATTAACATAAATTAAAAATTCAGACCACATACACAGCTACATTCATTTCCAAGTAATTTTCAAGAACCTCTAGTGCTGCAAGATAAGTTAATCACACATTCCATTAATTTGCAGCATGCACAGAGGTTAACCTCCACTTAATTAGAACTAATTTTAATTTTGCAGGAATAGGGCAAGCACACTTTCTAAGAAATCCTCTTGACGTCATACTTTACCAGGAGGGAGCAGTAGCTTTCTGTGCTGCCCCTTCCCTCCCCATACACACACACAAAACCCCCGCAGCCCTGAGCAGAGCCAGCTGCACGACTGGGGGCATTCCACAGGTGACCACGGCCACCGCAAAAGAGGTGGTAAAAGAAACTGGAAAGCTTTGGATTAACTTCTGCAGTATCCCTGCCAAGGAGGAGAGGCACACCAACACCGAACAAGTACTGGAGGCCACAGAAAGGGCTCGAGAGCTCGTGGACCAGACTCGCACTGTGCCCCAGTTCACCTGCAAAGCGATGCAGGGTGAAGTGCTGAAGCGAGCTGGATTTGCATGTAGGCAAGATGTGACAGCTAGAGGAGAGCCACGGAAAGGACCAGGCTTGGGACAGCCTTGCCCCGGCAGCCTGCGAGCGGGGGAAACCTCGCCGCCTGCCTCCCTCCCGCCCCACCAGGCTTCGCACCAAACCTGCGCCTTCTGGCGCCCACGCGGCTCCGAGGGCAGCCGGATCCGGCCACAGTGCGACTCGCCGGCTCTCCACTCTTGCGAACCTCTCCACCAGGAGCTCGCTGGATGCTACCAGCACGCACGGCCGCCTGCTCCCTGTTAAATCCCTGCTGCGTGCACCTCGCCACCGAGCCCTCGCCTGTCAAACCGGTCCCGCCGGAGCCCAGGATCCCAGCCGCAGCCTGGGAAGGCTCCAGGCACCAGAGAACGCCCAAAGCTTCACCCCCAGGGGAGCCTGAGCCCTCCCCGTGTCCCGCCCGCAGCTCTGCCTCTTCCCCAGGCCCCGTTTCCAAAACGCTTTCATGCACACTTTTGTTTTAACCTATGCACAGAAAACCACTGCGGGGAGGCCTCCAGCCTAATTAACCCAAATTGATGCAAACCATAATTCAAAGTGAATTACAGACATCCACCCTGGAATCTTTTTTAATTTGCCTAAACCAGTTTAAAAACCCAAATCCCCGTCCTGGCTGGGGCTCCCTCTGCAAGCAGAAGGCTTTGCTGCAGGGTTGGGGTGGGCTGCACATCGATCGCCCTGGACCAACACCACCCCCTGCAGCCCCCAGTCCCCCCAGCCAGCTAAGCAAGCACCCCCAGGCGCCGCGGGGGCACCCCCACCTACCTCTCCTGGGGACTAACACCAGCCCCGCTGCGCCCACCCCGCTGCGCCACCCGAGCCACTGGCACAGCCTGCACTCACAGGGCACAGCCAAGGTTCCACTCACACCCAGGCAAGGGGAAGGAGCAGTTCTGGGGGACACGGAGACCCCACTCCAGTGGGTGCGGCGTTAAACACTGATGTCTTGCATGCGCGATGGCTCAGCGGGCTGCCAGCATGGGGACAGTGACAGTGGCCTGTGCACACAAGACAGAAGCATGTTTGCCTCTCACTACCTTTACTCTGACCTTCTCGCCCCGTCCCCGTCAGCACCGCCCGCCACCTCCAAGCCAAGTAAACCCATGACTTCATCGCTGCTTCCTTCACCTAACTCGTCTCAGGAGACCCCGCTGCTGCTTTCCAGCAGGCGCAGCGTCCTCCGAGCACAGCTGCACAGCCCCCGCTTCCTTCCTCCCCGCAGGCCTCCGGCTTGCGTCCACCGTGGCTTTAACCTCGGCCTCTCCTCCGCCGCTGGCTCCGTGGCCGTGCCTGCGCGCTTGGCGACGAGCAGCGGCAGAAAGCAGCCAGCACCCTCCTGGGCTTCTAATGCATTTGGGGATGATGCTGTTTTGGAGGAAAACACTGCTCTAAGAGATAAACAACCAGCATGCCAGGAAGAGCAGCTGACACAAGGCAATGTCAGATATTTAGACCTTTTGCTTCACTTCCTCGACGTGAGCAGGTACCCACCAAAGAGCGACCGTACCCTTTCAAACATGCTGGGTAAAGTACACAGCATCATTCAAAGTGACAATATATGTAGCACGGAAGAAAGGTTGGCACTTCCTTAAATAAAAAGCTTTAATTTCATCCTGCCTTCTAAAAAAATCTCCTTTCTCAGGACCTAAAATCTGCCTGTTCTCAACAAACCTTCACATGGACAACCACACGCGGTGTCAGGCAGCGCTGCCGTCCGTGAGCCGTGCCTGCAGAGACACGCGCACCCCTTTCAGGTGCACGCTGGCTGGAGCGGAAACCAGCTACTTGGTGCAATTGAGCTTGTATGCACAGATTAAGAGGCTCCAGAGGCTTAACCTGAAACCAGGGCCTCTGGGACAAGCAGTGCCTTCACCAAACCCCTCCCAGGCTAGATCCCGCTAGTGCCTGTGAGCAGAGGCACAACTCGCCGTGCCCGAGGACACCTAAGAGGTTGGTGTCAGGTCCCCAGGGCTTTCTCTGACCCTGGCCAGGGCTCAGCAAGGACAATTAAAGCAAACACATTTTGAATAAAATTAGCCCTTTGCTTTCAGGCTCATCTGGTAGCTTTTACCAAGACTGCTTCCCCAGCCCAGAGCTAATCCATCAGTGAAAGCATCACCACTTACTGAGGGGCTGAATTTTAAAACACAGCTGCCCCCTCTCACAGGCCAACACTGCAGGCCAAAACTGTTCTTCAGATGGAGCTTTTATCCTCAAAACACTCTGCAAGTTTTAGCCAGCGTGCCCTTTGAGCCAGCAGATTTTACTCCCAAGAGGATGCACTCTCTCCCCTACTACTTGCTTAAGGCTGCTTTGCTGCTGTTGGTTTCAGAGCCATGCACAGGGGTGCACGGTGCAGCTGCATCGCACGGGCCGAACGTCAGGGCTGGGAGCACCCAGGGCTGCGTGCAGTGCTCGGCATGAGCAGCAGTGCTGTTAGCATGCATGTCAGATGCTTTCAGAGTGGAAGGGGGACAGTTTAAACTGGCCCAGTACTAGATGGCCTGCAGACCGCAGCATCATGCGTAGTGTTTGTTGCTCTTTTTTTTAATTTTTAGGTGTTATAAGCTTTAACAGCTCTATTTTCTCCTTAATTGGTGCAACTGCTTTTAACCCTGCTCCAGGAGCCACGTTGCTATGGTTACCCACACAAGCCTCAGCAAGCAAGGGGTATTTTTAGAATTGCCAAAATGCACGTCTTCAACAGAGCTTTGCTGTACAGAGCTCTCCTTGTTCCGTGACACAGGAATAAAGGACATGCAATAGAATTAAAATGTGGGAAATTTAAAACCAATTGCCCAGGAGAGGCCCATGGCGCAGCTCAAGCCCCTGTGGTCCAGGATGCTGCGAGGGGGCAGGGATCCTCCCCGACACCCCCGGCTGTGCCTCCAGACAGGTCCCAGGCACGGCTGAGGCTCACCAGGACCACAGGACCTGGTGGGATGGCTCAGACGGCCGAGTGCCGTGATGGCAAACACAGGCTCCATGGGACAGCGAGGAGTCTGCGGGCTCTGCTTGGCACAGCCAACGAGTCCAGAGCTTATGGCTCAGGGTTAGGGGCAGATCAACCTGGGCAACATTGCGGTAGGCATCTGCTACAGACCTGCTGGTCAGGAAGAAGTAGATGAGACCTTCTAGCCCAGGGGACAGGCCACCAGAAACGTTACCTTACAACACCAGCATGCGGCTTTTTGTTTGTTCAGCTTCTTGAATCGATTCACGACAGGAGGAGAACCAGAGTATGGGAAGGAGCAGGATGGCCGAGGATGGCAGCTCAGCGGCTGCCTGGCCCTCACCCTCAGGAGAAGGCAGGCAAGACAGCAAGAGCTGTCCTGCAGGCATGTAACGTCTCACTGAAAGCACCCACACACGGGTTCAATGCTGCTTAGGGTTTACTTGACAGATTTAATGTCACTAAGCCCTGCATGATGCAGTGATGTCTTGGTTCCCATGCCAGGCCAAAGAGGTGTCTGCAAGCAACTGCTGCCCTGCTAGCTTCTGCTCAGCCTGCGGTCACCTCCCCAGCGTCATCCCCCAGCTCTTACCCATGGCAGCAATTGCAGGCTCCACAACCAAGACCAGATACTTCACCCCACCCCCAAGCAAAGGGATTTGGAACTGGCTCCAAAATCTTTCCCCAGACCAGCTACCACATGCTAAGTCTGCTCAGCAGCCCTGGTCTGTTTGGCAGGAGCTTTCACAACACAGACAAGCAGCAGAGGAGCAGGTCTATGCAGCAGCCAAACCTCCAGAGCTGGATTTGCATCCTACAGAGACAGCACCAGCTACACGAACTGGTATTTGAGCATTTCTTCCCACTGGTTCTTATTGAGGGAAGAGTCGATTAGTAGTCACCCCCACCACCTCCCACAGGTGGCAGGGGAGCCCTGATGGAGCAGCAGATGCAGCAAGCCTCACGTGCACTCTGGGCAGGTGAGGCTTCACTGGTCAGGGCCACTCAGACAGACAGACCCCGAGGTACAGAGATGGCAGCCCGAGAGCTGCCTCAGTTCCAACAAACCTGGCACACCTCCAGGAGAGCGACACTACCTAGCATCAGTTCCCTCGGTTTCAGGGAAAAACACATCTGAGCTGAGCCAGAAGAAAATACTGTGAAGGGAATTGGAAAGAATAGCAAGAATTAGCAATATTCTAGCTAAAATCAGCACGTGGATTAAGGGTAGGGAGAACTGGGGGCTACAGCAAGAACTCATCCTTTTGCAGAAAGTCTCTCACTCCAATATGAGCTGCTTTACAGCTTCAGGACGAGCTGCAAAGAGCCAGCAAGGAAAAGGGAGTGCACAACCAAAGGAAGGCAGCAGCACTGGCAGAAGCGATGCCCCACACCGACCCAGTGCTGCTGCAGCTCTGCTGTCCCGCGGAGCTGCCAGGCAGGGGCTGGAGAAGAACCACTCACCTGCAGCACATGTGGGATGGGTAAGTTCAGCCTGACTTTTGATCAGAAGCTTATCTTGTTTTTCTCTCTGGCTCAGTTTACAGGTACAGGTCTACCAAAAGAGACCAAGGACATGGTAGGTCCGGTGCCCAGAAGAGCTGCTGCCCACCATCACAGCTCTTCTCTTGCTGTGCAGCAGCTGGACATGCAGATAGCACACGCACAACCCTCTTCTGCACGGCACACTACACAGCCACCTCCATCACACCCATGAGGAAAAGCACAGCCCGGTGACAGTCATTTCTCCTGAGCCAAGTCACCACCACAGTGCGGGGGCTGCAGCTCTCAGCACCCCATCCTCATGAGCTGCATTCAGCCCCGTCCATCCATCCAGGCCACCACAGGTTGCTGTTTCAGAGAACATGCCACTCACAAAACATACCAGAGGTGCAAATACCTACGAGGACATTTTCTGTTTTAGAGAGCAGATGTACTTGATAGCACCTGGGGTCTTAGTAATTTACACAGGTTAAAGAAAGGAAAAGTTCAGAGAGACACCTCACATGCTGTTTACAATCCGACTTGGTATAAAAGAAGACGTTGGCAGCAGAGTCCAAAGACATTCCTGCTGCAAACCCTCTTCTGAACACCCCTAAGGATGGTTGTTTACAGAGGAACAAGGCTACGGGCCACAGTCATTTCTGGCTGGAGCCGGGATCTGACAGCATCGCTTTGGGTGCATCATGCATCTGGAAGGATGCCTTCCCACATAATCCGCACAAATCATTTCAGAGCCAGAGAAGTCTGCCTGCAGCTATACTCATGCTGCCCCATCTCTTTCATAAAGACACAAGTAATTACTGAGCTACTAAAACTGATTAGAGCAAAACAAACTAATTTGGTTACAAGGCAACGATCTGACCTCGTTAACAATGTGAGTAACTCACTGACAATATTTTGCTCTTACACAGCAACACTTTTCATTAGATCTCCAGCTGCTTTATAAAGGAGCCTGGTACTTTCCTACAAACCCATCTTGCATAGGAGGAAACCCACACCAGCTTCCACGTATCCAGAGCACTGTTCCCTGGGAATCAGTCGGCATCTGATGCTGTAACACCAGACAGGAAACACCACCTGGCCCGCCAGAACCAATAGCCCGAGGTGCCAGTGTGCAGAGCAGCCTCTCCATGCCTCTCCAAAGCGGGTGCCAGCCAAGTGGGTGCACCCAGACCTGCACAGCCAGTTTCCTCCTCCCTTGTCACAAAACCAAGTCTCATCTGTTCTTTTTGAATGAAGAGAACGACTTTGGAACCCAGACTCACAGTAAAGCCTTTGGTTAGAGACTTTGCCATTTAGGGCCACATGACATTTCACACCACGGTTATCAACCCCAAGAAACACCCTGCTGAGCCAGCCAGCCTAGAGCTCTCACACACCTCTCCTCTTCTAACAGACATTAGCCACAAAATAAAGCTACCAGCTGCCCTCGAGTCAGTCCCCTTCTGCATGAGGGACCAGCACACTGGCACAGTCCTGCAGCCAGCACCCGATTTAGCACACCCAGTGTCACCAAGTCATCTGCTCTTGGGATGGGGACACGTGCCACCACCTACAGCACAGTCACAACACAGCACGCTTCAAGGCCAAGATAAGGTCTTCCTCTGTGCTTGCGACACACAGGACAAAAAGACCTCAAGCCATTGCTGCCACAACCCCCTTGCCTTGCATCCCCACCTCAAAATCTCCCAGTATTTGCTGATCATTAATGACCAAGGTCTTACAGCTGTGCTCCTGGGGGCCCAGGAAAAATGGTTTTCCCATCTCACACACAAAGAAAAATCTGCACAGAGAGGGAGGTGACTCATCTGTTTGTGGTCCACAGGCTACAGGCACAGCTGGAGCTCAGTCACCTTGGGCAGAGCTCTGGCCACCTGCAAACACGTGGCCTCGCAGGGCAGCATCCAGTAGGACGGACTGAGCATCCACATCTGCTGGCAAGTTACAGGGATTTTTGCATGCCTTACAGTCCCAACCAAGTCTGATACGCATACAGTACAGATACACTCAGCTTACGACCAAAAAAAAGCACTTGAGGAAGACCTTAATCTACTCCCCTCTGCACTCTGTTTGAAAGGAATGCTTCTGCAGCAAAAAGGAGTGAAGAATATAGACAATCTAAGAAGCCTGAACACAACCAGAGGACAACTGCACTCTTCCCATTTTAATGACAAACCAACATACAGCAAAGAAAGGGGAGCTTATGAGTGGAAGAAGCAGAACAAACATCTCAGAGGGACTTCTGGAATCTCTCATCCATATTCACACAGTGAGCAACCCAAAAAGCATTACATGTGGGACATGCAGCTGCCCAG
This sequence comes from Chauna torquata, assembly GCA_013399475.1. Classification (NCBI taxonomy): domain Eukaryota; kingdom Metazoa; phylum Chordata; class Aves; order Anseriformes; family Anhimidae; genus Chauna; species Chauna torquata. The sequence continues at coordinate 150,693 of VXAL01005619.1, read as the reverse complement.
CTCTTACCGCCTGCAGGCTTGCGCACGTGGGCAGCTCTCCCGGCATCACTCTGGCCGCACCAAGAGGCTGAGCCGTCCTTTGCTGTGGCCGCCACGCAGCACGAACACTGAGCACCTAGAGGTGATGATGTCCCCAGATGCGTTCTGTAAATAAAAACAGAGAGAATACAGGGCTTTATACCACATAGCTCTACATCACACACACACCAAGCCGGCTACCAGCACAGCAGCTGCTTGCAGGCACACACAGGGTGTTAATCTGGGTGCTCCGTAGCCCACTTAGCTGCACGGGAAACAAGTCCCTACGAGGAAAGTAAGGTTGCTGCCTTTTGTTTGGGAGAGGGCTTATGAATACAAACCACGAAGTGCCCAGAAGAGTTACAGCACAGACACTACGCCCCTGGAAAACTAAAGGAACGGTGAAGGAAGAGATGGCAGCTCAGCAGCAGCTAGAACGATGCACACAGAGCAATGGTACACCTGCCAGCATGCCGTTCAGCACAGCAGGACCAGAACCCCAGTGGCCAAACGCCGCAGCAAACAGGAATGGCATCAGAAGAGCCCCAGGAGGAGCCAGGAAACATTTCAGGCTGTGCCCGAGCTTCACCTCGTCTCAGGACCAAGCAGTCCTCAGCCTTCATCATTTTCACATTTCATTTTTCCCCTGCAGCTACTGTTCAGTCGCCACTGAAACCCTTCTTCCAAGCCTGGCAGCCCTTGTGCTTTGGTGGCTCTCCATGAGCTTTACGGCCACCAGAACACCACAACGGTACCGAGTTCTCCTGGTTCCCCTTTTCAGCTCTGCAGTCACACAGACGGACGCTCTGAAATGGAGGAACCCAGCCCGGGACCCAAGCCTTGCTTCACACTAAACGAGCTGTGCCAGACATCCAATAAAAGATCACGTCGGTCATTCTTTTTTAGAGCTAGAACTCGCTGTTTCTCAGCATGAAAAATTTCACTTCCTACACGTAGCTAAAGCATGGAAAGCTTTCAAAGGTCAAAAAAATAAAGCCATCAATTTATTACAAAAAGTAACTTCCTATTCAAGCTTTTGAAAGCCTGGGCTCTCCAATGTAAATGCTCCACCTAGAGCACGCTGTGCCAGGGCCACTCACCCAGGGCTGCCAGCACCAGCAAAGCAGGGCTTGAACAGCGTCAGGGGATGCAGACGCACTGCCAGCTGGTCCTCCAGGGAGGGAGCGGAGCAGCCAGCAGCCCCACCCAGCACAGGTCCCTCTCCCACCCCACCCAGCAGCTGAAGTGGAGCAGAGACCACAGCAACTGGATGCACCCGAGCAACAGCATCCAGCCCCGCCTGCCACTCTGCCCAGAGCACGTCAGTGCCGCTGAAATGGCGCTGCTGGCCCCCACCGCTGCTCCATCCCCAGCCTCCAGCTGCACGGCCTTTCTGTGTATCTTCTGGCATCCCCAGAAGCCAAATAGTGCCCTGGCTCCTGGAGGGGGGTGCACCACTTGGCCCATGTGCTCTCATTCTCACTCAAGTGAGACATAACTGTGCAGTTTTGAGATGATCACATAAAATAGTGGGAGGCTCCAGCAGCATTTGCTGAGCAAATGGGCAGGGGGATGTGGGAAAGCAGCGTGACAGTGGGGATCCTGAGGCTGCCACTTGTCTCTTCCTGCTCTAGCGACTGCAGCCCCCATCAAAAGGGCTGTGGTGTTTTACACTGCCTCAGCATCACACACGTGCCACAGCTGACCATGAAGATGTCATTTAACATCTCACCTTAAAGCAGGGAGAGTCTTGATGCAAGTCAGAACAGAAGGGCAAGCGCAGCCAGGAAAAGATGTGGGCTGTAAGGAGGAGAAACACCCAAGCTGAGAACAGCCCAGGCCACCACAGCATGTCCAGCTCAGCCCGGGGCGGGTGAAGCAGCCAACACAAATTTCTCCTTTTGGAAGAAACACAAGCCCCCAGGAGCGGCAGCCACAACCCCATGCTGCAGCAGCTGGGGAGCAGCCGGGGAGCAGCCAGGCACCGGCACCAGCACCAAAGGGTGTCCCTGGCAGCTCCCGCTGCCGGGAGGGGACACGGCTCTCGGTTCCGCCTCGGCTCAGCTCCCTGCCACAAGCAGCATCCCCCGCGGATGTTCTTCCAAGCGCTTCCCCAGACACTGTGCTGCAGCTCCGGACACACGTCCCTTCCGTTGCTCTGAGCGGAGCAGCGTGGGCTGCCAGCCCCAGCTCTGCCCGGCCCCGCACCGCTCCCTGTGATTCCCAGCACAAACGGTGCTGCCAAGCGGAGGGCCATAAATGAGAATTACCGCGGCTGAGTGCTGTGTAAATGGCAACGGTGTGCCCTCTCAGAAAATTAAATCCTTTAAGCTAACAAGACGAGTGTTTGCTCTCGAGCTGGAGGTAAAGGGCTGATAGTTAAAAGACCCATTGCCATAATGACTGCCACACAGGGTAACATCTCGCCCTTTTCTATTAATTTTTCTGATTTAATTATCCTGTAGGAACACAATACATTGCCACATGAGTTTTCACCCAGATGAACATAAGAAGTACAACTTACACCCTGCTAACACCACAGCAGATGTCAAGCAGCACATGTCACTTGAGAAACGTATCGCCCCTTGCACTGCACAGGGCAGGAGCTGCCTCCTCCCTTCAGAAGCTGTCCTCCAGGACGAGACACCAACATTGCAGCACTTTCCTTGCAGAGGCTGTGGCTTTTCTGCAGCATGGAGCAACCTCACCAGAAACATTTGCCTTCCCTACACCAACTACCTCTCTGTGCACTGGAGAAAACCTTCCAAGATGGACACAGCTCCAAGGCACAAACACGAAAGGACTGCAGGTGCCCCGACTCTGGGAAGCACTAGAATGATTTTTGTTAGTATCAAAATAGATCTGGATTTTTACTTAGCAAAGGGGAGAGGGAAGGATGTATGCTAAGTCATGCAACTATCATGGCAAATACGTTTCCATAATTTTACGTGAGACAAGCAACTTTAAAAAAAAAAAAAAGTCAACCAAAACTACCTTTGGTGTGGTGGGGCAAAAGTTGCAACAAAGGTCAACTCTGGGGCTGCCAGTGACAGGCTGTAACAGCTCCCACCTAACAGCACTACCCCTTTTAGGGCAGAAGAGAAGCAAGTCCCAGACTCCTCAAAATGCAGGAAGCTCTCAAGGACCACATAGGAGCTCTCAGTACTGCAGTAAAATTAACTCAGGCAAGTAAAGCAAAACAGCCACACCCCGGAGGATGATACCACCAGGGGAAGCCCAGGTTTAAGATGCACAAAGCAACTTCTCTTGGGTTTAATTACTTCTAGGGTTACTGTTTGACAGGTAAAATATTTACAATAAAGAAGGAAGACAAATAGCTCCCTCCTTATTTTACTGCTGTAATTATCAGTTGAGAGCAAGAAGAAGTACCTGCAGGGCAAAGAGAGAGAGGATAAGCGAGCTGCTCCCGAGCACCACCCCTGGCATCCCCCTCTGCCTTTGGGAGTGAAACTCTCAGGAAGGCGAGCGTGCATCCCGGAGGCCGGCCCAGCCCCACGCAGCAAACACAAACCCGTCCTTCCTTCGCACATCCAGCCCCAGCCAGGTTGCTTATCCCACGTTTAAGCATCCTGCTGACTCCTGGCCCGAAGGAACCAGCATCCAGAAGCCTGCTCCTCAGTCTTCCTTCAGTCCTGAAAAGGCACATAGCTTCTTGCTCGTATTCAAGAAGCTTTTCTAAAGAGCACAGAGACATACTGCACTCTCAGGAAAGCCCTTTCTGCCCATCTGGACGGCCGAGCTTTGATGCCACCAACACGAGAACTTTCCCTATCCCCTATTCCCGGATGAACCTGAGGAAATCCAACTTTCAGCAAGAAGCTTAAAAAAAAAAAAAAGAGAGAGAGAGAGGAAAGTAACCTCCATGGGGACAGGGCAGAGCCAGGGCTCCCTCCCCGGTCTGTCATTGGACTTTGCATTTTCAACAGAAATCTGGAAAAAGGAAGAAAAAATCCCTAGCAATGGAATTAACCTGCCAGACTCGGAAACCCCAGAGCGCGCAACAACGCACCGCAATTACCGCAGGACCTGCTGAATGCGCCATTCAAAAGAACAAATCTCCTCTGAAGCCAACTTAGCCGCAGAGACAATGAAATCTTTCTTAAAAGCAAAGACCCGCTCGGAACCAGCCGTGGAACAGGACGGCCGGGGCTGAGCCCTTCCACGCGGGAGGACTGCAACCGAACAGCAAAACAGCATTGCAAGAGCATGAAGTAATCCCACCCCTGCAGTCACTGTTTTGCTATCCAATTAGCTACTCCAAGTGTAAAAGGGGAAAAAATAAAAAAATAAAAAAATAAAAAAAAACAAGCACGCTGGAAAGCCAGGAGATGTTTTGCAACGCGCGGACTCCTGGAGCACAGCCCCTGCGCTCCCAAGGCCACGGGCGCGGTGGGAGAAAG
>VXAL01005619.1:132615-145699 GCA_013399475.1 Chauna torquata | reverse complement strand
CCCCGCCGCGCTCGGTGCGCGTGCTGCCGGCCCCCCCGGGGCGCCGCTCCGCCGCCCTTCCCCTTCTCAAAGCCGGCTGCCTCCCGGGTCACTGTAACAGAACCGGCTGGAAATGGCCCCTCCGAATCGAAGCGGTGGAGGCGGCCCTAGAACTGGGCACGCCGCCTTCCGCGCGAGTGCAGCCGCGGCACCGGCGGCTCGCACCGCGGGAGCGCGGCTCATCAGCAGTCCCGGTGCCACCGGGCAGGTGCAGCGGCGAGCACGGGCCGGGCGAGCAGCTCTGCTCCTGCCCTGCTGCTCCCCGCCTCCCCTGCTGCCCGCCCTTTCTCAGCTCGTAACCCCGAAGAGGTCCACGAGAGCTGGATGGCCGGAAGGAGCAAAGCGATGTCCTGAGGCAGATGCTCCTCTGGAGTTCTGCAAAAACGCTGTGCTGATGCACACAGATGTGGGACGCGCTTGTTTTGCAAGCGCAGAGGCGAGGTCTCATGGGTATCAAAGCAGCGTGTCAGCCCCGCAGTGTGGGTGGGACGGGCAGCCCTTCCACCCAAAGAGAAGCCAGAGGACCAGCTAGGTGCAGAGCACACTCCTGCCTGAGAGCTGTTGTTCTCCCCCATGTTTCTCCCCTCCTCAGGCCCTGCTGTTCACTTCTCTTCCCCCCTTAGCCCTTGCCCTGCTTCTCACCGGTGAGGCAGCTGCAGCCCCCAGCCTCCCGCACCCCTCCGCTAGCTGCTGGTGATCCCCCAGACCCGCTCCACCTGCAGCCTCCCACCTGCCTCTGTCGGCCGCGGAGAATCAGCTGCTGCAGACAGGGCCATCTCAGCACGGGGCCATCTCAGTGCAGGGCCCCTGCGCTGGCGCTGCAGCGTGGGAGCTGCAGGAGGGTATGGACACACTGCCTTGCTGGGCACAGTGAACGTGTGTGAGATCCAGAACGTACTGTATACACCTGTGTTACACTCTGGGAGGGAACCGATAGTGCCATGTTCCTCTAGCCGGTTATTTTGTGCACATCCACCTGCCGTGCTGTGTGGCCACAGAACATTTAGTCCAAGTTATAAAATTCTAAGAACTCCCCAACAGTGACAATTTGTACAAGCAGCCTCTGCTGCCAGTCTGAGAGGATTCTGCGGCTGCCTTTCATTAGCAATGCCCCTAACATCAGGTTTTGCCTGGTGATGTGGAGATTAGGACCTCTGTGATTTCCCAGCCAGCTGCCCAGAAGCACTCAGAGGTAAACATGCTCACATGCAACCCAAGGAGCATCCTGCAAGCCTGTGTTTCAAACCCAAACTAACCTTTGGGCTGGGAATCGCAGGGCCTCATCAGAACGTCTCCAAAACAGCATCATCGCCTTCACTCTTCACATTTGGCAAATCACGAGCACAAACTAAACCATATAATTCAGCAGGGGAAAATATACTGTAGGACTAAGGAGATACTGCAGTGAAAATGTTTGCTGGGAAACACAAATACATTTTTCTTTGTTTGATTAAATAGAAAACAACCCTGACAGGCCCACATCTGGCAGAGGAGCTGTGGTATGAGCTGAGCTCCCAAGCCAAAACGCTTGAGGCATGCTCTGAATAAGCAAGGAAAAACGTTTTCTCGACCGAGAGCACCCTTGATGCAAAGTGTCCGAGCCAGGGGAGGTTTGGGGCTGAGCCTCTGCTCTGCACGAGGCTGCGCTGGAGCCTGCAAGCACAGCACAGAGCACGCATCCTGATCCCGCAGTGCCTGCACGGTTCCTAGTCCTGGCATGTAAAGGGAGGGGGGTCTGAGATACTGTGCACTGGCTGCATCTCACAGCACTTCCAGGGCACGCTGCTGCCTACGCAGAGGGGAGCAAACACCACGTGTGGACCCTCCCAGCGCTGACTCTGGCAGCAGCTTGCCAGCAGTGGTACCTGCTCCTCGTGCCCACGTACGTGCCCATGTCATCCCAGTGGTGCTTTCCGTAAAGAGAGCTGTGTGCTCTGGCGTTAGTCCCCACACATTTATCCACGATTCAGCTCCACGCAGCTGCCAGAGCTGAGGAAGGCTGTGTTGCGCCAAGGACATCAGTTAATGAAGGGACAGGCTGCCGAGCTGCGCGTGGTGCACTGGGGCAAGACATGCCCCACGGCCCTGCAGTCACCGCGGGGAGGAGGCCCCAAGGGGAATGGCAGCAGGGCACGGCTGCCCAGCCTGGCGCTCTGAAAGCTGGAGGTCTTGAACACCAGCAGGAGACAGAGAGGTCTCAGGACAAGCGGAAGGAAACCAGAGAACGCTGGTGCGCTTTTTGGCTTAGTTGATTTCTAGCTGTGACAACTTTGTTGCTGATGGCTTCCACAACAGGAACCATCCCAGGCACTACTCGCAGTGCCCTGTGCACCCCTCTCCCATCTCATTCTTCCTATTTTAGATCGCTTCTCAACACAACTGGACAAAACAGCTCTTAACTTCTCTTCAGGAAGCTCCAAATCAGCTGTGAGCCAGTGGGCTGCCAGAAAAATAAGCTGTGATTAATGCTGAAAGTCTCTCACTTTCCAGTCCTCTATAAAAAGCTCATAAAGAGCAATTACCCTGTGATGGAAGGACAGCCTTGTGGACAAGTCTTCCAGAGCACGTTGCTTTTTCAGGGTCAAGACACCAGCTATGCTTTAAATCACCGGATAATGTGCGAAGGAGGACACCATCACTAATTTAAATGCTGACATTTTGCATCTGTGAAGCCAAACCCTGCCCTGGCTGAGGTGTTAACCCTGCTGAGCCCAGGGACCCTGCCGGCACGTGGAGCATCTCCTCTTGCATGGGTGCAGGCACCAGGGGGCCAGGTCACCTCCAGAGCAGGTGCTCCGAGCTCCTGGTGCCACCCTTTGGAGGACCTTGCTCAGGCCAGTCCTGCTGCAAGTCAGCATGCAACCGCCCCAGCGGGCTTCGCTCTGCGGCGAGGGTGGCAGCGGTGCAGGAGCAAGAGCAGGTGGCACAGAGAGCACCGTCACCCAGCGGGAAGAGGGACAAGCCTTCTCTGCCGGGACCCTAGAGGGCAGGTACTGGTGAGTGCAAGGGCTGGAGGGACAACAGAGGTGGGGCTTTCCAGTGACGGGGGTTAAGAGACCTCTTCCAGCCGTGTCAGAGAAGTTTGCACTGGAGCTGTTTGTGCTGGGAATAAATGTAGGCTTGGATAAGCACAGGATTTCAGACTCTACAACTGTTAAGCCAGAGCCTTTCAGCATACCTCTCTTTATTACAAAGATAGTCATCAGATCTGTTTCTCCCCATCAGAACAGGATTTGGTCCCATCCTGACCTAAATGATGGTATCTGTGGTGCTGAGCCTCCAGCGCTCACTCACCCCTCATCCAAGGAAACAACCAGCAGACTTGAGCCTGAAAGTGGGTGCATTCTCAGCTTCTCAATGTCCCCTTTGGCTCCCTTCCCACACGGGTTTGCCAGCGCCGCTGAGCAGCAGCAGGCTTAGCAAACCACCTCTGTGGCCACCGCCGCCAGCATCAGTCTCGGACAAGCCCTACCCAGCTCTTGGCATCTCCTCCCAGCCCTGAGGCACAAGTGGAAGCCCCTGCAAGAGCACAGCCAGCAATGTCATCCAGGGGTTTCCTAGAGCTATTTATGTCCCTGAATCTTAAAAGACCTTGATTTTATAGGAAGGTCTGATCTTCCTTTTGCCAGTTTGAAGTTGGGAAGGGGGTTTCGCACTAAAGGGCAGCCTGACCGGTGGCATTTTGCTTGACACGGAAGGAAAGCCTGTTATATGTCAACATGGTTGTGCATGACAGCTCCAAGAAACTTGGTGCATGCATACTCCTGTTTATCATACTCAAACACAGGTAACATCAATCCCTGCCTGGGGTTACAGATGAGACGATGACAGAAACTCATCCCATTTGACACAACTGCTTCACTTTTGGGCTGTATCTTCTGCTGATTGGACTGCACCTTCATTACAAGGCCTCCTTCATATAAACTGGCAGTATATGGTTTGAGACCTAGCTACAAAAACCTTGCCTTACCCCTCCTCTCCTTGCTAAGGCATCCAGCACGGTTTGTAACGAAGGCAACTCCTAATGAGCTGACACACGATGCAGTGATGAATGGCACTTGCCTCATGAAGAGCTGATCAAAGAGCTATGCTTTCTGGTTGGGTAGTGTAATTAACAATAATTTCTAAAAAATCAGTTTCAAGTTGATGAAAAATGACAGCTCATGAGTGTTAAGCCGCCCTGTGATCTGCAGCATAGATACAGCATAAACCCAACGCAGTGCCCTCCTTCCCAAGCAGAAGTACCTTCTTCATTTCCACCTTCAGTCCCTGCCAGTAGCCTGCGATGACAAGCCTGGCACATGGGCTCACAGGGCGATGGGACCGTCCCCCGGGGAGCTGGCCCACTGCAGTGCGCCCTGCCTTCGGGGCTTCATGCCGGCAGACGCGGCCCAGCCTCGGCCCTGCTCCCAGAGCCACTCGGCAGCAGCTGGTGGAGTTGGAGGGAGCTCGTGTTGCAGTGGAGAGTCTGCTCCAAGAAAGGGGGCAGCTCTGATAATGGTTTGGGAGATTTCTGCCTTAGATACTGGTTCCAAAAGTGGAGAGACAGAAAAAGCTGTCAGGAGCTGCAGGAGATGCTGGGAAAAGCATGAAAGCTGCTGTTTTCACATCTGAGCAAGCTGGAGTTACCCTAGGATGAGCAAGGAAGTAACGCTGGCCTGTGAGCATCTCAGTGGGAAACAGGCTCACTAGTGATGCTTGATGGTGCGGCTCCACAAGACACGTGCTAATTAACTTCTCATCACCTTCAACAGTCACCAGACAGGTTTCCTGCTGGTATGGTGAGCTGCAAAGTTAGTTCATGGAGAGGTGCACAGAGCAACACCCTGAGCCTATGCAGGGGAGCAGGGACAGGCGGGCACCTTTCAGCATAACAAACTGCTCAGTTAGCCTGGCCGTGCCTTCAGTCCTCATCTCAAATGTGCAGCAAAGCTGCTAAACGCTACCCAGGGTCACAAACCCAGGAGAGCCCGGGACCTCAGAAAGCTCTTCTGCAGTTGTACTGAATCCCCTGAAAGCCCTGGACAGAACAGTGTCCAGGCAGTTCTTTGGTCTTGACACTTTGAATTTCTTGCATTATGTTCCAGCTACTTGCCCCCTCTGGGTTCATTTATTACTCCCCCAAATACCCAGGTACTTAGTCCCTGCCTCCCGGACTCTCACTTTGCTTTGAGCCCTCCTGCTTAACTCTTCAGACATGTGAGGACTAGAAGGAGCAAACAGACCCCAACCGCAGGCTATGCAAAGAGCTTCTGAACACACCACTGGCACCTCACCTGCCAGGCAGGGAAAGTGCAGCTTCTGAAGGAAACAGGCACCTGACTGCAACACTCCCTGCTTCTATCCTCCTTCTTTGGGAAAAGAGCCGTGGCTTTGGGCTGATTCCCTCTTTCTTCAGCTCCTGCTAACACTGACTCCATCTGACACACGAAAAACAAAAAGAGGGCTCCCAGCTTCTCACACCTCTCATCCAATCCTTCCACACGCTGCCCCAGCCCAGCGGGAGAGCACGGACTTTTCCCAAGTGATTTAATTGTCAGGGACAAACCACACCTCCACAGTCAGAATTAGCCCCTCACCTGGCACTTTTGAATTTGAATGGAGGGCCATCTCCACTCAAAGACCATCTGTTGTGAGACCCTTGGTCAACTCAATCTAGAGATAAAAAGCTAGCACTGACAACAGAGGTGGTCAAGTACAGGCTGATCCACTGGGGACAGCAGGGGCCTGGAAACCCTCTCAGCCACCCCGTTAGCAGTTCTGCACTGGTGTCTGTGCTCCCCATCACCACATTTGGAGCACACATGGCTGTACCAGACCCTCTCTCATTCAGGTCAAGGCTGGGCTCTGCCCTAGTGAAGATAAATGCCAAATTCACAGTGAATTCACTTTGTGTTTTCGCAGCCAGGTGTGATGCAGATCTGGTGATGCTTACTGGAATGATGCATCTGATTTAATATGATCAAAACAAAAACAGTCCGAAGTTGCTATGGTCGTACAGAGTGTTGAGCACGATCAAATTGCCTCGGGAAATCAGAAGGCTCTGAAAGACGGTGTCTATGGCTGGCCCATCTTAAAATAGCTTACTTGAAAAGCTATAGCCACTGATTGTGAGACAGCACCTCTGATGGCTCTTCATCAGTGCTTGCTTCAAAGTACAAAGGAGAACCAAAACAACTTTTTCATCTGCAGGCTGATATGACCTCCCATTAAGAACTAATAACTGCTTCTACTGATGATTAGAGTTTCTGTGTCTCAGTGCACTCAGTGGGGATACTGAAGGAGTGTGAAGCTGTTCAAGAGATGGAGAACAACTGCTTCAGGCAGATGGCACGGGATGGAAACATCGACCCTTTAAGGATGATCCAGGCACTGACCACTGATTTTTTTTTTCCAGAGATGAGGACTTAAGAAAAGAATTTACATTCTTTTGCCATTCAAAAACAGCAGATGGGAACTTTTATGAATAAATCTGAGAGCTGGAGCTGTCTGATAATGCCGACCTTGCTGACAGGAATGAGAACGGAAGGTTATTCTAGTGTAGATACCAGCAGTGAATGCAAGGATGCACTCCTAGCAGATGGGTGAGTGAGAAACTGAGTGTGAGATATCAGTAGAGATCAGAAGTCTTTCCAAGGATGATGTGCATGTCTACACGTCTGGAGCACTACAAAATCAATTGACTGGAAAGATTCTTACTTAGTTTCAGCTGAATGCACTCAGTGAGAAACGGACAGTTGAATATGGAAAACTTTCTAGCTGAAAGTGCCTTGAAAAACTCTGTCTTATGTGCCAAATCAAGTTCAGGAGTAATGAAAAGGAGATCTCCAGCATATGGAGACCTGCAGTAATTTTTGAATTCCAGATGAGGAAGATGAAACTGAATAAAGTAAGGCAATGAGCTCAATTCTAAGCGTGATTGCTGCCCACAGGGAATGGGACAGAGCTCATCAAACGCTCTTACCTATGCAACAGATGATGTGATGGCCTGGAGCTGAAAGGTCTTGTCTGGGATCAGTGCCAAAGATGAAGTTAATTTGATCTGATTAATCAAATCTGAATCTGACAGTAATGTTTGCAGAAACTTAAGACACCTTCCTCCACCTGATACAGTCCTTTCTATCATTAGCTTTCACACATAGCCTGTCTTAATCGGTTTTGCACAGAAGACTTCGTAAGACAGTGTCAAATGCTCTATTAAAATCCAAATATATTACTGCAGCCTTTTCTAGCATCAGTCACCACACCATAGAAGAGGCACGGATGGCACTTAAAACTGGCATTTCCCTTCTCCTCTAACACCAAATCATTAGCTAAAGAGGGAGAATAATAAAAGAGCAATTAGGAAAAGCATTTCGTAAAGCCATGGCTTATTGTGCTGGCTTTGCTACCAGAACAGCACAGAGGACCGTGCAGACCTCTGTTTACACGGATATACGAGTGTCTGGAGGTTTTTCTTTCTTGCTGTATGTTCAATTCCCAGCAGGGGCTGGGGGGCAGTGGAGCTGCTGGGCTGAGCCCAGCGGCACCCTCCCCATCCCGCTGCACGGGCACTTCCAGGCAAGTGCAGCAAAACAACCCTCATGTCCTGGCCAGAAATATCTTGAGGTGGGAAAATATAGACCCCATCAAAGCTACAGGTCTGATGTTCCTTTCTTTAATTGGAACGAAGACACTTGGGAATAAATGTAGATGTGTTTGTCTTGGAAGCCTCAACTCTCCGAGGCACATATGCCCCATGTTTGAACTTCTTCTAATAAGCAGAGAGCCAGCAAGGTTTAGCCTTTATCCATGAGTATTACAGCAGCAGATGAGAAAATAAATTTGTTTTACACTTTACCAGCAACTCTGAGAGAAATAGGAAAAGATTTCCTTTGGCCCTTGCTCCCCTCCATCCTCTGTGCGGCTCAGACTCAAATCCAGCATCAGTCAGAACCTGAGCTCACTGGCATCAGAGGCTGGGGGTCATCGGAGTCAGCGCAGCCAAGGCACCCGCCACCCCCAGCCCCTGTGTTCAAGCTTCAGGAACGCGTGACCACCACCGCAGGCCAGAGGCTGCTCACCATGACAAAGACAGGGAGCTCAGGGTCACAGGCCGTACGGATCACACCGAGCCCAGTACCCTGTTTCTACCCGCAGCAAACAGCAGAAGTGCAGGACACAGCACACGACCAGACAACATGCAGGGTTATTTCCCCAGCATTCCTCTCCCTGCAAACTGTGGATCAGGGACTCCTGCCCCAGAGCTCAGATCTTTGCATTCATTTTCTATTGGTGTTTTTTTTCTCATGAGTCTCTCCAATGTCTTTTTTTTTCCTTCCTTGGGATGCCAACACCCTGAGCATCAAGTGGTCATGCAAAACTCATGGCGATGCTGTCTAGCAGGATTGTTTCAGGCTTTCCAGCACAGAAATAAGCACCAGGTGAAGAAGCGGTTCACTTCTAGGGAGACTGCTCTGCTGAGGCCCTTCCACACCACAGCTGCAGCAAGCCTCTCCTTTGCAAGCTGCAGTGCTCGTGCTGGAGGGTCTCCTGCCATCAGAAGGGAAGCAGCCCACAGGCAGCGAGGCTCGGGGAGCCGTGGGTGAGCATGGCATGTGTGAAGGCTCCCTGACACGTTACTGCAGGTGTTTCAGCAGCCGGTCCAACACTGTCCTGGGACCCAGGGCATCAGTCTGCGGCAGAAGAAGCCTTGGTCCATGGGTGGGTGCTCCCTGTCCCACAGGAACCCCATCTCCTCCATTTCACGAGGACTCATGCTGGTTGGGAAAAAAGGAAGGAGCCCGCAGGTTTCCATTTGGCTGCGCCTTCCCAGATGGAAATCAGCCAGTGAGAAGCCTCAAGGGTAAAACAGACCCATAAATTCCTTAGCAATACGGGGACCCTCTGAACACAACTTGGCCAGACCTTTTCATAGTCTGACAGCTCCGAGTGATACTGCAATCATTTGGTGTGAACCAAGACCTCAGCTTGGGTTCAGGATTTTGAAGATGTGCTAATGTGATCACCCTTAACACATTCACTCCACAGGCAGGGGATTAATCCGCTGCTTCCTCTGCAGCATACCCACTACCCACCTGCTTTTATGGGAACTGCTTGTGTTAAATGCATCATTTTATACCAGGACAGGGGAGGAAAGACCCCATCGCTACTGCAGCATGTCAGAAAACCCATCGGCAGACTAACACACTGCCGGAGGCAGAAGGCTCCTGCACACAGTGTTCGCAGGGGCTGTCTGATGAATTCCTACAGATTATCCAAAAACCCTGGCCAAATCTCCCTGACTCTGAGGCTCACTCTGCAGCACAGCTCTCCTTGCTGAAACACTCTTCTCCCTCCGCACTGCAGTGCCTCACTTCCTTCCACCCACATGGCCAAACAGACCCTCTCGAGAGCCAGCCCGGATCTGCACAGACTGGGCAGAGATCACCCGTGCCATGGGCCAGAGCTTTGGTCCCTGCCGTTGGTGGGCAGTTTCGCGGGGCCGCAGATCCCCCCTCCCTGCCTGCAGCTGACTCTGTGCCCCAGTGCTGCAGTCAGCCTCCAGAGCAAGGCTCATCCCTCCAGCTCCTGTGAGAGCACTCCCCATGTGGCCACAGCAGCCACTTCATGGCTGTGGTGGGAGCAAGTGCTGCTGGAGCCCAAGGTAACGAACAGCAGAAAAATCCAGCTGCCAGAGCCTTGGGTGCCCCCCTCGGGGTTTTCCCCTACCCCAAACTCCAGGCTTATACCAGAAACTGCTGTTCGGACACCTCATGCCTCAGGAGACCACGCTTGGAAAGATCTTCCCGTTTCTTTCTGGGTCTTCCCACCATTCCCAGCACTTGTCTCCCAGCCAATTTTATAAAGCTGTCGCTTGCCCTGATTTTACTTACTCATGCAGCCTGTGACCTGCAGCTTGGGAACATGCCTGCTGGCTGGCTGACACAGCACCCACTAGGTGCCTCAGTGAGATCCATGTGCCCGCTGCACATAGGCATCCTTCGCTTCCAGCTGCAGACATCCTTTTCCCAGGACATTTCATGTCCCCTTCCCACCAAGTCTTGCTGATAGCCATGTGAATTCTGCAAGTATTTTGGCTGCAGCAAAATAAAGGGTCTGGGAATCTATTGACAACCCCTGTTTCCCACAGATTAATTTCCTAGAGTCTTTGCTCCAAAGAGATGATAACAAGGGCTGAAGAAGGACCTTTGGCTATTTATGCATTTTTACAGCAGCACAGCAACATCCACAGGCTCACGTTGGAATTACTTTGAGGCTTTCCCCTTCCATGGCTCAAACAAGAATGGTTTGGGACCCAGAGAAGAGCGTATGTCAGTTTGTCGGTCTTTAAGGTATCTCCCCAGAACCTGAAGAGTTTGTACAGGACATCACCCTGGTGTATACAGGGAGGATTTTGCTGTGTCAACTCAGCAGATAGCTCTGATTTCTACAGGCAGCACAAAGTAGGAGCATAGCTTGTGTAATATAATAAAGAAAGTTTGGGTAGGTTTATTAGTGATGAATTGCATCCGCACTCTGTCTAGCAGGATTGTTTAAGACTTTCCAGCACAGAAATAAGCACTGAGCGAAGAAGCGGTTTACTTCAAGGGAGTCTGCTCTGCTCCTGTCTCCTACTTCTCTTTTTTTCTTGGTGTTCATCCAAGTATGATGCCTGCTTGCATTTTACCTTAGGGAGTCCTACATGATGGACTCAGCTGGGTTTTCAAAGAGCTTTAGGCACCCAGCAGGAGATCCAAGTGTCTGGACAGCTATATTTGTTAGCCTCCAGGCATTTGACAGTTGAGCTGTCAGTAAAGAAGGAATATTGATTGCAGAACATTACCAGGCACCTGTCAATCTAAGCAACAAATGCTGACACTGTAACTTCCCCTACACGTCACCTACGCAAAACACATCATCATTGCAGGGACCAAAAGTACCTGGTGGCAGAGCTGTGACTACCAGCAGCTGCCACTTCTGCATTGCACAGGTATTTTAACCTACTTGTCTTTTGTAAATAAATCTTTAAGTAGCAATTAACATCAATTTAAGTGTTATTTAGCATGTGTGCTATGTCACGGTACCCAGCATTTTCACAGCAAGCAATAACATGAAGTAAAATGATAGTTTAGACTCTGTTAGTTTGAAACACAATCGCTCAGTCCTGACATAAATGCCTCCTGTGCCAACTGTGCCAGCAGATCAGGGCTGTACTGGATCAGGGCTCACTGCTACCTGAACAGAATATTGCTTTTTGCTCTCTACCCCCTCTAACAGGAGCTGCTGTCAGTGAAAAAAATCAGACACAATTACCTTGGATTTTGTCAGATGAACCACTGGAAAGGCAGCCATCCACAAGGGAAGGTTCGACTTGATTTGCCCAGCAGCTGCCCTGTTGCAAGGCTCAACAAGCAGCAGCAGGAGCTGGTGGCGGAGCTGTGGACGAAGCCGGAGAGGGGCTGCTTGCGCAGGCTGGGAGTGCTCTTAGAGCAGCCAGGCCGCTCTGTCACGGGCAGGTTTTGAGCCTCAAGTGTGAGCAGAGCGCTTTTCTCTCTGTCACAAAGTTTCTGCTCTCCACCTGCTAATTATCACCTCACCCCAACTCTTGCGGCACAGTTTCGCTCTACTGCTTAACCAACGCCGCGCTCGCTGCTGCTGGAAGGGGCAGCAAGGGCCTTGCCCTCCCACCGCCTGGCGCTCTGATTTTGTGGTGGCAGCGGTGCTCGCCCAGCCCGGCTCCGACTCAAGGCACGGAACAGGCTCTAGCTCTGGTGACAGGCAGACGGTCATCTGTCCTTCCCAGCGGGTGTGGATCAACCACAAAGGGCCTGCATTACACCTTTGTTAGCTTTGGTAGGCACCTTGCTGCCTGCACAAAGCCAGAGGTTCTGCAGGGGTCGCGTGCCTGGTTCATCTCAAGTGCTAAGGGTTCCTTGGTGCTGGGGGCCTTCCTTTTTTAGCATTTCCAAAGCACAGAGGCGTGATGCAGAAGCTAATGACATCAGATGAGGCCTCCTGTGACTTTCCTACAGCGCAGCAGTCTGATTCGCTTTTTGAATGTTTTTAACTGCTTAAATGTCAACAGCACGCAGGTGCCTAATGAGATCTGTAACTCTGCTCCCGCAGCTTGCAGCTACAGCAGAGACCAGCCCTGCACCGTGCCTCAGCAGCCATCCCGCCCAGGCACCACAGCTGGGACCAGCTCTTAAACCTCACGGGGAGAAAACCAGGGCAAGAATTCTGCCTAAAGATGGGAAATCAAAAGAAGTTCCATGCACTTGAGACAGAACAACCTCTTCAGCCAAAAACATCTTAGGGACTCTTGTTTGCTCCAAAATGCAAATTATAGCAAGCCTGGTTATTCCAAGTCCTTTTTGTCCAACCGGGAAATCCAGCAGGAACCTTGCAGAAGCAGAAGGCCATCTACCTGCAGAGGCAGCTCTCTGAGAAGGGGCCCCTCTGGTGCCAGGTGGGCTCGTGGCACTGCAGGCGCTGCCCTGGCTGGCCCGCCTGCGCTCTGCCCGACATGTCGGGTAACGCTGCGGAGCTCATTGGCCTGTGCAGGAGTGGGCTGACGCTGCTTGGCCTCAAAAAGCAGAATCGCCAGGTGCCGAGACAGCAAACTCGCGCTTACCCGTGAGGTATGGGCCGGCGAGAGGCGGACGTAATTATCAGGTTCCGTTGCAAAGTCTGCAGAAAGAAAAGTTGTACTTCACACCCCCAAAATGCGTAAACTGCATCTGGAAGCAGGCTGTGGCAGTGCTGGTGGCAGCCCAGAACGCACCTTGTGATCGGTTCTGCCATTTTATTGATGTAGTTTCACGGGGGGCTTACAGCCCCGGCTCCACGAGGCACTGAGAGGCTCTCAGCTTTCTCTCCACAACAGCCTGGGGCCACACAGCAGCAGGGAAACCCCGACCACCCCAGCCTGCGGATTCAGGCCTCCGAGGCGAAGGGCCGCTTAGGCACGCAACGCGCGCACTGCTTCCTAACTCTCTGTGGTTTCTGTTCCGCTGCGGGAGGGGGGGCCTCGCCCCGCGCCCCTCGGCTGCCCGCTGAGGGG
>VXAL01005619.1:71705-132118 GCA_013399475.1 Chauna torquata | reverse complement strand
GAGCCGGATCCTCCTGCGGTGGTGAGTGCGGCCCCGCGCCGTGCTGACTGGGCCCCGAGCCGGGCTTGCGCTGCCCGCTCGCCCCCGGGCCGTCGCGGCGGGGGGCCTGGGGCTGCGGGGAGCGAGGGGGGACGGGGAGTGCTCGCAGTGCGCGGCAGTGCTGGCCCTTGCTCTGTGTCCCCCCCGCGCAGGGACGGTCAGGACGACGGACAGCCGAAGCCAGAGGCCAGCTCCAGCGATGGATGTGGTGAGCTCTTCCATCTCGACCTGGTGTCGCACGGGCCGGGCTGGGGCTGAGCCAGCTCTGCTGTTAGAAGTCCTTCTGATGCTCTGTGTTGGCTGGAAGCCTTCCTCTGCTACTCCCTTCCGCTGACTTCATGGTGTTTGGAGTCGTGCTATGGTAACCACGATCAGAGGTGACCTGTCTGCAGGCCTGACCCGGACTGGTGGCCGTTGCTTGTTGGCAAAGGGGAGACTGAATCCTGGGGATCTCCTGTGACTCCCATCTGTGCTGGGTCTTCAGGGGTTTTGGCACGCCTGCCTGCATCCTCTGTGTAGTCGCTGTGGGATTGTGGCCACAGTACCTGTTGTACCGTTCACTGGGTTCTGTTTCCTTCTGTAACAGCTGGAGGAGTGAGGTAGCGTAGAGAGAAATGGGAAGGATCCAGGTTTGGATCTTCTGATACATCTTATCCTCTTGCAGAGAGCAGGCCTTCACCCAAGGAGCTGGAAGAGCTGGAGCTGCTGAACAGGGCCTTAGAGAAGGCACTGAAAGTCAGGAAGAGCATCTCAAAAACTCCATTAGAGGCTCAGGGAGCTACAGGGGAGAAACCTGCAGATGATGGACCTGTTCCCAAGAGTACTGGAGAACAGCAAGTGCCTGTGTCTGTCAGAGATGTTCCTGTGATCACAGCGGTGAGGGCTGTAAGCAGAAAGCCAACCTCTTCGAAGAAGCTCTCTCCGTACCAGCTAAGAGCACCTTACAGGACTGACCCAGATGTGAAAAAAACACAAAGGAAAGCCCCAGCTAGATGTGTTTCTCAAGGTCCCAGCACAGCTAGGAGGAGCTCTTCAAAAGGGGTGGCTTCCAAACAAGCAAGGAGGCCAGGAATCAGTGCCAGTGACCAAGGGGTCTGTGCTGCAGCTGAGCTCCGAAAAGCACCTGGCTTCTCCAGACCTGCCCTCAATGAGCAGCAAAGCTTCTCCATAGGAGATTCAGGTGGGGAAAAGAACTTGGTAGCTGCTGACAGGCAGCTATTTGATGCAGGCAAGAAAAGTTGTGGTTCCCATGGAGAGTCCAGTAGAAAGGAGAACCCTACAGCTGAAGGTGTATTGGGAGGGAGCACCTCACCTCAGACAGTCACCCTTCAGGAACAGGGGTGAGTGCTGGGAGATGGACACTTTTGTTCTGCTCTGCTTGACATTTTTGCCTAGCATATCTGCAAAGCCTGGTCTGTTGTCCACTGCTCTATAGGACGTGGTTTGGTCTCACTGCTCCTCAGATCCTTCTCAGGAGAAAGGATCCTTTACAATTTAGAAGCCTTTGTACTTACTGAGTAAGCATTTCCATCCTAAGGGCTTTGCTCATGGATGACTGGAACTTCAAAAGTCCTTTAATTAAGGCGTCTGATACTTCATAGCCCCCTGTGACAGTTTTGGGAAGTTGCCTCTGTAGAGCTTTCTTGGGGCTTAGCTTTCCTTGGAGTCTGCTTTCCATTACAGCTTATTGATTTTTATTTTTTATTTTTTTAAACAAAAGTAATAATTCATGAATAATCTCTCTCTCTCTCTCTCTCTCTCTCTCTCTCTCTCATGCTGAAGAGATTATTTGAGGAGAGGCTATCTAGATTTAATGCTATGCCCTTTAACCTCTAAGATACTGTTTGTTTAACTATACAAGTCGGTGTTTACTAGAATGCAATTGTTTCAAGTGTTTGGTGTAGGAAGAATTAGAAGGTGGGTGTTACTGAGATGCCCTGTGGAAAATCAGGAAAAGCCTTAATATGGCTTTGCATTCAGATCATTCTGCCGTGTTCAAATAATTTCTATATTCATTTCTATATATTCTATGCTTTAGAGAAATGGTGAAGTTCAGATCTGATATGTGCCTGCACCTGGAAAATGTTGAGAAATTGTTCTCAGCTGCCACAACCCAACTCTTTTGTGTTTGTACAGGGAGAAAATTATCACTGTTCATGTGGTGTTGGGATGGATGCAGGACACGGTGTGACTGTTGCTGGGGGAACAAGAATCTGTATTCAGATGTTTATTTACTTAAAATCCTAACTGTGGTCCTGCATTCATAGTGTGCATGTGACTCTAGCAATAACTGCCAACCCGCATGTTTCTGCAATAACAAGTTAAGGTTTATTCTACTATGGAGTTAAGATGAATATACCCAGCGGAAGCTGAAATATTCCTTTCCTATTTCTTTGTGTCATATGTTGCTAAGCAAAGCTACCTTCTCATGCTCAGGTATGGCAATATAGTTAGGAAGATCTGCATGTGCACACATTTGTAGTGATCAGCTTCCTTGAAGATACTGCTTCCATGTCTGCGCTCTGCTTTGTCAGGGCTTGATCCCAGCTCCTCACCTTGGATGAAGCTCTGGTTGCTGGTTGCAGGATGTAGGAGCTCTCCCATGTTGGCTCTCTGATGTTTGTGGCAAGGAACGACCAATCCTCCTGCCTTGAGACAGGCTGAAGGCAGTGGTGATTGAATCTCCAGGGCTTTTCACGTCTTCTATTACAGCTAAATTAATTTCAAATTTACACAAAATGTAATTTTCTCTGTTTGAAGATGAGGCTCTGCTGACCTCCGGCAGTCAAAGTTGATGATTCTCCTGTTTTGTAGATGCCAGCTGAAGCTACCCCTTCCCTACAGGAAAGCCTATTCCAGGAACTCCAGGTAAGCCCAGCCTGATCAGTCCAGGCCTCAGCTACCCTCTGCTTCAGGGCTGTGAGGAGGGCTCAGGCTGGGGGGAGACCTGGCTGGTTTCTGGGTCAGGTTGGGCACTGACCCTGCAGTGTTCGAGCAGGAAGAGTGGTCCCACACAGGGCGTCTGCAAGGCTGCTGTCAAGTGTATGTGTTTTCATGTTAATCTAGCCAGTAGTTTTACACTTGTTTTCAGAGTGCTAATCCCTGTTAATGCCCAAGTTGAAAAGGTACTGGAATGCTTTAATCACAGGTTTAAGTGCTGCAGAAGTCTTTGCTAATACTGGATTTTAGTAGTTGAAGACAGGAAACCCTGTGACGTGGGTGCCTGTGTACCCTGTGCAATGAAAATTTCCCAAGCTGTTGTTGACCCGAGCAGCTCAGATGGAGTGCCTCTCTAGCCTGGAAGCACTGCGGCTGTGCCGTGCTTGTGGGAGGCTGGATCCTGCTGGTGAACTGCCTTAAACAGAACCAATTGCCATGTTACTGCGCTGATGGTGCAGGCGGCTGGGTTTCTGGTGAGCTCAGTGCTTTCGTCCATTCTCCAGTCCCCATGGAGGGTCCTCTCACCAATTCATTTGGGAAATCTTGTGATAATTTAGCCTATTTCTAATTACGTAATTTGTCCAGCTACTAAGCTTAAACTCTGACTCTAGCTATAGCTCCTTATGCTACCCTCAAGAATTGCTCCTCCTGTGGGGAACTGTCATTTGTCATACAGCAATTTGTCAGTTGCCCTTCAGCAAGTTGTAGACTTGGTTCCCCTAATTTTTCCTTGTAAACTGAGCCTTTCAGCATCCTAATCACTGATATAATTTTACACTCTTCACTATTAATTTCAACTCAGTGACAAATTGAAAATAACCTTTGTGCTGAAGATCACTTATAGAGAGAATGCATCTTGCCTGGTAACTTCTGTTCTTTTCTGTTCCTTTCTGTTCCATTTCATGTTACTATTTCTTTGCGTAATGTTTTTGAAACCTGCAGTTTCTATCATGATTTAAATGATCCATCCAGATGGAGAGAAGACACATGCACGTTTGGGTTAGACAGTTGTGTACTATGTAAATATTTTTAAGCTTACTCCTGATGGCTCTTGCTTACTCTGGCAGGTTTGGGGAGAATGGCTGAGATGCACTGGCTCTTTAAAGCAGCCCTTTAAGTGAAGGATATTGTAGGGACTGGGCATTAGTGGGAATGTTGAACTCTGTAAGTTAAATGCACCTCTTTGGTAGCGCTATTATTAGCATAACATTTTCTTCTAAAACCTGGACTCTGATACAAGGTCCTGGCCAGCTTACTTATGATACTGTGCTTAAATCTCTGTTTTCTGTGTCTCTGGTACTGGTGCACAGCTGTCATGCTTCTTCCCAAGCATAGCATTTTGTCCTTAAATAAATAAATAAATAAATTAAAGGAGAGTCTCAAGGAAATTTAGCTGATGAAGGAATCGCTGTGGTAAAAGCTAGGGCAAGAGTTTGTCCTGTCTGCTCTAGCATAGTAACTCCTTTTTGTACACATTTGCTAAAAGAGCAAGTGTACAGAAATGCAAAAGACTTGCCCCCTCAGGAAAGAAAGGGAAGCTTATTATGTTTCCTATGGGATAAAAGCATATGTAGGGAAATGCAGCAGAATTACTGGTGTGCTGCAGGTTCACACTGTTTCATAGATGTGTTGTCTCTTCTGATGGCTGTAAATCCTTCCCCTTGAAACAAGTTGAGAGAAATGACATGGGTGTTTTGCAGTGTCTGAGGCTTTCTGTAGGGTGCCATTGTTGATCTAATACCAGTTTGCAGAACTGAGGGGGGGATTAGCTAGTGAACGACCTGTTTTTCTAGTAAGAGAAAGGTGAGGACGATGCTTGTATTTGAAGCAGTGATGCATCGTATTGGTGTGTCACAGCTCAGTGAGCACTGTCTGGTACAACACAGCATAACTCCTCCACCTCCTGCCCCTTTTGAATTTTCAGGGCGTGGGAGAGATGTCGTCTCTGCCAAACAAGTGCAGATGCAGCAGCTGCAAGGAAGCGTTTTATAGAGAGGATCCAGACTACTGTATCCTTTCAGCTCGCCGCCCCCTTCCAAGATCGTGTGGTGCAGTGCAGCAGGCGCTGGGTTCAGTCAGTCCAGAGGGTATTCCCATTTGGAGAGAGTTATGCCTCCAATAACAGGAGTTCAAGTCGGGTCTCTAGGAAGCATTTTTTTCTTTTTCGTAGTGCAGCTTTTGAATAGTCGTAAAACTCGGGATCCAGACAAACAAGGCCGCAAGGCAGAGAAAAACATGCCACAGACAGCTGTGCTGTCCTCACCTTCTGCCTGCAATGCCACTTCATGGGCTCCTTGCCCTCTGCCACTGCCCTGATGCCAGCTGCTCTGGCGTGGGGCTCAGGGTGGCGCACAGAGCTAGTGTTGTGAAATGTTCCTTAAGCTGCTGCTGCTTAAGTTTTGTTCACTAATGCCGGCACTCAGTCCTGCAGAGATAGAGGAGGAATTAAAAGCCCTTCAGGATGTCCCCTCCCTTCTGAGGCAGTATGTGGAAGCTGAGACAGCAGGTAAGAAAAAAAGGGAAAGGGGTGAGGAGGGCAGAGGATGGAATAAGGATGGTTTCAGTGGGCTCCAGTTCCATGCATCTTGTGCTCTTGGCATGTGCCAGACATGAGGGACAGGAACAGGAGCCTTCTCTGTCCAAAGTGAGGGCTGGTTAACCCAAGGCCACTCCAGAAGCTGGTATGTGGGAGAAGGTTTCAGTATGCTCATGCCTGCTGGTTTTCCTCTGTTTCTCTTCTAGACCATCCCACTCTGCAAAGAGAGTATGAAAGCCTTCTAACCTTGGAGGGTTTGCAAACCACAGTCTCCCAGTGCTTGCATAAGCTGCAGCTTCTGCAAGCAGGTGAGCCAGTCCTTGTGTTTGTAGTAAGGTATGAATGTGGCCAGCTACACGTGAACCAGTAGTTTGCCATCTGTGAGCTGAACGTTGTGGACCAACATCATTTTCCTCCTGGTTATCATTTGTGGTAAGGTAGTACATAAAAGTCTCTCTGATGGCAAGTGAAGCCATGGTATCTGTTTGCCACCCATCTCTGTTTGGGGGAGGCTTGGAAATTTTACCTGTTGCAATTCAGAAGAGTTGATGGAGCTGTGGGGACACTGCATGCCGTAACTTAAGATGTCTCGATTGTGCTGTTTATGAGGAGCTCACCCTGACTAATCTAATGTCATTAGTCATTAATTTCTGGGAACAGTAAGTAAATCACAAGTTCTGTGAGTACAAATTTCACTTGCATATTCCTGCTTCCTGCCAATTCTTCACCCTGACAGCTGTGGAGTCCCAGATGAGGCTGCATCCAGACTGCACTGGGGACATAGGAAACTGCTCTCCAGCCTGTGTTCCTGCCAGGGATCGGGCATGCGGCAGTGCAGGCATGCTGGCTGTGCCTGTCCTCTGTTACTCCAGTTTCCAGGAGCTGAGGGACCTGTTTGCCTTGAAGATGCAAGTGTCGATGCTGCACCAGGAAATTGCCTTACAAAAGGTGAGTCTTTAAGAGTGTTACTGCTGCTGTGGTAGGGCATGAAAAGGGCGATTGTGGTACGTCACACTGCAGTTGGCATACTGAGTCTCCATGGGGGAGCAGCAGTACAGCAAGCTCTCCCAGTGATGTTTCTGTATTTGTGCCTCATGTCCATGTCCCATCAGTGCCACACGTTCTTTGTAGATGACCAGACTTACTCTTTTCAGACCATAGCAGAGGGCTTTAAGTGTCTGACCCTCTCCTGATAACATTCTTTTAGCTACTCTTTCGGAGTTTGGCAGTGGAGGATATTGTTGGTAATGCCTGGAGGTCGCTTTTGGCAGCCCTTTATAGACCCATTAGGGCCCCCACTCTGTCATTCTGTCCTGTGTGACCTCTTCAGCTAGTGAACTTCTCTGCTGTCTGTTGTTTTCCTTTTAATCTCAAACCACTGTGCTGCTAATCCTGACTTTATCTTCCTGAGACTGACTGTAAGAACATGAAAGGAGGTCAGCTTCTCCAACAGCCCAAACAGAGTACTTGCTGCACAGGGATCATTTGTTCTTCTCAGCCTACAACAGCAAAGGGCAGAGATCTGTGAAATCAAATCTACCCTCTGCCTTTGACATACCCTTTGATCTACTTCAGTGACAGAGGCTTTGGAAAAGCGGTTTTTTATAACCTAGGGAAGAGTTATTTATAAGTCGTCTTATAAAGAAGCCACGCTTCTCTCTCTGGCTGAAGATAGACTGTTGCCTGTTTTCAAATGGGATTTTAGTTCTATATCCTTGAATTATGGGTTGTGAGGTCTTTGCTTTTATCTACCTAAAATGTAGTAGTGACTGAAGCCTGATGCTTCGTTGACTGGCCCTATTTTCTCCGCACATGTATTTAAATAGGTGCTTTGTGCTGGGTGAGCTCTGAGTATCTGAAGCAGCTCTGTGCAGAATATGCAAGATAAGTGAAATTCTTGGGACAGATGAAGTGAATGGACTTGGTACAAGATAAATATCCTGGGAAAGGAGCTTCGTATTTCTGGGCCAAGCCTGTCCATTGCCTTTCTGTAGAGGAACAGCAAGAATCATAACAAGTCTTATTAACTCTTAGCTTATCTTTGGTGAAGGTCTGTTTCCCTCTATTCTTCTGCATCAGGAGCAGATTAGGGGCATGGAAAAGAGAAGGGGCTTTCTCTTAGGAAGTGGGGAAATGTAGCTCTCCTTCATGTGCCAGTTTTCCTCTGATCTCCACAAATCTTAACTCTTTCCAGAGATTAGCAACTGTGCCCTGTCCCTGTTTCCTGCAGAGATTTATAGAGAACTGGAGAGGGGACCCCCTGCAGGTGCACTGTACTCTGTTCTGTTTGGGTCTTTCTTTGTTTCCACCACTGAAACATGTTTTGAGGGACATGACTGTCGCGTGCAGTTTATCATCCACTCTCCTCCTGGGAAGGCAGTGCGCAGAGTAGTGTGTATGGAGTTTTAATGAGCAGACTGCTTGGAGTTCATTAGCAGATACTAGCTGAAAAAATCCCAGGCAAAATGCCTTTCTGAGCATTAATTCAAGACCGGGGCACTAAAGGTTAACTTTTGTCCTTTGACAGTAAGTTCGCTTGTGCTTGAGTTGTCAGTCACAGTCATCATCCCAGAGCTTTCTGCTGCTAATTGTGCTGTGACAGGCCGGTGGGTCATTTGAGAGCGTGGACTGAGATCATGAGCTAGGCTTAATAAGCCAGAGGCCGGGTCAGGGAAAATTGGACAGCTCTAGCATCCCCAGCAGCATCTCCATGCTCTATGGGCTGGAGCTGGCCTCTTGCCCGTCTGTCTTGTATTAATGTGACCCAAGCGGGAGGTGGCAACGACAGTCAGTCATAAATGAGTTGAACTTAGCAGTGGGTGAGTAAGCTCTTCACTGTATGGCTGCAGGGCTCCCAAATCAACATCCACTTTGTACATGCTTACTTTCAGTTTCTTGCAGGAAGCTGATCTCATCCCAGCACTGGGCCTTCTCTGCAGCACAGTGCTGTCATAGCCAGCAGAGGAAAAGCACTGCTATTTATCTTGCTACTTTAGGAACACTGGATGACTGCTGGTGTGCTTTATGAGCAGAGGATGAACAACTCTGCCATTGTTAAATATGACAGAAGAAAGCATTTATCTGTCAGTTAGGATGCTATTATTCATATGGCTCTGGTTAGATTTTACTTGTTATGCAGCCACTTCAATTCTAGGAATCCTAGAAGTGCACCCTGGCACCACTCTGGTGACGTGTCTTTGCTCCTGCCCAGCTCACGATGACAGAACTCCTGCCTGTCCTGGAGTCCAGGGCCTACCCAGAGGCCTCTGCAGCACAGCTGTATCGGGCGATTTACACACAGCTCTGTGAAGGAGGCATGCGGTTCCCTGTGCTGGTGAGAGATGAGCTGGCAGACTGATCTGGTGAGAACCTCCTACCAGCCGTTCATAGAACCAGAGACAGTTCTAAGCAATAAATCTTTTCTAATAATGTTTTCTACTCTGCCTGTTTGTCCAACTAAAGGAAACTAAATTTCTGTTCTTTTGTCTTTTTCCTGGTATATTCCTTTTTACAACCTAATTCTGAGGCTCTGTGAAGCCTCAGAAACCTTCAGGGTTTCCATGGATACTGGTGTTGGCTTTTCTTCCAAGGTCTGTCTGTCCAGTCCGCTCTGGATTCTTGACCTCTTCAGCTGTGACACCAGCTTTGTATTCAGACAGCACAGCTATCCCTAAGACATGATTTACACTGATCACAGTAGGTTGGGGCACAGCTTTCCAGTGTCAGAGAACCTGAGCTGCTGCTGCTCCCCTATTACTCTGTTCACAAATTGGTATATAGCCAGCATTATAGTAGTCACTGACTAATATTCACTGACCAGCAATGTTTCTGATGTCTTCATCCAGAGCAGCCTGGGCTGCATGCAGTAGTGCCTCTTTGGGAACTACTCTGGTTTGCAGACAACTGCTCTGAGCTGGGCTTGTACCCGCGCCACTGTGTGGCTGGAGCAGTCCCTTCCTGGTAGCCTACAAATCACATTGCTGCTCAGATCAGGGGCCCCTTCAGGCAGTTTCACGACTTGTCACGCTCTTTTGTAATGACTTACACCTAGCCTACAACTGCAATACTTCCGCTGGATCATCTTGTCTGGTGATTTGTGCCTGAGGCAGCAGTCTAAGGACTGAGCTATCTGCACTCAGGAGAGATGTCAGGGAAATCCAGCTGCAGCAGGAGAGAGCTGACGAAGCAGCCCGGTAGATGGCACTCGGCCCTTTGCATTGCTGCTGAACCTGTGCTGGTGGCTGCTGGAGGAGTCGTCTTCAAGTGACTAATGCAATATCCTGCCATGCTATGGAAAATACAGGTACTGTAGCAATTCTGACCTTATCACCATGGGAAAACTCCAGCTTTGGTTCTTCCTGTATCTTAGGTCTTCACTTGTAATCCCTAAATCCCCTGGTGTTGCTATGTGGCAATTCAAGCAGTGCTTTAGTCACATGGAATACTTCTGCTTGAGAGCATTTTAAAGTCCATTTAAAGAAGGGTCACTGCATGCCATTGCAGCATTTTACTTCTTGTTACAGTTTGACTTGCACTGTATCTTGTAGCTGGACTAAACTGTTTGTTTGGATGGATTTAGCTCTTAGCAATGCTGACATTGGTCATTATTTTTTCCCTTCTGTTTTTTCAGGGCTAGAATTGAGGTTGTCTATCTCTTCCAAATGTTTGGACCTTTTAAAATCATTCAAATATATGAAAATCAGCATCTCTTAATTTCACTTATTTATTTAATTGCATTGCATTCAGTTTTTCATATGTAGTATTTCATTTCCCATGGAGTCTGCAGTTAGGGCAGCTTGGCACGTGCAACAAAAGTACTTAGCAGCCACCCAGGAATATCTGCTTGTGTGTATGGATGTATTTTATCTAAATGTTTGGCAGTTTTTTTCTGCATGCATATGTGGAAGTGTATGTGTGAACAGACAAATGTAGTGCTGAGCTGCTGTAAGGGGCAACTCTATATGACCTTTTGACTTTGAAAAGTTGGAAAAATGCTTGTTTAGCATGATTGTGTAGGTAGTAGAGGGATGGAAGTCTTTTCCCACATTTCTCTTTCCCAGACCCAAGCCTGATTTCTGTGTGACTAGACATCTGCCCCTTCAAGATGTCTGAAGGTGGTTGTGTGTGTGGTGGCATAGGAATTGGTTGGAAATCTGGGGTGAAGGATGAAGCTAGAGGCTCTTCACCATTAGATCAGTGAGACCTGCCACCGGGTGTTCCAGCAAGGGTGAGGAGCTGGGGCTGGTGAGGTGTGGGGTGTCAGGAGCAGGCTCAGGCAAAAGCACGGGAGGCTGGGGACAGGTGGGCAAGTGCAGTGGTGCTGGCTTGTGCAGCAGGAGCAGGCACGCTTGGCGGTGAACTGGGGGCCTGCAGCACTGTGCTCCAGTTTGCAGGAGACTCAAGGGGTAGGTTTAAGCCTCCTGCCCTGGGCTGGAAGGAGCATAGGAGAGCTTGTTACTTTCTTCCCTGCTGTAGCGTATAGAGGAGTCCCATGTGGCTTGCTGGGGAAACATTGCTGTGGTCAACAGTGCTGGAGCATTTAAATCCTTTGACTAAAGGGCAGCTCACAGGAGCCAGCGCTGCTTCTTAAATCAGTGTGGTCATATGCCATGGACATTGACATCTGCATGTTTGAATTTTAGAGATGACATTTGGTATTGTTAGTTATGTTATCTGTAACTTGTCTGGAAGCACCACGTGAGTCATGGAGCATTTGCTTTGCTGCTGAGAGCAGTCCAGTGTAAATGTGCAGCCACAGTAGGGACTGCACAGGTGTGAAAGGAGTGTGAAAAAGAGACCAAGCCCACAGAAATGTGATCTCATGGGCAGGGGTTGCTTCAAGCTCAAAGAGAAGCTGACAAATTGGGAGCGGTTGCAGAAGCAGATTACATTCTCCCAAGATGGTGACTGGCAGGTAGCTGGGTTGTTTTGTGCCGCTGGGTGCAGTGTGGTTTTGTTACTCTTCCTACACCATGTGAAAGGCATTTTATAATTTTCATAAATGTGTAAGACTTTAAATCATCTGAATGACTCACTTTTTCAGATGAGTCTTGTGCGATAGAGAGAAAGTATGAAGATTCAACAGCAACTTAACTCAGAGGTTGGGGTGTTGTTTTTGTTAGAAAATGTGCCATTGTTATAGGAGGAAACTATGTTGGTACTTCAGATTGAGATGAGGAGAAAAGAGAAAAGATTGTATTTGTGATGCCAGGGGACAGTATTACAAAAAATGCAGGAAATAGACAGTATTTTGTGAAAGTGTAAGGTGATACCAGTGTTGTGCAGAGCTGAGCTGAGACAAAGCACAGTGAGGGTCAGGAATTTTAAGCAGCTTTTATTCCTTTGTCCCCTTAATAGACAAAGTTCAAAGACAAATAGACTTGTTCTAAGTAGAGTCATAGAAAGTTTTTCGTTTTCACTGCTGAAGGACATGAAGCTGGATCCTGGGAGGAGGTGGATGGTTCCCCCCCCGCCCCGAACCTGTGGTATTAACACATGTCCAACTGCTCTAGTTTCTTTTCCACCAGCTTCCTTCCTTCCTCTCTGCCACTTCTACACTTACTGGTTTTGTTTTTTAAATATGATTGGCAAGTGGGAAGAAGCAATGCTTCTGTTAGTGCGCACTGCAATCAGTAGGCCATCTTACAGAATTTCGTGCACACTAGTAGTCCTTGGTTAGGTCTGGATGTTCAGTGTTGAAACCTTCAAGGGTTTTATGCAGCAGATATTCTCAGCTATGCCACCGAGTGCTTGTGACAGCTTCCTTTTTGAGAGGTGCAGCATGTAAAGAATAAGCAGTGTGGCTTTAGGCATACTCCCCATCTGATATAGAAATAACGCGAGTCTTTCTTGTTAGGAAACAAGGCAAACCTCAGAAACTGACGTGGAGGAATGCCGTGCCTCTCCCATCCTTTCTGAAGGGATCTGACAGTGTGTGACGGCTGAAGTGACTGCATAAAGCGTGAGCCTGAGGGTCCCACCCCCACAGCAAAAGGAGGACAGGTTTCCCAGCTGCCCAGGCATTGTGGCTTGGAGACACAAAACCAGATCAACTGTATGAGAGAAGGGAATTTCGTCAAGGAGTACTTTAAGATGATGAGTGTTGAACTGGGGGGAGAACTCCCAGCTCACTCTGTTGGTAACAGATTTGCTGCCAGCATTATTCTCCGAATGAGCTTTCTGTATGAGCTCCAGAGAGCAGGCTGCTTAATTAAAACACTACATGTAGTCAAGTCTGAAGCACGTAAACCTGAATCAGCCATTTGTTGGGCAGTGTGTGCTCAGTTGTGCTGGTCAAGGATTATTAGAAAGGGTAGCTGTACTTTAAAATGCTGAGTCCTTGCTTTCTGGACAGAAAACTTGCAGCAGAAGCATTGAGGTGAGCTATGTATCGTTCACACACAAACACACACACTATTTCTTTTAAACTCAGTCAATCTCTCCCTGAGTTACAGAAGTTGGATTGACTAATGTGATGCATAAATAGAAGTGTTATGGTACCAAACACCAAAATTTAGAGGACTTATAGTGCAGAGAAGTGCGTTTATCTGACAGTCTTTATAGTGCATGAGCTTGATTTCTAGCTGAAGCTTTACTGAGCAGCTTTATGTCTGCTTCTGATGAATTTGAAAATAATGTTAGTGTATTACATGCCAGTGCAAACTATGCAGAGGATGCTGAATGCTGGTAATGCAGGAAGTGTAGCGCTCCTCTGGTCTGTCCCAGGGCATCTAATTCTCAGTATACTGCAAGCAGTGAGTTGGAAATGCTTTAATAGCATTGTGAAAGCAGGGAGAAAGGGCCAGCATGGATTTTGGGCAGGAAGCCAGTTCATGGCTGTGCATTTCCAGTCCTGAATCCTATCACCAGGTGGGGTCACTGAGAGGCTGTACCAGATGATGGATCTGATGCCCTGGGATCTTCACTTATCTGTAAAATAGAGATTGATATCTTTTCACTTGCTTGTTAGCTTGGTTCTGCCACATCTGTGCTCTCTGGAGCAAGGCCTCTTTTAAGCATATACAGCGGTCCTGGAGCAGCCAACATCTTGTTTCACTGGAAACTTCCTAGTCCTCCTTCAGCTCGGTTAAAAACTCACAAAACAAAAACCCTAAGCATGACTCAGTCTGACATGGAAACAATTCATTAAATTGGTATTAAAATTTCTATTATCCACTATGCAGATCGAGTACTGTTTTTGTAACATCAAAACTACCATCCAGAAGAAAAGATCTATCATCTTTTTTTTTTTTTAATTTGTGAAAAGAGAAGGTCTTTAGCATTGTAATCAAGAAAAATCTATTGCTTGTTAGTTAATCGGAGCCCAGTTAGAAAGAAGAGGGCAAGAAGCACTGTTCAATGTGTGCCGGTGTATTAAGAGCTGGTAATGGGGGGGGCTGGAATTAAAAGCGAGTTTTGAACTGTAATTTCAGAAGGCGAGAAATTACAGCAGTAGGCTATTTAGGCACGCAAACGGAGATGTTTGACTTATTTTTAGACAGAACAAGAAAGATAATCAGTGGATCTGGAGTTAGGATAGGAAAAAGCAAATAGAAGGCAAGCTCTGAGTCAGCAGAGAAGACTGGCCCTGGAGAGAAGCCTGTCTGAAGCCTTCTCTTTCTGTTCCAGGGAACAGAAACTCCCAGTTGTGCTTGGGCCTGCTGGTTGTATGTGTTCAGGCGTCCCCCCTTCCAGTCCCCGCATATTACAGCGGGGAAACAATTTATTGGTCTCATTTTATCTCTAGTTTAAAAGAAGAAAATAAGGGAGACTTAATGCACATGTTTGAGTCAAAGTTCAGAATGAGGTTGCTCTGTGTACTGTAAGTGGATTTTCATTGTGAATTATTTTGCACTGCACCTCTGTAGCACTTCATGATCTTTTTTCCTCTATTAACGCTATTGCACTGCACATCACTTTTATGCAGTTGGCGCACCCTTGTAACTTTGGAGTTCAGAAAATTGCATTATCTGAGGATCTTGCCCTGTGTATCATTTTTATTTTTTTCTTTGGATTCTATATTTTAAAATATACAATATGTCTCCATGGTATGAAGCCTCTTACAGGACATGTTGACAGCAAATCTTGCTTTTGAAATTGTTGGGCATTGTCTTCAAGCAAGGTGATGGGAATCTGCAGTTCTCACTGCCTTCAGGAGAAACTGAGTATTTGGTATGAACCAGACACATGAACACACACAAAGTGAGAGCACTGGAATGATAATTAATTTTTAACGGTAGTTTTGTGTTTTTAATGAAACCATAAACGGTCTGCAGTACTAATTACGATTGTATGCTGGCTGCATAATGGTCCAATGGGACAGAATTCAAATCAATGGATGCAGGTATGAATCAGGCATAGCATTTTTCGTATTTTAACAAGTTTGGAATCTATATAAGTCAGTACACAACCACATACTTGTGATCCTGGAAGGCTCACTTTTAGCATAATTAGGAAAGCTAGTATGTTTAGCAAAATCCCTGGAACTATTATCAAACTACCCGGTTTCGTCTAGGAATAAATGGTGGTGTTTGTCAGGACTCATCGCTATGCTGTTCTGGAGTCTTCTTTTTGAGGGTGATGAAGCTCTGCAGTTATCATGTCATCCTTGCACAAGCAAAGCCACTGGATTAAATGGGATTGTTTGAATGAACAAACTGTTACTGATTTGCATCATATGTGACTTTGTCTTTACTCCTCACAGCAGCATGTGAGTTCCACAGCCTCCATTTATGGAAGATAATTTAGAGTTTTGCTTATGACAATGGAAGTAGCAATGTTTTGTTCTTTTTTTAAAGCACTAATTATAGCAAAAAAGCTTTTTCTAATGTACTAAGACTATTTCTTACCAGCTAGCCTTCAAACTAGCATGCCTGCCCTATGAGTTGGGCGAAGTTCTGCTCGGGTTTGCGCAGCTCTTCGTTTGGCACTCGGGCCAGCAAAGCAGCCTGTGCACCGCCTGCTCGAAGCTGGTGACGTGGGGGTGTCAGTGGCCTCTCTTCTTTGGAGGCAGAAAACTCCTGAAAAGTTGCTGTGGATCAGCTCTGCTGCTAGCTGCTGGTTAGCAGCATTTTCCCGTTTCTGCTTTGTACCTGGTTCTCCGTGTTATTTGTATTGAGTATCTGCTGCGGTCTAACGCTGGGTGATGAGCTGGTGGGTGGTGGAGGGAGCAGCAGAAGGCACGAAGGGAGGTTGTTACGGTGCAAAGCACCAGGAAGCAGGCGCTCGGAAGGAACGTAGCTGAAGACAGGCGGATGATAGAGCAATTCTTTTCCGTGTGCTCCCGTCTAAATTTGAAACCACAGGAAAGCATCCTTCTTGTAAGACATGAATCTCTGATTTCAAAAGACGTCGCTATTTCTGAAACGAGGCAGCCTCAGCAGGCACTGGCTTCCCCTCCTGTGCTGACATCCTGCGATGGGAGATGCTCCAGTGGGGCTCACCAGCGGCGTAAAGACACGGACCCAAAATAGCAGGGAGATGTCACCTAGCAACTTGTCACTGTTGCAGAAGTCTTTGTTGGAGGGGATGAAGGTGACACTTTGCTGCTATTTTCAGACCCACACTTCCTGATGGCTGTTGCTGCTTTATTCCCCCGGTTTATTTATTTATTTTCTTTTGCTGAATCATAGACCTGGAGAATACTTCTTAGGTCACCAGAAGGCTTTCCTTAGGAGGCTCATCCAAGGTTGTTTGTCCTGCTGTATCTTGCTGCCTGTTTTACATGTAATACAGTAACTTAAAATGGAATGTGAGAGGCCACCTGTGCTTCCTTAATGAAGCTTTCCTGCTGCGACAACTTTCTTCCCTGCTCCTTATCTTAAAATTAATAGAGATGCTCAAAGCTTAACACTGTCCTTGCCGTCGCAGTTTTCCCAGCTGGGTGCAGCCACAGTGTGACCGTAAGCACCGAGCGACTGTGCAGGTGTTGCTGCAGACCCGCGCGTTGGGGGCTGCGAGGGGCACGTCCCCTGGCACCGCCGCTGCCTCCGCTCGCCCCAGGTGCCACCCTTTCCTCCCCCACATGCTCCCTCCCTCCCTCTAAGTTTGCAGCCCTTTATTGCTTGAGAACTGTCCTTCCATATTTAGGTGACTTTTGTCAGCTGAAGACAGGTGGCAATATTAAAACTGTTGAAGTTGCAGCTGTGATAAAGCCCCAGTCCAGGTTGCAGCTGCGATTTGGGCCATCTGTGGCAATGGGTGGCTGCAACAAAACCGTTAGCGCAATATTCAGCTGCTGTCGCTTCATCGCGACTGTTTGTTGCAGTCGGTTTGATTACCATGGGGGATACTTGTGCAATAAGTAGTTATTCAGTATTTCTGGTGATAGTCTTAACTTAGTGTGTGGCTCGTGCACTCACTGTACCATACCAGCCAAATACACAGCAGGATTACTAATTTCCTCACAGAGACACGGAAAAAAGCTTGTAGGGATGCTTTAGTTCCTATAAACTCCTGGGGGTGTTTTCAGGGTTGCTCTGTGTGATAGGCTGGTGCTTGCGGTCTGTTGGCATCTGGTTTTCAAATACCTGGATGTCACTGGTGCAGAGCACGCGGCTCAGGCTGAGGGGCAGCGGTTTGCAGAATTTCTGAAGGTCAGACCCCGTGGTGTTGAGCTGTTTGTCCCAAACGTGAGAAATGGGGTGGGCACGTGTGAGCATTATTTATGGCTAGTGCAGGGGTGTACGTGAGTTGTCTGACAGCTTATCTTTAATTCTCTCTGCCCTAAGGTGGTGGTGTTCTGTTCTTGTTTTCAAGCCCATTACCTTCTAGTTTTTGGAAAAAAATAGGGTGTAGTTCCTACATCTACAAACCCTTTCTTCGATGCTGTCCCTTTAACTCCGGCACGTAGGCATTAGGCCTCCCCAATGCAGCAGGACCCGTACTGAACCACCAGCGTGTGCTAAGGCAATGGGCTCGGTCTGGCGAAACAAAGCACAGCGAGTGGGCTCGCACACCAGTGCTGTGGGTGTAGGTGTCTCTGCATCCTGGCCCCGTGTTCTTTTAGGATTTCCTGGTGGACTCCAAACTATTTTTGCTCTCTAATATTAACTTTGAAAAGTAGATGCTAATATCCGTGCTTACCCATGCAATTATGGGCCTCTGCCATAAAACTCCTTCCTGCCGCCCGTGCGCTCTGCCCTGGGGGCCGCCGGGCATCGTCTGTTTTAGGGGGAGCCTGGGTTCCTCGTCTTTTCTCACTTCAGCAAGTCTGTGTCCCTCGTAGGAATCTGCATTTCTTGCTCAAATGAGAAGCTTTTATTTGCCCACTGAAGCCATCAGTCCCCTTTGCCCTTCCTGTACCTCTAAAGCAGAAGTTTCTATTTCCAGGTTCTTCTTTCCCTTTCCTCAGCTTTCTGTGCAGTGCTGGTGGCTGGGCTCTGGAGCCCTCTCCCCATCTCGAGGGCACCGCAGCCCTGCTGTGCCCCAGCTCTCTGCAGCGTCCCCACAGCCCCATCCGGCACCCAGGCTGGGGCTGTGCGTGTGGCCGCTGGGTGCGTGTTGGGTGTCATCCATCTCTGCTCCTGCAGCGTGAGTCATCCAGTCCCAGCTGCGCTTTTCTCTCCTCCTGTAGGAAGAGGGAGGGGGCACACGCGAGTCTCTATTTCTGCTATGAAAATTACACCCTTAGGTTCATTGCAGAAGGAGCGTGGAGGAAACGAGCAGGCGGAGGAGCCCGTCCGCCCCACGGAGGCTGACACCAGAACGGGTGCTGGGGTCAAGTTCAGTGCAAAACAACAACAAAAAAATGCAGAACAGCAGGCTCACACCACGCAGCCCAACCTTAAGCCGTTTCCTCTTTCACTGAGAGCCTGTGTGGGTTTTGCAGAAACCCACTGTAAAGTCAGAGAAAGATTTGCCCTCTGCATGGAGAAGGACAAGTTTATATGGCTGCTTTCTCCTGATGAGGGAAAGAAGTTTCCCCGAGATGACCCTGAGCCCTGTGTGGGGCTGGCCTGGTCCTGCCAAGGCTTTTTGCTTTTCCGTTCGAACGAGGGGGCAAAGCCAGCATGGCTTTGTGATGCATGCCCCTTGCACCTCTGTTATCTGCTATTTCACTGTTCAGAGAATGAATTTCTTTAAACTGTCGGTGGAGTTTTAGAGGGTTCTCCATGGGACACGAGGGCAGTGCTGTCCTGGTGCACCGGGGGCTTTGCTTCTCTGGTTGGAGAAGCTGCAACTGCTGGGAACAGGGCTATTCAGTGGGGAAAATCCTTGTTCCCTTGGGGTCCTGTCCGTGTGCCTTCAGCTGTCTTTCCTCCTCCTGAGGAAAACAGCTGGAGCTCTGGGGTGGGAGCAGGGGCTGCTGCAGTGCTCGGGGCTCCTGGCACAGCTGGGGTCGGCGCTGGTGTTCCCAGGCTCCTTGTGCGATGAAGCTCCAACAGCCCAGCAGCAGAAAGGTCCCTCGAAATGAGTTTTCAGAATAAAAGCATCCCTGTGGCAGTTCAGCGGGCGGCTTGCTGTGCCCGGGGGAGATGTGGGGTGGCTGGGGAGAGCAGGAGGCTGGGGCTCTCTTCCCTCAAGTGCGCTGCTCTGCCCAGGCATGGGGCAGTGAGCGGCCCGAGTGCGGGCTCGTACTGGGGGCTGTGGGGTTTGGGTTGAGCATCTAAAGTGGGTGGATTTGGACTCCCTGAGCCCCGCAGGGCTGTGCTTTCCCTCCGGCTGCCCACACGAGTGCATTCTGCAGGGTGCAGGTGTGCTCTGCTCTCGGCACACGTGGGCGCAGCTGCGGTGACACAAATCACTATTAATAGCAGCACAGCCCCTCTAAAATACTCGGTCCCCCTCGTGAGCCTCCTGCTTTCCCAAATTGCTTTGTGTACAAAGAAACAGAATTCTTGCAGTTTCCTTCCCTTTGAACAGCTCTGGTTGAGGCTGTGAGTTCCCTTTGTGGGCGTCAGTAATGTTGGCTGTTTGAGCAGGTCTGCTCCGGGCACGATGCCTTTTTGCAGGTAGTGGAAGTGGGTGTTGTTCCTTGAAAGAGCCATCACTGCCACGCAGAGCGGGGAAGGTCGCTGTGCCCAGCGCCGCGTGCGGCCTCGCAAGTCGTGGCGAAGGAGAGGTGGGCAGGCTGCGACTGAAACTCCCAAAGAGCAACAGGAAGGCGTGGATTTGGGACCGAGCAGCAGCCGTTGCCTTGCAGCAATGGGAGCCGTGCAGCCTGGCAGCAAGGAGATGTCCTGCCTGGGCTCAAGGCGTGCCGCTGGTGGTGCCCTGTCAGCGTCCTCGGGGACAACGTCCTTTGAGCATCTCCAGAGCGCTCGGTGGGGCAAGGGGAGTGCAGGTCCCTTCACTGCCCATCCGTGGGTGCTGGTGGCAGAAAGGAGCAGCGTGGGCTGTGCAGGTGTTGGCGGCAGAGCCAGGAGCACCCGTGTCCTGTATCCAGACTAATGCCCAAACCTCCGCTGTCCCAGGTCAGACTCTATGCCCTGTATCAGCTCTTCTGCTTCTTCACCTTCTCACCTTTCTGCACACCCTCCCTCTCTGCATAGCTCAGTTTTTGTCCATTCTCCCTAAAATGTGGATTTTCTTCCTTGCTTTTGGCTTCCTTTCAGCCACTTGACGATGCAGAAAGGCAGCTGGGCCCCACAAGCTTGGGGGAAACTCTGGCCTGGGAATGGCTCCAGGTTTCTTACGTTTGCTGCAGTGGCTAATTCCTTTCCTTTCTCCTTCAGGAAAACCAATTAAAAAAAAAAAGTGCAGGAGCAAAGAGTGTAGACGGGAACTGTTTCCTCCAGCTCCAGCCTTGGTGTCTCTCTGGTCTCTCCCCAAGCTGTTTGCATCCTCACCCCATCCTCCTGCTTCTCCCCGGGAGCCTGGGATGGAGCTGGCTGGGGCCGCATCGCCGAGTCTCTGCTTCTCTGCCCCGCCACAGGGGCAGAGGCAGCTTTCTTGCCGTGCT
The DNA here is from genome assembly GCA_013399475.1 of Chauna torquata. NCBI lineage: Eukaryota > Metazoa > Chordata > Aves > Anseriformes > Anhimidae > Chauna > Chauna torquata. The sequence continues at coordinate 111,701 of VXAL01005619.1, read as the reverse complement.
ACAGCTGCTGCTGAGAGTGTGTGGTTCTGCGCTGGAGCAGGCTGCAGAGCCAGCATCGTGTGTGTTTAGCGTTGCTGTTTAAAAATCATTTGTCTTTGTCCACGATTTGGGTGCTCCCAAGAGAGGAAGCAGGGAGCACTGTAGCAGGGAGGCCCAGGGCAGGAGCAGTGCTGGTCCCCAAAGCCTCACTCCGTGTTGTGTGCCAGCTCCTTCCCACATGTGCTGTCCTTTCTGGAGCTCTGTCTGTCCCCTGCCGCATGCTGAGCATCCTGCCCTCCTGGCTCGTACCCTACCACTGCCTTGCCTTGGCAGTGATCATCCACATTCTCCTTCACCTCTGCTCCAGCCCCTTTGCTTCCACATCCCCTGGCTGGTCACTGCCCATGTGTGTTGGGCTCCCACCACCCCAGTGAGTCTCAGCCTCGAGCCTCCTCCAGTCACACCGGCGTCCCCATGGGCTCATGGCAAGGGCCCCCAAGCCCTGTGCCAGGGGACGAAGCTGCCGGAGGGAGAGCAGGGATGACATGGGGAGAAGGAGGCAATGGCGATGCTCCGAGGGTGAGGAGTGCTTGGAGGCACCGCTGCCCATCACCTCGGCGTCTCGCCTGCCTGAAGGGCTGTTTACAGCAGGCAATGACACAGACGTTGCCCTGGGAAGCCGGCGCTCGCCCGGCCGGGGCACGGGGCGTTGCAGGGGCCGCAGAGGCGGGGGGCCAGCGCCCCTGCCCCAGCGCTGCCTGCCCGGGCACCAGGCCGGCGGGAGCAGACGCAAACTGGGAGAGCACAACCCGGCAGCGATCCCAGCCGGGCTGCAGGCAGCCGCCTGCCCAGCGCCCGAAACAGTTAACAGGCAGCGAGCCCGCACCGGTCCTCCCACCGGCATGAGCTCAGCGCTGCCGCCGCCAATCCCCGCTCCCTCTGGCAGCAAAAGAGCCGGGAGCCCAAGCTGGGAGCCAGAGCAGCGGCTGCCCGAGCTCCGGCCCGTCTGCGCAGAGGCATCCCGAGCCCCGGGCAGAGCTGGCCATGTAGGATCCGGCCTCGACCCTGCTCCGTGGGCACAGCAGCGGGACCGCAACTTGCGTCCCACCCACCCGCACGCTGCGCTGGTTGTTCCCAGCTGCTCTCGCCAACATGATGGGTTGCAAGTCCAACTCACTCACTTGCCTGCAGGGAGGAAAACCGGGGCTGCCGCTGGCCACGGCCACCGACTCCACCGCCACGCTCAACAAGCTAGCCCTGGCCACGGGTGGGACTGAGAAATCCTGGTACCGCTGCATCTTCCCCTTCGGCATCGTCTCCGTGGTCATCGGCATAGCAGCGACGTGCATCACCTTCACCATCAATGGCCCACAAATGGACATCGCTAAGGTGGTCTCTGTGGCCACCTTGATCTTCGGGGTGGGACTGCTGGTGGCCGCCTACTTGTGCTGGCGGGCCAAGCGGGAGAGGCAGCGGAAGAGGCAGCGCCAGGAGCCCGTCTCCTTAGAGCAGGGAGCCCTATGACGTGGGCTGGGGGCAGAGGCTCAGCTCCACCTGGAGACCCTGCTTACAGACCCCCCTCCGTCCCGCGCCCTGCGGCAGAGGGGTCACAGCATCGGCTTTGAGGCACCTGAGGAGGTCTGGACCCTGCCCGAGGTCAGCTTGTCGCCATCCTCCACCCGCCGGGCCGTGGCGCGGTCGGCACGCAGCCATCCCTGCTCCTGCCATGGGCTGCAGGTGGCTCTGTCCCCCAGTGCCCGTGCTGCTGCTCGCCCAGCCCCTTCCCGCAACCGGCATGGAGAGACCCCGAGAGTGGCTCGAGAAGTACTTCACCCACGTGCGGCTCTGCAGAAAGCTGCGCCGTGGCTCACCCGGCTGCTCCCGACCCCGTGTGCTCCCTGGCTGCAGAGCCGACGGAGCTGCTCCGAGCCAGGGGATGTGGCAGCTTGTGACAGCCTGGAAACCTCTGCTTGGTGTCAGGAGAAACGAGCGTCACTTCTGTCCCCTTCTTGGTGGTGGTGGTGCAAGGACCCTCGCCTCTCGGGACAAACGGAGTTTTGGGGGAGAAGCTCGCTGGGTGTGGCACGGGGCAGCCTGGGGTGGGCTCGGAGCGGCACAGGGGAGCTACCAGGGAGAGGCTGGAGGGAGGCAGCGAGCACCGGAGCGTGAGGGGGCGGCAGGCGAGTGGGGACCGCAGGCCTGGGGCTCAGGGCAGGCGGGCTGGGGGACGAGGGAGCGGGGGCTCAGGCGCAGGCAGGGGTAGGCGGGCATCTGCTCAGTGTGGCGCGGCAGGCGGAGGAGGACACTGGGCTCTCGCTGCCAGCCCGGCATGACCCTGCCACTATCCCGGGGGTTCAGGTTCCCTCCGGGGGCATCCGTCTGCTTGGGATGGCCAGGGAGAGGGGCTTGTGCTGTGAGCCCACAGTGACAGCCCCAGCTTGGGGAGTCTGAAAGGAATTAATTGTGGTGCTGGGAACCATGGCTTGACAAGGAGCTGCAGTTGCATTAAAAAGGAGCAATTACATCTTTACCGCTTCTTTGTAAGCTGTGAAAGGAGGCTTCTGCTTCCATTCTTTGAATTTAGCTTTGAGCTCTTTAAGAACAAGCATGAGACACAGCACAGGGGTCCCACTCCTGGGGTTTCGGGGCAGCGCCTCTGCTCCATGCCACTGTGCCCCTGGCCAGCCCCACACCTGGAGGGGCCTCCCAAAACCAGCCCTCCTCCAGGCTCCTGCACGACAGACGGACGTGCCAAGAGCTACAGAGAGCAGCCACACTCCCGGCAGCTGGAGGCTCTCCATGCACAGCAGAAGGGAGTGAATGTGGCCAAACGCTGCAAACGGGAAGGAAGCAGAGCTTGTGCTGAGCGTGCGGGAGCTGGGGGCCTGTGACCCTCCTGAGCTCTGTTTTTGCCCCCGTAATTAAACCCGGGGAAAGGCCGTCTGTGTCCTGCATGCCAGAGCGAGCATGGCCCAGAGCCCCCTGGGTGCTGGCATCGGGATGCCAGGGTTAGGGCTGGACCTGAGCTTTCTCACTCGGCTGGGTGTTGGGACTTGGGGTCCCGGTCCTGCCGTTAGGCTCCGCTCCGGCACCCGCAGTTTGGGCTGTTCAGGGACACTCTCAGCCGTAGCTTCTCTTCCACGAGCCAGGGTGATGTTACAGAGGCCAGCCCAGCTCTGCAGTGGGTAATGAGTTTAGCAGGCATCTCAGCCTTGGCAATTTTTTGCAAGCCTGATTGTTGCTTCAGGGTGTTTGTGTATCTAAGGTTCATGGCTTCAGCGTAGCTCAGGGGAAGCAAACCAGTGGTTTCTACCCGTGGTGCTTTCACCTGTGCCCCCTCGAGCCACCAGCCCCCATCCCTCAGCACGCACTGCCGCAGGAGCCGTGCAATGCCGTGCATAGGAACATTATCGCATATCATTTTTATTTTCTTCTTATTGCTACAAGTATCCCAGCAAACAGGTTTGCTGCTGCCTGCCGATCCCTCTGCTCTTACCCTGCTCGCCACTGTTGCGTGAAGCCGCTGCACCACAATGCACCCTTCTCCAGGCTCTGGAGCAAGGAACGCCTTGCTGCCGTGCACCCCGAAACACCCAGGTGGCAGCCAAAATACCCCAGCACTGGGCCCCTGTCCAGCCGGACCAGCACAGGGGGAGCGGATGGGCCCGTGCGTGGCCGCGGGGCGAGCTGGCAGGCGGCACGGCGGGCACGGGAAAGCAGCAGACGGCAGTGGGAGCGGGGGCTCAGCAAGAGCCCTCCGTGCGCAGACGGGCGCTTCCAGCCTGAAATTGCTGGCAGTGGGCCCTGTTACATCACGCCCGCTTTGATCTCAGAATACGGCTCCCCGGTGCTGAATTTCCTGTTTCTGCTCTGAAGGAGCTTGTTTGGGGCAGCCTGAAGTAGGGCAGCGTTCACTTGGCGAGGTGGAGCTGTTCCCAGAGAGAGCGCGGGTGAGCCTGAGCCGATCTCGGGCAGGAAAGCGCTATGCAGAGCAGTATCTTCTATTGTTGCTGTTAAAAGCTTAATCAGATTTGATTTCTGTAGTAAGACGTGCACACAAAAATCCCTCCTAATGTCTTCAATGGTTTTATTTACATGGATGGAGTCTGGCAGGTTCCCCTACGGGACACCGCTACAGTGCACTGGTTGAAGGGTGAGATCTAGAGAAAATTTATCTCCTTAAAGAGCACGGAGTTATTTTTTATGTCTGCAGGAGTAGATGGCTGGGAAAGTTACGCCCCATTCAGCAAAGACACTGGGAACAGGAAAATAAAAGACCCGTGTGGTCAGTGCTGACATGCGCAGCACCCAGCTCCCCTGCTGCCCTCCAGCCTGCTGGCACCCCCGCGTCGCTCTTCCTCGGGCAACGTGCAGGACGGAGCCGACAGCTCTCCCTTTGCTGGCAGACAGCAGAGCCGTCGCACACTCCTCCTCAGGTCCCCGCTGGTGGCATTGCAGACACCTGGGAGCTTCCTGGCCATAGCTGTCCCCTCCCCTTTGCAAGCCAGGGAGGCTCTGGAGGGCATCTCACTGTGCATCCCACACAGGCATCCTACCCATGCATCTCACCCGAGCATCCCAGCCACACACCCCACCTGGGCATCCCATTGCACATCCCAAGGCCATTTCGTGGGGAGCCTGGGAGCCACCCTCTGCTCCCCGTGCCCCAGCCCCGGTTGCTCACAGCAGAGAAAGGCTGGCCCTCCCATCAGAGCGCAGCTTTGGGGGAGGGTGGCTCATGTGGCTGCCTCACTGTCCCAAGCCAGCACCTGGACCATGCACAGCGGCGGCACGGGCAGCAGGTCTTTCTGTGGCCAGGAGCGGGGCAGCGCCCCGGGCAGGCAGCCCTGGGCTCTCCTGGCACCATCCGGGGCTGCGAGACACTGTTTGCCTTTTCTAGGTCAAAAGAACCAAAAATGAATAAACCTGTAAAGCTCGCTGTAACACCGGTCTTTGCCTGCTTTGCTTCCTGCCCTTGCCAAGTCCCTGGGGCTGCTCTTTGTGGTTTCAGTGTAATGGGAATATTCCCCCGTTCCAAGGACCCCAAACCTGCCTCAAGTTATAGCCTCCCCAAGGCTTTCTCCATACCAACAACTTATCCACATTACTGTGTTCAGCTTTTATGGCAGAAAAGTGCCCCATTTCTGCCAGCTTCAGCCAAACCCACTTTCAACACTAAATAGGCTTAAAAGGAAAATAATAGTTCTGTTGCATCTCAGTAAAGGGTTAAAGTCTTTATTACCAGCTTGGGAACAGCTACAAAGGGGAAACTTAAAAATAAAAACACACATCCAGCTGACACAAGTTTCTTACAGCTGACGTGTCAGTCCTCTCCTGCTACCTCAGTGCAGCCGCACCAGCTGGAGCCGCAGCAAGCGGTGCTCGACTGGGGCCGGGGCTCCAAGCCGAGCACACTGGGGACGCTGGTCACCACTCCCGTGGGGGACACTGAGCTTCACAGCACGCCTTCAGGACTCCTCATTTCTCCTGCCGTGCCTTTCTGGGTGCGTGGTCCTGGCTTTCCAGGTGCGTGGTGGCTGGGAGAGCTGTTGGTCGCAGCCTGGTCTGACTCGGGGCCATGACTCAAGTCTCCTTGTGCCGACATTTCTGTGCTGGTGCCGCTTTTGCGAAGGCATCGAGCAGATTGCAGCTGTGACTTCACACCATGACACGTCGGAAGCCATACCTGGGTATTTCAGTGGGGCACAGCAGGGGTCTGTGGCTTTGTCCGAACCCCAGAGCTGCTCTGTGCTCAGCTCCCCATCGGGACACTGGGGACCGCTTCTGCCCAGGAGCGTCCGGAGCCTCGAGGCCCCCAGGCAGGGGCGATGGAGGGCTCTCTGCCAGAGACCATTTTTCCTGGGCACTGCAGGATCCCAGCACAAAGAGTATGATGACATTTTGGCTGAGGCGGGAGAGGCAAGGCTGCTCTCCCAGATGGCAGCAGAGGTCCAGGTGGGTCCTGCAGGGCTTGCTGACACCTTGCATTGCGTTATCTCAGCAGCAGCTGAGAAGTGTGCAAAGTCCCTGCCGAAAACAGCAGTGAAGCTGCGCCGAGCGCTGCTCCTTGCGCATTAAAAACAAGCCCACGTGCCTGGGGTGGTGAGGAATTGCAAAGAGCAGCTACCTGGCTCCAGTTCTGAGCTGCCAGCAAAATAATGAGTAACTCCGAGACAGCTGGGCTGAATTCATGGGTAATAAACTGATTTATTTACTCCCCTTACAGTTATTTTTTTGTAGAGATGCGAATGAAAATTTTAACAGCTTTCTTCCCTGGCTGTGCATGGACGGCTCTGCTCTCCCAGGGCAAGGAGAAACATCCTCCCAGAGGAGACATGCAAGGGCCTGGGGGGGCTGAATGCCAAGCACTGAATCTCCATTTGGAGTGGAGTCTTGGACATATGAAAATTACCAACAGACCGCTTATCCCAGCACACCTTCCACTGGGGCGTTGCTCGAACATTGATTTAAGAAGCCCCAGTGGGCAATTGCAGAATACCTTGCTCTTACAGGAAGGTTTTTTCCAAGCAAGTGCAGTCTATGCTGCACAGAAATATTGTAAAGTCTCAGTGCCATGACTCAAATACAGCTGCAGCGTAAATTCGGGCAGCCCCCGCCGCGGCTGGAGCCGCAGCGCTGGGTGGCGGAGCCGAGTGGCTGCAGCTCCCAGGCACGTCCCCGTGGCCTTGGCAGGTCCCTGTCACTGCTGCTGGTGGACGGGGGAAGTCTCTTGATGCGGGTTTGCACCATCCTCCCCCGGGTTTTACACGGATAACCCCATTTAGGATAGCAAGGTCTGGAAAGATGGCTGAAATCCTGCTGCATGAAGCGCACCGCAGGACAGCGGGCTTATCATAGCAAAGACACAGGGGGCATTCAAAGGCTGATGTGAAGTTGCTGCAAAGTTTGCTCAGAGACCTTCACATACTTTTTGCTGCCCAGAGATTGTCGAAAACAAAGTCCTCAGCCCAAGACCCCCTCCCAGGACGTGCAGTCGTGCGCTGCTGGCTGGGGGCGGCAGGGAGGCAGGGCCCACGCGCTGCCAAGGCCAGCCTAAGGGAATATCACGCTTAGGTTAAGCCTGCCCCAGAAGTACCACCCACACCTCTCCTCCACCACAGGCTGCTCTGCTGTGCTCTGGGTCAGACTCAAAGAGGTGGCAGCCCTGTGGATCGTGGTCTCCAGCATGATGCTGGAATTTGCGGTGACACACATGCCTCGCAGTGGTGAAACCACCGTGCTTAGATGGGAAAAACCCACTCTTTTTCCCTCTTGGGATCATTTGATGGGATCCTGAGCTGTTGCCCTCTCTTCCATCCATGTGGGAGGCTGCTGCCACAGGAAGGCTGGAGCCAGCTGCCACTGGCTCCCTGCAGCAGCCCCCACACAGGATCCCTTGCAGCACTCTGGGTATCACCTGTCCGCAGTGGATGAGCCAGTGCCGCCGCACACGCCTGGTCCAGGCTGGAGTCAAAACCATCCCCAGGCTCCCGTACGTTCCCGCTGCTGCTACAGGGCCACCTCTCCCTGGAGCCGCACAGTTCCCTGCCGCGCCTGCACAAGAGGAGTGCAGCGGCTGCTCCTGAGGTTTGGAGGAGCCCAACTGTTGAACCAGCATGAAGGTATCTCCTGTCTCAGCCCTGAGTTTGTTAACCTTGTTAGTCACCATGGAACCAGAGCACATCTTAAATGAATGCCTAATCCTTCTTGCAAAAACAGCATCATTACAACATGAGGCATTTCCATCTTCTGCCAGCCGCCAAGAGCAAACCTCCAGTGACACTGCATGTCAACAGCAGGTCCCCCAAACTGGGATTAAAAACAATGTGTGTTTTACCACAACAGTGGAAAAAAAACATTATAAGTGTAATTACTGGCAGCAAAGTTATTGGAGTGGTGCCCAGAGACTCACCGGGGTCAGGCACCCTTGTTGGCAAGCACGGTGAAGCAGCATCTCTGCCTGAAGATGCTCGTGCAGTGAAGGAAACAAGGTGACACGGTCTTCCCCTGGCAGTTGGGAACTGAGGTGCAGAGACAGGGATCTGGTCATGTTTTACACATAGTGCTTGACAAAGCTGAGGCTTGTGCTCGGCTCTTCCACACCCTGAGCACCCGGCAAGGCTCTGGGCAGCAGAAAGTGCAAAGCCAGAAGGACACACAGCCAGGCACCAGCTCCTCAACAGAGCACCCTGTCCATCACAAAATCCCTGTTTTCACCCCAAGAATGCACTGCACTCTCCACGAGACCCATGTGCTCCATTGCCTTTCATAAACTTTCTCCTGACCTTTTTACCTGCGTCTGTGTGCTCCCTTTTCCTCTTGTTGCTGGCTGTGCATCAGCCACCTGCGCTGCGGTGGCAGCCCTCTGGGAGCAGGGAGAAGGACCAGGGCTGTTAGCCACCACGGTGAGGGATTACATGTAAAGCTAACAAACACACGCAGCTTGTGCTGTGCACAGGGCTGGCCACCCAGCGGGGCTGGAAGGCACGGGCTGCAGATGTCTGGGGTGCAGCTAAAGCATCCGTGGGATCCTCACTGCCACTTTTCAGATACAATTCGGCATTCTTCTTGCCTGAAGTGAAAAGACGCTGGTGCCAGAAGGCCGCATTGAGGAGACCTTCAAAAGTGCGGTCAGACGTGGTGGGAGGACGGAAGATGCTTTAACAGGGGATGGCTGAGCAGGAGACAAAACCCACATGTTCCTGTCCTCTCCTCTCTGCTTTCAGCACAGACCAACAGCTCCTGGAGCACCAGGGTTTCACCTGGCGACATGCAAAATGCCTTTTTCTTGCACCCCTGCATATGCAGCTTGTGGAGGTGAAAGAAAATTTTAATCTCTAAGAGGATTTTGTTCTCACTCATTGATCTTGAGAAAGCCAGGTACAAAAGAGCATTATGCCATGAAATGTATTAAAAAGACTATAAAGACCATGACATTATCAGGGTAAAATGCCAGAGACCATTACATCATTATGGCTTTCTGCTGGACTGAAATCGGTTTCCATTAGGAGTGTGTGCAGCTGCTGAGCCTCGCCGGCCCCACACAGCGCTTTCACGCATTCTGGTTGATGCTCCCATACTCCAAGCTACAGCCACAGCATAAAATCTCACTTTTGTACTCAAAGGAACTAGTACATTAGGTCAAAAATTTGACCTAGCTGCACTAAGTCACAGTGCAGTATAACGTATGTTAAAACTCCAAGCCAACCCACAGCTATTTAATAGTAGCCAAATTGGAAACGGTTAAGACAGAGGGCCTTGCAGGCAATCTGCAGGCTGTGTGAAACTTCGTAGCCCCTGTCAGCAACAAATAGGCTTCTGGGCGACTGCGCCTGCTGCTGCGGGTGTCCCTCTGAAGAAGATGGCACCGGGTGCAGGATGGCGCGGGAGCAAGCGTGGTCCTGCAGGATGCCAGCACGGCAGCGGAGCAGCAGCTCATGAAAATTGCAGGTTGTTTAGAGACATCTGAGAAGAGATAAGAACTGGGGGCCAGCAAAAGTAATGACAGCTGAAAAAAGAGAGACCAGCAGAGAGGTTTTGTTTAAACTGAAGTGGTAGCTGCTAACACTGCTGGGGCTGTAGAGTGCTCACCAGCTTTTCTCGCAGAGCAAATTTACTCTAACTAAATAAGATCAAGGCAGTGACATTTCTTCAAAAGTACGTCTCAGATTATACTTAACTTTTCTGTTAGTCTCCATTGTGCAGAGTTCCACTTGGAAACTCAAAAATAAAGCGTGAAAGAGTTTGTCCTTTTCTGGTGAGACGTCAGGAGGTTTGCAGGCTCCTCTCTCGCCGGATGATGCTGTCCATCCGCACACCAGCGACGCTCCAGACCCGCTGAGCAAGGGCACCCCCACGAGCACCGCTTCCCGCCTCCAGCACCCTGCAGAGCAAAGCCAAGCCGCCGCGGCTCTTCGCACTGGGTCTCCCTGAGGTTTGCACGACGTTTTCAAGACTTTATCGATTCCTTGTTTTGTTCACAACAAAAATGCTGTTTTACTTGGAGCCCTCTGTCCTAGAGCACTTATCAAAGAGCTGCCTGTCGGAAACCCCCAGCAGGGCCAGCTCAGCAGCTAGGTTTCGCTCAGGGCACTCGCTGAATGAGTTGTTTGCTCTGGTTTTTCATTATGCAGCGCTGTTACGGGTATGTACTATAGGGTTAAGCTGCTTTGCAGCATTTCAGTATTTTAATTCTCATGGCACCCAACAGCCACTTTTGAGGAAGGAAAGCGTAAGCCATGCCAGAGCTCAGCGAAACGCGTCTCAGTGAATGCACCGCAGCTCCAGCTCGTGCCGTGTGGGTAGCTTTTGGCTGCCTGGTTTCACTCGTTTAGCTTTCGTTTGCTATATCTACTTTTGCTGGACTTTAAGAAGTGCTCGATAAAGGCTGAATTTGCATAACTCGCAGGCTGTAGGCAGTGGCTCATGGTAGTGCCCCAGCTTGGTAAAACACTTCCGTGGGATTTATTTTAAGCCTGTGTTCGGGACCATATGCTGAAGTGTTCTGCCAGAGCTAAGAATGGATCTGAAGCTATTGGGGGTGTTACACATTCTTAAGTGATTCCCCAAACCCAGCTGAAGCTGGGCGAGTTCACAGCCTCCTCCATCCTGGGAGCAGGGCTCCAGTCCTGCTGGGACTGAGGGGCAAGCTGGCAACACTCAGAGCGCTGGCCCGGCAGTATTAAGAAAGGCTCGACCTTCCCAAATCTTTACATTGAGATTTTCAGTGTGGGGTGAAGTAGGCAAGCAAACACAAATATTTGGAAATTCCTGGGCAGTGCCACATTCCGTCACTGTAGTCCATGTGTCCCAGGGAGCTGGGCTGCCTGGGGGGGCTGCATCCACCCTGCTCCCAGGCTGCGGCACGGCACGGCACGTGCAGTCTCACTGGGATGGAGCGGCTGGGGAGGAGACTGGAGGAACAAAGCCCCATGCCGCAGACCTAAGAGGAGCTGACTGCCATTTCTAAATCATCATTACTGCATTTTTATGTCATTTGGATTCTGATAGCTGGACTTTTATGTCACGGCTTCCCAAGGTGGGAGCGGACCAGGGAAAGCCATGCGCAGAGCCACGCGCTCCCTCTCCTGCAGACGTGATGCACAAAGCCAGACCTGTTGGGGAGCTATCACCAAATCCAAGGGCACCGTTTGCTGCTCATGTGGCCCAGCTTTCAAACCACTTGACTGAGCTGTAATAAAAATAAGAGTGCTGCAAAGCAGCTTGACCCTGTACTATATTGCCTTCACAAAACTCACTCTGGCTTTTCTGAACACAGGCACTTCTGGAGTTAGAACTTCAGCGTGGAAATCGGATTCTGAAGTTTGGTATTCAAAATTCTCCAAGCTGTGGGAGCCCTTAATGCAGCAGCTGAGAGCAATGACACACTGTCACTTAAAATGGATATCCAGCCTCATACAATATGAAGACAATTCCAGCATGAACAGGAGACCTGGTGACGGATAGCATTTTTTAGGAAGGATCTGTCTGAATCCACCCAGGCCTGCCTTTCTTGTGGGCTAAGATTTCTTAAAACCATTAAAAATATGCACTTCATTTTTGGACCAGACCCTATTATCGGGGCTGAAGGGGATCTTGAAGAGGATCCGCGAGCTGCAGCATGGTGATGGCGCACGGTCAGAGCGGAGCAGCTTCAGGGTTGCCCTGAGTGGGGCTGGAGGATGCCGGCCCTGACATCTGTGCTGGCTCCAAAAGTGCTCAAATTGCACCAGCCTGGGGTTGCCAGCCTCTCCCCCCTCTCGTGATGTACCCCGGGGCTCTAAGACATCTTGTGTTCAGGAAGAAAGGAGAAAGTTTGAAAGCGTGCTGCCCTCTTCTCCTGCCTGTGCTCACTGGGAAGTCTGTGGTGCACAAAGGCGAAGGTGGATGCTGCCCCAGTGCCGCCAGGGCTCATACACGTGGCCAGCATCCAGCATGGGCTGGCAACCTGCACATGGCCAGCAGGCAGGGGCAGGAGCAAACTGCAGTACAGCCTCTTCCTGCAGAAGCTTCCTCCTGGCCACACTCAAGGTGACCTTGACCTATGCCTTGGGCATCAGGGTTTGCATCTCCACTGCACTCCTTTGCTGCACTGCCTCCCTGCAAATGTCAGCCTGAGGATTTTTTGGCTTCTGTGAAATCTTACCCTCCACAGGAACACGTGGCAGGGAGTTGAGCGAGTCTAGCTGGATGTCATGAGACTGTTTTTGTCAGTTTTAGATTTGATGACTTCCAATTTCAGACCTCCCTACTGCTCATTCTTTAGGAGACAGCAGAGCACAGCAATCTTTGTTGCGACATTTCTGTTGTCTGCAGCTTTCTGTTGTCTCCCTTTCCTGAGGACCTTTATGGGAGCAGGAGCGCGTGCCTTCAGGGGCAGTACACATAGAAGCTGAATGCCGTTTGCTAAAGGTATTTTAGGACTGAACAGTGAAAACCTCTTAATGCTGGCACATCACACAGAATTAAATCCAATTAGTCTAGTCCACGGTAGTGAAAGGGAATTTTCATATTTGCTGCAAGAAGCATAGGAAAAAGCTAGTAATCTCACGCACAGGAAGAATATAAAGGGGTTCCTAAACTGAAGACTGAACCCACATGCTGTTGGCAACTTGCATTTGCCATCCAAAGTGATTGGCACCCACGGCAGGAGGCACCAGCAACAAATCTGGAAAGGGAGTGACTGCCTACGGAAGTATAAGACAAGAATATACACAAACATGGAGTCCATATGTTTTATCCAGAGGAGACCTTCATAGCTGAAGGCCACACTGGAATGATTGGTTTTCTTCCAAATTCGATGTAGAATAGCAATGGTTCCATTTTCCTGTAAGCCTCAGGCTACAACCACTGAAAGGTGTCCATGCATGCACAATCCATCCCTGCACACAGGACTGCCAGAGTTGCCTGGGCATCTTCACATTTTCCAGCTGGAAATCCGCTTTGGGCAGAATTGGGTAGGTCAGGGCATTTGTCCGGGTTTTCTGGACATTCAGAGGATGTTGGAAGAGTGGCTCTGGCAGGGCTGGTGGATATCTGGAAAATTCAGGCATGTGCACTGTGCTTGAGTACAGCAACTCCACAGCAGGACCAGAAGCAATTTGCAGTCTGAACTGAGGAGGGACCTTGTGAAGAGTCTGTGACCGCAAGCTGATGAGGAGAGGCACTTTACCAAGTTCAGCACACCAGACTTACAGAAAAGTGATTGCAAGCAATCAAGTTAGCCTGCTTTAGGAAGCTGGTACAGCTCAAGAGTGGGCTGGTTGCTGATCGTACACATGCTCCAGCAGAGCCAACAGAGAGAGATTACCATCAGTCACCTTAGCAGGGAACAAAGCAGGACCAGGGTTAACCTATTTCACATTGCATTTGCAGTGTCTCGCTTGGCTGAGGGATGTGCTAACGCAGTTACACACAGTTGCCTGCTCACCGCCTACAGATGCATTAGCATTAACCCTGACATTAAGGGACAGGGTCCTAACTGCAGAGGAATCAGCAGTGGAAAGGTTAAGAAGTGACTGGACTCTCCAGTTACCCTTTGAACAAAAAGTGTAGGCTAAACTAATTACAATTTACTTTTTATTCCCCTTGGTCTGGATAATGTCTCCATACACACCCACAGACCTGCCGACCAGGACCGTGCCCTTGCTGCTTCCTCCTGCCCCTGTCCATAGGTTGCACCACCACGGGTGCTTGATTTGGCTGGGAAGCCTTGGGATGGGACCATCATGTTTTTGCATGGCTGCACCGTGTCGTGACCACCCCGGGAGCTCCTAGGCACTACACCAGTAGCATTTGTTTTTTCAGTGCAATGGTCTACATCATCCCCTCTGGGAATATTAGCAGGAAGGGGCTGTGCAGTGCTAGAAATCTCATTCACCCTCGGTACTCCCCAGGGGATTTTCTTAGAGGGGCTCTGTTGGGGCAGGGACCCCAGGGCAGTTTGTCCAGGATTTTAATGCTCGGCATCCTGCCAGAACAACTCACTTTCAGCCACAAGCAAGAGCAGCCCGGCAGCACTCGCGGTGTATGGCAGAAATCAGTGGCGCATTTTGCATCCCTCGGGTGTCTCTGAGACCACTGCTCTGCTCCAGAGTGGACCACACGTGGGCCTGGCTGGGAGGAGCATCCCACCTGGAGAGTCCACAACATGAGAAACTGAAGCGTGTGTAGGAAAGTCAGAAACATACTGTGATGTGAAGGAAATGAGAGCTATAGAGGTGAAAGTGATGGGAGATGATGGATTTCCTCCATGAAGAAGCCAGAACGCTGCCTGGGAGGGAGCAGGGAGAAGCCCCACACCACGACAGCCCAGGTGCACGTTCTTGGATGGCCAAAAAGTGTGTGAGTGGCCAGCTCTGGGGAGAGGCAAGGGGCCAGCCAAAACCCTGGGCGGAAACCTCAACTTTTACAGTCAGGAACTGTTGGAAAACAGCTAGAGGAAACCACAGGAGCCGGCTCAGGAGGCTGGCGGTGCTGAGCTCCCCGCTGCAGAGCCCCGGTGCCGTGGCCCCGGCCGGGCGCATGCCCCAGTTATCCTCCAGCCAGACCCAGCTGCTGAGCATGGCTCTGGAGGGAGCAAAGGGGTTTCCCTCCCAGCACGAGCCCAGGCGCCGGCCCAGGCTCAGCGGGTCTGGGCTTCTTCCCGTGCCATGGCAAGCCAGCCTCGCCTCCCACCAGTCTTTGGCCTTTTAGCCTCCAGATCCTTGGCCAGCAGACAGGAAGCTCCCAATCAGCTTTTAATTGGGCATGTGCCCGCGTTGTGCCGGCTGTTGCCATACTGGGAAACCATGTCCTTAACCTTGCAGTGGGGGTGGGAAGCAGGGCGAAAAAAAATCTCTTGACAAACAAGCAGGGATTTTATTACAGCTTGTGTCACACCAGAGGAGTGAGAGCTGAGTCACTGCCAGGTACAGACAGTGACTGTGAGTCACCGGCAGAGCCCGGCTCATCAATAACCCCAGTGCTCCTCGCCCAGCGCTCCCCGCAGCGCCCGTGCTCCAGCCCCAACGTGGGTGCCCGATGCCGGTGCTGCAGCGCTGCTGCCCGCTTCTGCCCCTCGCTCTGCCAGAGGTGGGAGCAGAAAGGCAGCAGACAGCTGTACATCCACAGTGTGACATGGAGAGGAATTTGGGGTAGGAAGCTGTGAAAGCGGCAGGGACTCAAGCCTGAGCTAAATCAGTGCAGAAATGCCAGCTGGCATCTGTTACTCTTTAAACCCCAAAGGCTCTCTCTCTCATGAGGAGCCACTTCGCTGTTGTGCTTCCTCACCCCGCTGCAATTAGCACCTCCGTGCCGGCTGACCAGGAGAGGCCGGGGCTCCCCCACTGTATGGGTGCCAGCACAGCTGTTCCTGCGCCCAAAAAGTGAGGCAGACCAAGGAGATGCTTCTATAAAAGCCAGCTTCGGAGAAAAATGCCCGATCAGCTGCAGCGGGTGCCCAGCAGCCACAGGACAGCTGCAGCAGCACAAGCACCGCAGCTGGGCGTCCTCTCCCCCGCAGCAGGAGCTGCACCAGGGTCAGCCTGGAACTGCAAGAACACAAAATAAAAGAGCATGCACGGAGCAAAGCGCAGCCACAGCCACCAGCCACCAGCGCCTGCTGCTGCCTCAGGGTCTGGCCACCCGCAGAGCGATGCAGTGCCCTGGAGAGCACCCCCATGGGGAGCACCCCTGGAGTGCCGCACAAGATGCTTTCGCATGCACAAGTCAAAATGTGCGTCAGGACCAAATGGGAGTGCCTAAAACATGTGGTGGCAGAGGTGGGTGGCTCGTGGGAGCCGTGCAGGAGCGGTGCTGTTACCTCGACATCTCCTGTGGGGGTTCCGGCTCAGGCTGGAAGAACACCAGGGTGGCCTGGAGCCCATTTGGTGATCTTGGGCCATTTCCTGATAGCAAGTGCTCACAGCCTAATTGGCAGCCAGCGGTGCCTGCGCTGGCTGTCCTGCAGGGAGCCCAGCGCGAGGCAGAGCTGTCTGTCGCCCGCAGAGGGTGCGTAAGTGTAGTGGGGACCTTGTCCTCCAGCACCTGCTGAGCACCTGGGCTGGCAATAAACAGGGGCTCTCTTTCTGCAGGGTGTCGCGTTGAAAGCTTCGCCTTTGCAAGAAGCATTGTTCAAGATAAAACACAAAATGAAACAATAAACCTCTTGAAAAATTAAAAGGAAAGAAGGGTAATTTAACACGGAGTTAATAAAAGCAATGAATAACCTGCCAAGTACGCAGGGGACAAACACGGAATGAAACTATCACTTAAAGTCTTTGCACACTTTTTCTTTCCTGCCTCAGCTCCTGTTAGCATCAGGCCCCCGTTTGTTGCCCTCGTCCTTCAGCACCTTTTATATCAAAGAAGCCCAAGCTCTTCCCATTCTTTAATGCGCATAAATCACCTCACTCAGTCCACAAATACGTCTGTTAACGTGGGAGGAGTATGGCAGCATGCAATAATTAACATTACACAACAGCCTTAGGACCAGAAGCAAAGGATAAACTTGGTGTTGGATTGAAAATAAGCTGGGCTGTGTGGGACGAACCAGCCAAGCTGGAATTCAGCCACGAGCTCCTGAGCCCTGTGTGTGCAAATGGTCTGGGGCTGTGCTTTTGGCTTTGTTTCAGGAAGCCGCCAGCCTGCCCGCAACAGCCACCACCGCACGGCGCGATGGGCTCGATCTTGTCGCAGTGCCTCCGACAGAAGCCCCTTCCTAACATCTTCATATTTCCAGGAAACCTTGGAAGGGGGCCAAGCCTGCCAGACGGCTTTTTAGAAATCGGAAAACCAATCATGTTTTGAGAAAATTGCATTAGTGCCTCTGTGCAGACACGGCCCGTGCATCCGCGTGAGTCACTCCTAGCAACCCCGCAACCTGCTCACACCAGTGCAAACGTCAGGCTCTGCCCGGCGAGCTCCGGCTGATGGATTAGTGCCGCAGCGCTGAGTCGGCCTCACGGCTGGAGCGATAAAGCAGGGATGTCAAACCTTGTAGAAGGCACAGCGCACGCCGAGCCGTCCCAGATGGCATCTGCACAGTGGTGCCCACCAAAGCTCTGTGGGGCGGATACGTCTGCTTCTGGGCTAGTGAGTTAATTTGTTCTTGCTCAGTGTGTGAGATGCCGCTCTGAACGGGGAGTGCGATAGGACGCGGGACACTGGAGAGCTGCTCCTGGTGACCAGCGGTGGCACTGCAGGTGACAAGAACCTCAGCACCCGTCCAGGCCCATGCTGGGGTGACTCAGGGTGGGCACAGGGAGCATGGGGGGACAAGAGCCAGGAGCAGTTTGCTGAAGGCAATGGGCTGTCCCTGCCCAGAAGGACTTGTTCAGGGGCATGGGCACCCCGGAGGTCTCAGCACAAGCAGCGTCTGCTGGTGTCCTCCATCACCTACCAGCAGTGCCCTACAGCAGTGCAACCACACTGCTAAACTTGTCATGCAGCATGGAGAAAGCACTTGAGGCATCAGCACTTATACTGAGCCTGGCAAGGCATCCGCAAGTGCGTGCGGTGCTGCAGGACACACAGACATAGCGGGGAATCACCCAGCTGCAGCAGGGAAGTGCCTGCAGCAAACCCCCTTTCACCAGCATCCAGCCTGGCCCACACAAGGGGTTTGGAGCACACGCTGCTGTCAGCTCAGTGTTCAGCAGCCTCATCAGCACCAGCGATGCTCTTCTGCTCCCAAAAGATCTTTCCCTGCTCCTCTGCTGCTGTCAGAGCTCTTCAGCCAAGGATGGTCCCAGCTGAGGCTGCCTCTCGTGCAGGGAGGGAAGGAGGTGCTGGCTGTGAAAGCTTTAAGCTCGTTAGCTGCCACTGGGCTGGGTAATTAGGTTGATTTGTGCAGGAAGCGCACTGGGAGCAGCCTTTCTTCTTTAGGCAGCACCGACAGTGAAGGCAGAACTCCCGTCTCCCCTCTGCACAGGATTAAGGATGAAACCGGCTGAGTAACAGCTGTGCCGGGGAGGTCACTGGTGGCTCCAGAGCCCTCTGCCACGTGGGATGGGGTTGTGGAGAAGCCCAGGGCTGTCTCACGCGGTCTCTGGGCCCGTGCTGGAGATGGGGGATGGTGGTGGTGGGACAGCCCTGGCCAGGCTGGCCCGCACAGACCGTCCTGCCTGGAGGTTTAACCAGGGCTTCTTGCTGGTAGCTCCGTCAGAACAGAAAGAATCTGCTTGCACTGGTGTGCCGCAGGGAAGCACAGCGGGCGCAGGGGCTGCCGCATCGCTGCCCAGGTGGGCCCCCCGCCCCTCTGGCCCCAGCTCGCCTGTGCCCAGCAGCCCTCGACCTGTCCTGCTGGGGCAGCCCGGGCATGGGGCGCTCAGCACCGGCTTTCAACAGGCACTAAACATTCACTGAGCCTCCTGATGTGGGACCAGACCCCAAAGCCCATCCTCTGCTTTCTCCGAGCCTCCACAGCCCACTTCTCTCCCCAGGGAAGAATGTGTAATCAATTCAGTTAAACCTGATTATCACTGGCAAAACCAGAGCCTGGAAATCTGTGACTGGCCCCCAGCTTTACTCCTAACCCCCACACGTTTGTGGGGCGAGAGCAGAAGCAGACGAATGTTTCCTGCCCACACCTCCAGCAAAGCTTCCGCGCTGCCCATGTGAAGAGCTCCTGCCAAAATCGCGGCTGGCGCAGCACAGGCACTGCGCTGCGGGAGCCCTCGTGCGCGAGCCATGTGTCCCCTCCTGCAACACCGTCCTCGTTCCCATGGGATGCTCCCGGCACAGGCTGTGTGTCCCCTCCCTGCGTTAAGGAGGGGACAACGCAGGGCTGCCTGGTGGCCGTGTGGGGCTTTTCTGGAAAGCTGTTAGCTGGAGGCTGCCGAGGGAACATGGCGAGGTAATTGGGGAAGATGGGACTAATCTCATTTTTTTGTTGTGAAAAGGCCGTGAAGAAGAGAAAAGGACATGTACTGGTAAATTACCATCGGGGCTGCTATAGTAACACGGCTTTGAAGAGTGCCTAGCTGGCCTCCTTGGGGCTATAGAAAGCTCTTCAGATTGTTCTGTAGTTTTCCACTTTCTCCTGACACAGGCTGGCCAGGGCTGCTGCCACCTTCACCCTGCGCCATGCCCCGCGGTGCTGCCCATGCTCTGCCGCCCTCACCCGCCTGCTGCCCTCGCATCCCTGCGCCTTGGGATGTTTGCTAACCTTTCCTCCTGCCAGTCCCTGGCTGTTGTCAGGGAAGTACCTTTACTCGTTAATTTACTCCTCATGTACCTCCACTCGCGTATTTCCCCCCCAGGGCAGCAGTGAAGACAAGCCAGCTGCTGGACCGCAGCCTGCCCCGTACTGCACGGGCACCAAGGATGCTGCACAGGCCATTGCCCAGGGACCACAGCCGGAGCATCCTGTCCCCGCGGGACAGCCTGGCAGGGCAGCACAGGGCTGGAGGGCTGGGGCCAGCACAGAGATGTGTGAGCTGCGAGATGAAGGATGAACCGTTGCCCATCCTTCAGTGGGACACTCTCTTCCTCTTTTTAAAGGAAAGCCCCAAACTTCAGAGCAGCAGTGGAATGCCCCAGTGTGAAGTGCTATCAAATGCTTCAAACTGTGGCAAAAGAAAGCGTGGGAAAGAGCTGTTTTCCTCCAGTCTGCCATCAAGCAGTTTGATCTCCTGCATGGATAATTTATCTTTCTAAGCGGTTCTCATCTCTGTCGCGCAGGCTGCTTTCCTCTGCATACTCAAGAGCAGGTCTTGCTTTCAGTAAAGCTCAGGGACACGATGGGATGCTTAAGTGTATTTGCTGGGTAAATAGGATCTAACAGAATTTCAGACTCCAGGTGCTACACATGAATGACACAGAAGTCCCTGGAAGGGGGACTAGCCCTCTACTAGCACTCCTGTATTTCAGTATTTTTCAATGTGTATTCGGAGGCGTTGGTATTTTATGTCTTTGTGTCTCTGAAGTTCCCTGGGATAGAGAATGTTTAATTTCCATAGGAGGGATAATGTGTTAAACACCAAACCCCACAAAGGAACCCAGGACAATTTAGTAAAAACAAAAGGCTGGTGTGAATTCTGCCATGAAAAATTTGAAATCAGTAGGTGTGCTGGCCTGCAGCTTAAAGCATTTAAGAGTTTTGAGTCATGCGCTGCAAATCCATAGAAATAAACACTTTTATCCTTTATTAAAATAGTACCTAAGGTGTTGCGAAGTAATTTTCTTTCAGATGAGATTGATGTTGTCCTCGTGCTGAAGACCTTAGGGTCTTCTAGAGGTGCTGCAATACACGAAAACAGGGATGAGTGAAGTATGGTATGGGGAACAGAGCACAGCTGATAGCACTTGAGGCCGCAGAGATACTCAGGAGTGGGAAAGCACCAACTTGTTGTATACAGGTCTCACACACGCATGCACACATGTGTGCATTGTAATAAGGAAGCACAGATGCTGGCCACCCCGGGATGCTGGCTCAGATCACATCGTGAGCCCCTGGAAGAGCAGAATGAGAAGATGGAGAGGGCTCCTCAGTCCTGCACCACTCGGGGCCCCGGCAGCTCATGGCAGTAAGGCACCATCTTCCCCACCTCCTGGAGCAGCTGTCAGTCTGTCCTGCAAGTGGGCACAGTGGGGCCTGGAGAAGATGTGATTTGCCCACCATCACTCCGCACGCCGGGAGACGTGGGGATCAGAAGAATCTGAATCCTGCAGGTCTCTCTCCCTCACTCCAATTCCCGCTGTGCTGCACTCACGCCATGAAGTCACCGGGCTCTGAAGCCAGGCAGCTCCGGCCGCCTCTTGGAGCCAGGGCTGACCCTTGGTGGTCTGACACTCAAGCAGCATCTAAAAACCACAGCTGAAAGGATTTGGTAAAAGTAAGTGCAGTTCTGTGCAGTGGATGTTACTCAATTTGCTTCCTTGGTGCCTGTGGCAGCTGTGAGCACGCACAGGCTTTGCACAGCCAACAGCTGAACCGCTTCAGGGAGTGGGCGTTGAGGCACGCGGGGTCAATGTCAAATCCTCGTCAGCTGAGAGGCTCTTGTACGCATCAGCAAAGAAGCAAAAGACTCATGAAACCGTTAACTTCTTAAAAGATCAAGAGAAATAAAGAGGTGTTGTTTAAAAGTGGCTGCAGTGGGACTGAGCACCACCCACAGCAGGTGCCTGCTGCCAGCTCTGCTCCCAGCATGGCCCAGAGATGCTTTCGGGGACTCGCGCTCAGTCCTGGCAGGAGCAAGAAAGGATCTGCTGTGGTCTGAAGCGTGGGAACACAAGGAGCCACAAAACCAGGGGCAGCTCCTCTCCCAGAGCCCTGGTGTTAGGTGCTGTAATACACCAGAGGTGGAATAAAAGCACTGGCTAATGTTGGCCAAAACCAGCTGGCCCAGGCTTGCTCGGGCATGGCGAAAGGCTCGCCAGACCTGCTGCAGGACGCACACAGCGCTGCTGCTGTGTCCTTGCCACAGCTCGGGGATGCTGCACTTTCTAGAAAGCATTTTAAAATGGCCTTTCCCCCACTGTTATGTCACCTTATTCAGCTTTCATAATGCAATCTGATTCTTTTCCTTTCTAAAATTTTGCATCTAAAATGTTGACTTCTGTTCCCTCTTGCTCCATCTCTCTCATTTTTCCTGTTCCTGAGTTTTTTGCTTGTTTGCTAACACAGCAGCTGCCACCTGCCGAGTGATCGGTTACTTTTTAATTGTTTGATTTCCTTGGAGGCTGCTGGGGATGGATAGTCTCCAAGCTGCCGTGCTGCTCCAGCCATGCCTTGCTCTGACCAAGAACAGTTATTTCTGGGGTGAAACCATGCAGCCTGCTGAAGGACCACTGGATCCAGCTAATCACCTCTCCTGGCAGTGTTTGATTAGTGTTTGCAGTCTTGTTCCATCCATCAGATACCGTGTCATCACCAGGCACTTGAGCAAGGGCATGTTTTCAGAGAGCGGGTACCCTCCATGCTGCTGGAGGAGAAGATGCCAGGACAGGGCCGTTTGTCCCACTGGGTGTGAAATCTGACTCTGGGGTCCAGTGGGGAGCAAAAATAAAGGTCTGGTGAAGCACGGGTTGCCTGGGGTCAGTCACGCAGGATTCTCTCGTCCCCATCTGTGGGATGCTCCCAAGAAGGACACTACCAGGTGACTGCCGAAAATTTTCTCTGGCACAGGAACGCAAGTCTAGAGCCATCACTGTGCTTGGTAATGCCTTGGAGAGGACCTTGAGACCTTCTTGATTGATGGGAGCTATGTCAGAGCCCAGGAAGCCCTCTGGCAGCCGTATGCCACCTTATGTGTTTCAGATAGCTGATAGAGAAGGAACATCCCCTGGCTCCCGCGCCTGGTTTGTTTACCCTCTCCTCCAGTTACAGGAGTCAGATGGAGCACATTCATCTTCAGCAGGGAGACTGGTGCCCACAAAGTGGGCAAAGCTGTAACCAGAAGCTTGCAGATGGAGACGAGGGTATCACAATCCACAGCCCAGCCCCTGCTCTGCTGCTCTGCAGTTTTCTGCAGTTCTGCAAGCGGAGGAAGGCCCCTGCCTTCTGCTGGTAACTGCAGCCATAAATCTCAGCTGCGACCCGACCTGAACTCTCAGTAGGCCCATGTTCTCTCGTACAGGGCAGCACCATCACTCGAGGAGGCAGCCAGTGCCCTCGGACTTTTGTGCTGTAACTGGAGAAACCACGCTCTGCCGCTGAGCACGCCTGGCCTGGGAGCAGCTCTCCGGGGCTGCAGTGCGTGAGCACTGGAGCTGAGCCGCAGGAGGAGCACGTTCCTAGGCCTAGGACAAGAAAAAACTATTTTTTTCCTTCATATTTTAAAGAAAGCATGCAGGGCCCAGAAGGTTCCTCTGTTTCTGTTATGAAATGTTTCAGTTTACCAGCAATGTGGTTACTATTCATCGGTTTGCAGCCTTGAGATCTGCAGGGCAAATTATTATTAACATCCTCTCAGACGAAAGGACTCAGCCTTGGGGTTTCATGTATATTTATACTAAATGCTAGGCTTGCAAGGACGTTCCCCTTGACATTTCACTTGGTTTCTCTCTGAGAACAGGAATCTTCCCACCCTCTTGCCTAAGAATTGTGCAATACTCAAGCAAAAACCAGATGGAAAACAGCCCTTGGCTAAGAGAGAGAGAGATCTGAGGCCCTGACATGGAAGTCTTGCTCTCTTAGAAACTCGGCAGCAGTTCCCTAGCAGCTTGTGAATGATACAATTTCTCCAGGAGCATGCAGAAGTCAAGGTAAGAAACCTTCCTGTTGGTGGCAAGAAGATGACTTTGAGACAGATGCTTTGCCTTCAGGACTGGACATCTGGAAGTGGTTCCCAGTTTTGCTCTAGAGCCCATGTGTGTTTCTGGGTGAATCCAAAGCCTTTGCTTTCCGTCATGAGATCCCCTGCTGAAACTCTGAGCTGCAGGGCAGGGACTGCGGTGCCCTGTGTCAGAAGATGAAGATTTAACACATAGCCTTTGGTGCTCTGATAAGGTATCGTGAGGATTCATAGTAAATGGAAGCTGTCTCTGCTTGGTAGCTGGCACAGTGTCTGTGCTGGCCATGGAAATGCTTCATCTTCCGCCTCTCCTAACCTGTGCTCTCCTATGAGATGAGAGGTGACACAAAGCAAGCTTTTGTGGCACAACCCTTACCTGCAGTTTATAAAGCTTTTCAATTGCTTGGGAAAGGCCAAAAACAGCTCTCTCAAAGCTTTTCATTGCTCTTTTATCACTCTTCTATTGTGCTCCTCAGGTGGAACAGGAAAGCCAGGTCAGCTGTGAGGGTTTCTTTCCTGAGCTTGCCTCTCTGAATGTCCCAGACAGCCACTCCTAGGTGAATGTTTGTCCTCGAAGTCCCAGGTCGCTGTATCAAGTTCTCTAACCCTTACAAGCTGCTCCAGAGAACCTCAGTATCACGAGACAAACCGCAGAACTGGATCTGGGTGTCCTGCCTTTATCTGCAGGTTGTCCGACAGAGCCAGAGACAGCTTCCTCCAGGAGAGCGGAGGGACGGGGCCATGCAGATCACGCAGTGCCCGCATACACGCTTCGTCTCAGTCAGCTCGTGGCAACTCAGCCCGGTACTCCTTGTTCTGGAGGCTGCCTGCCTCTGTCACACTTTAAGCTTACATCCAAATTAAAACACTTAATCTCCAACTCTTTGGGCTGCAGAGACAAAAAGCTTCAAGTCTGGAACTGAGTGTAAACAGATAGATCAGCGTCTGTCTCTGGGCTGCGCATCGGACGTGCGAATGAGGCTGGCTAAGCGGAGCCAGTGTCGGTGCTACAGCAAGTGACCGACTGCATGCCCGTCGGTTCAGCTAAGCCTCTGCTGATCAAAGCACAGAAGAAAGGAGAGAGGTGGGGGCATTGCGAAGGCCTCTGTTACCTTCTCAAATGGCACTTGTACCTTGATGGGGCAAAGCTAAGCCCGCCACCCACCACAGAAGCTGCAGTACTGCGTTTATCTTCACGTCGACACCCTCAGCATCACTACTCTTTTCTTGGTTTTTAACATTGCTTGAGAAAAAGGTGTCGAGTTAATATTTAATGCAGCCTCAAGAGTATTTATTGTACCACTGCATTAATGTCCTTCTGCCTTTCAGTCCTGAAAAGCTGGGCTGGAGGGTGCTGCCACCGACCACCTGCCAGGGACGAGAGCACGAGCCCAGGCCCAGGGGCACAAGCTGCAGCCTCGTGCCAGGCGCTTCGTAACAAGAACTGCTTTGTGCTGCGGTGCTGATGAACCCAGGCTTCTGGGCAGCAGGGCACACAGGCAGCAATCCTACCACGTCGCAGCACACATCAAGTTCTCTTGGGAGTGCCCAAGGTCCTGCCCGTGCCCAGGTCACTGGTGTCCAGTTCTTGGTGCTGGATCCCGGGGTTTCCACTGCAACAGTTCAGTCAAGTGCTTTTACCGAGAGACCAAACTTGCTTGAATTGGGGCTGCGTCTGCCAGATCACAAACTGAAGCAGAGCACAAATTTTGGGCCTAAGATTGGATGGGAGACCCGCTGCGGGGACCGTGGCACTGCAGCAAGCCCCCTGGCAGCACGCTCTGCTTCGAGCCCAAGCCGGGATGGCTGAGCCTCTGCTGGCGGACGCGGTGCTGCCAGTGGGGCCGCCTTTCTGCTGACGAAACTTCGACCGGAGGGGCCTCAGCCTGCTTGCAGTCATGCGGAGTTCCCTTGGTACATTCCCAAGAGGAGGCTGTTAATCCCATTGACCTGGCTTGATTTCAATCAACGTGGGAACACTCTGCCTACGCAGGTTGTTCCGATAGTGTTACTTGGCTACAGCAGGGCTTCCCATCCTTTTTTCGTATTTTATATGCGTTTTGTAGGTGCAGTGTGTCACAGATGCCTTCTGCCTTGGCAATCACTCACGCTCTGTCTCCACCTGTTTGCAGCATCCACCCCTCACCAGTGCCCCTCATTTACAATAACATTTTTTTTTCTCTCTAGTACCGTTTTCTTCTTTCAGGAACAAGTTTCCCTCAAAATTACGCTCTGGCTTGAGCTGCAGATGAAGCCAGCCCTCACGGGTAAAGCCATCTCCGGCAGCCACCGACAGCCCAGGGGCCAGGAGCATGTTCGCCCGCCTGCCATCTTGCACCAGCCCTTGGTTTGGCCACGGGGTGAGGGGTTCACAGCCCCCGCATTCTCCCTGCTTGGGAGAGAAGCAGTGCACTGGCTGTATAGCTTTTCTCACATCATACAGCACAAACATTTTTAGATATGAACCCAATACATACTTTGTTACATGACCACTAATCATTTAGTCATGTGCTGTGTCTCTGCCCCTAAGATACTTCTCTGGAGTTAAGACATATATGAAAAGTTTGCCTCTATTTGTCTGGGGATAACATCTTTCCAAAGTCCTGGGTTTTGCTAGCCCCATGACGCAGGTGACAGATGTACAGGCAAGACTCTGAGTTATTCCAAATGTTTGCAGATAATATGAATCCACCAGTGCACAACCAGCCATGTCCCAGCGCGGTACCTGGCTCCTCAGCCCGGCGCTTTGGAGCACATCACTGTTTTTGAATATCCTGCTCTTTCTGTACCCTTGGAGCACTTGATTGAGACACAGTGGCTTCCGTCTTTACATCAGTAAAGTGTTGCTGGGTGACTTTTAATGAGCACAAATTGCCAATCATTAACCATGTGGTGGTTCATGCACAGGTGGTCACCCAAAGGATACTGGTGGCCCTGTGCCTCAGCTGTGCTTTTTCTTGCATGACCAAGGAACTGAGACAGGTTCTTCTATACATGTATGAGATATATGCAAGCATGTTCCTGCCATGGTGTCCATTAATATCCACGCCAGGGAGCTGGCAGGGCAGCAAGTGAGACACCGTCCCCCTCACCCAGCCCCACTCTTCTCTTTCCAATGTAGTGGTCCCCAAAGGTTTGCCACTGTCCCCCATTGGGCTTGGTTCTGGTGCCCTGTGGTGACATTCTTCTCGCACACAGTGTGGCATCCTGGGGAACACCACCTACAAGGAGGACTTGAGGTAAGGAGGTCAGAACTGGATATCAGGAAAGAGAATCTCTCCCTGCTTGAGTCATTCCCAGGATCCACTGACAGTCTGCTGAGCTCCCCACCTTCCACGTGCCACCTTGCGGCTGGGACTGCCACCTCGGCCCAGCCTCTCTGCCTAGTTTCTTGTTATGCTACATCCTAAGTTTCAGAACACTCTTCAGAAAAATTATTTACCAAGCTTCTGGCAAAACAAACAGGAAGGTAAATCCGTTCCCCTCACTGTAGTGCCATTCGTGGCTTCGCCACTCTCCTTCCTCACAGGTTCTGCACTCTTCCAAGATGCTACATGGCACTGTCCCAGCCTCCGCCCCTAATTCAATGGCATCGGATGATCCTTCCTCTCAGACGTGAGCTCTGGAAAAATAACCGTTTTCTCCGGCAATTGAAACAGGTATCCTCTGGGACCAGAATGATCTGATTAAAGAAAGCACTGAAGTGAAAGACAGCAGCAACTCTAATGAGCTTGTTTGAGAACAGATGAGGCAAAAAGGTCTGCCTGCTGGCTTCTGAAAATTAAGCTGTGCTGTGGTTGTGAAGATGCAGAGAATTACAGGGAGCACAGGAAAGAGCAAAACACAACAGCTCTCATCATGCAAACACACACAGAGGCACCTCGTGCTCTTCTGCCGGGAAACGCGGCAGGGACCTGAGGAGCCACTGCTCATGCAAAGCATGTTCCTGAGAAGTATGGGTTGAAAGCTGTTCTCCACAAATGTGGGGCTGGGCAACATTCTCCACAATGAATGAAAATTACCAATCAAAAGAATTGTAATTAAAGCAATTACTGTATTCTCTGCATATATACACCCTGCATGTTTCATAAAATCTAATAGAGTATAGTGTTGGGCCTTGATGGGTAGGAAATTGCTGGTTAATCACTAGGGAATGGATAACTTCCTCAGCCAATCTTCAGCTAATGCCTTTAACACGCTCTTTTGAAAGCAATTTGTACCGGCTGTGCTTACAGAGAGACTGTTCAGTGAAGTAAAGCTGGTTAATAAAGTTACTGCCCCCTGTGTGTACCAAAACAAGCCTTTGAAACACTGACATAAGGTCGGGCTCCATTCGAGCGACCTTGCTTGGGTACTGTGTCATGTGCAAGTGAAGGCTCACGTGGCGCTGAGGGTTTGCTCCCCTCGCAGCGCAGGGGGGCAAAGGACTTGCCCGTGGCTCCCCAGCACGGCCCAGAGCACTGAAGGAGCCCACATCCACTTCACCTGAGTTGTCCACTGGCAAATCCAACTTCCCGGGAATTTATTCTCTGTTTTCTCCACCTAGTGCGAATCTACGACCTCCTTGAAAAGTCATACTTAATTTGTTCTTACAGCATAGGAGGTCTTCTGCCACAGCCTCACAGTGGTCCTGTAAGTGAAGTGATAACTCTAGAGCATTTGAAGCCTTTCTGTCTCAACCTTCACTTTTCACCCTTCACTGGCTCTTTTTCTTCCACTTGTTTCCTTCTTGGGAAGGCTTCCTGTTGATACCTTGAAACCTTGCCAGGAAAGCTTTATCCCTTGGGGACCTTTGGCACAACTGAAGAACGCAGCAGCCGAACCCCAGCGTCAGGTGTCAGGCTGACAGCCGACTCCCAGGCAGACTGCAGCGCACCCGGGGAGCTGGTTTCTGCGCTCTCAGCAGAGACGCGATGTATCGCCCCACTCATCTCACGGGCTTTGGGATTGCTTTCAGCAGTTGCTCCTTGCCAGTCGATGGCCAGGACAGCCCTCCTGACCCAAGCAGCTCCTCAGAGGTGCATCATTCCAGGTGACAGGGGAGAGGCCGCTCAGCACCCTTCTCCAACATCATTTGGATTCTTGCTCCTATCTCAGTTTGGGAAGTGCGGGCCAAGCTGACCGACACCCATCTTAGATGAAGGGCAGAAAATTACTCTTTCAGCTGCAAGGAGCATACAAAAGCACAAAAAAGCACATTAGAGGCAAAGCAGACCTGTCAGAGATTTGGTGTGAGGTGCTTCTGTGGGAGAAGACGCACCCATGTCTCATTAGAGGGAACTTGGTGTCATTTTGTACGGGTGCCTCACAAAACATCTAAAATAAATGTCTTCAGAATACAGTTTTCTCTCCATTCCGGGAATGTTTCCAGCTCATTGAGTTACAGCATCACCACAAAGAAAACAAAATTTTATGAATATAATTATTGAAGTCAGCTACCAGAAGAGGGTAACACTTTAACCACGGAGCTTCTGGGATCTTTGGGGCAATGCCCTGGAAGGCACATTCAGAGGCTTTTGGCCTGACTCTTCACCCTCTGGGTGCCATCAGGGTCCACGCTCAGCCCTTGGAAGTGCTCAGGACCGCAGCAGACTGCTGCCCCAGTGCTGGAAGCAGTGCAGAGCTCTCTGCCTTCACCAGCTTTCCTGGGTATGGTTCGGGGGATGTTGTGGGTGACAGACACAGAGCGGGGTGATGAGGTGGTAGGGCTCAGCACAGCAGCAGCAGGACAACAGGACTTTTACAGCAAGCACTTATTTAAACACATTTTTTATCCACAGTGAGTAATATTAATGTTTGAACTCATTTTCTCTCTCCCTTCCCATCCACTATCTGTTCCTGTCTCCTGTTTCTTTTGCTGTCCTTCAGGCTGCTCCTTCTCCATCATCTCCTGTTGGCCAGTCACTCACTATCTTCCAAAGTCTTCCATCAACCTTTTCGCTTCCGCATCTGTGGTTATTGCTCCTCTCTTCCTTCCTGTTGCATACACACTCCCCTTCCTCCCCTGATGATTTCCTGGCTTCAAGTTTGCCGGTGTTGGGTTGCAGATTCCTTGGACAGGGCCTGGACCTTGCAGCATGCATGGTGTATTCCTGGCCGGCTGTCAGTAACGTTACGCGGCTGAGCCTCAGGCGGCTTTTTGAATGTGTTCCCATGCTTGTCTCTTTGGCTCTGCTTGCCCAAGCTTCTTCTGTTACACCCTCAGCCCACTTGCAGGAATCGCTTCTAGTTTTGTAGTTCACAAAGCCAGAAATGTAATTGCAAGCATATCAGTGACTTCCTTTTCTCAAGCTAGAACTCCCTAGCAAATCCTTTATTTCACAGGATGTTAAAAAAAATCTTGATTTACAGCAAAAACTGAAAAACGTGATCCCCAAACTGATTGTATATGACTACCTGGATTTCCTGCATAGCACATAATTTTTCTGATTTTGACCAGAGCTTTGACACATTGCTGTGCTTGCTGGTGCAGTGATTAATGAGCACGCACTTTAGGCAGGAAACAGTCTGCAGTGTTTGTGCAGTGCCAGAAGCAGCAGGGTCCTCACCTGCAGCTAATACTATTTAGTGACAATGTAATGTCAGCAAGAGTAATTAAACATGGATGTAATTTAGCACAAAGACTCTTTTAATTCAACTTTGTCTAACACCAGAGTGACAGGAAAGCTACTTCAGTAGCTGAATTATCAGCCTGTGGCTGGTATGATGCAGGCTTCATTTCCAGCCTCAGGGATGTCACCTGTGCCTCAATTCACCCCCTTCATGCATCCGGAGCCTAACAACTGGGGTCCTTCTCTTGGCAAGCTCTGCAGAGCGATTCCACCCGCACAACATCTGGGTCGTGTGCCAGACGCCTGCCCTTCGCTGCAGGCTCCCCCAGGAATGCTGGCTGCCAGCACCTAGGCTGGGTACTTTGGATAAAGTATGCCAGTCACTAATGCAGCCAGCACAGGGACTATTCATGTTTTCAGACACAGGCTGGCAGCTGCACCAGGCAGGAACTTCCACATGCTCTCTGCTTCTTGTCACATTTTGCACTGTTTTGTTGATTCAGGCAGGAGAAATCTAGAGCTTCCTTTACAAATATGTGGCCACTAACCAGATGGAATATAAGTGATGGCATTACGGCATATAGGTTGGCTGTTTAAACGCTGAAAACCTGAGAGGCGTAGGAATACAGGACCACTGCTGCACCTCTCAGTGCTGGGGCAAGCCAGAAGAGAAAGGTGGCAGAGGGACAAATCAGCACCCCGCACCCATCTCCTCACCTAATGGAGTTCACCGTCTTTACCAAAGGCTGCAGAAATGTTTATCAGCCTGCTCAGCAGGGATAATTGTTTGCGTTTTGGATGTACCGTGTAGGGTGCCCCCACAATGATCCATTGCAGCAGAAGACTAAGGAGGAACAAATAAATAAGGAACAAATTTTTTTTTTCTAAACTAGATTTTAGAGACATCTGCACCTGTACTGAGCTGGCTGAGCCCGTGGCTGGTGCCTCTCACCACAGGAGGCAGACTTTTTGCTCATACTGACTCAGAGAGGCAATTTCTGGGAAGCAGACTGAAACAAAGGCAACTGGGATTGCAGGGGAAATGGAGCCACTTTTTATGTTGCAATTAACTAAAAGCAAAGAAAGTGCCTATGTCCTGCAGTGATTTCTTCCTGCCTCATGGACTCCAAGAGGAGCTGCAATTTCTCCATCTGTCTGAAGGTGTCTGTAAATTATTATTAAAAATATATATATATGCCCCAAATTGAAAAAAAAAAGCCAATTAATGATCAAAAAGAATTTTGTGATAAATTGCCCAATTTGATTCTGTTCTGCAGTCCCAAATTTTCCATTGCAAAACTATTCATATAGGAGATTTTTGCCAGCCTAATTCTTACCCTTACCCTCCTAATGACTAAGATGGTGGCCTTGCAGCTTGATTCTGCTTTCTGTTCTAGTCAAATTGTTTTAAAATGTGCTAATGATTCATTCTTCTTGCAATTAGATGCAGCAGTCAGTCTCTTTCCTACACTCCTGCAAAGTTTGCTGTGAAGGGGGGCAATGCAAGCACAGTGCGGAGAGATAAGTCACAGATCCATACAGAAAATCAATGGCAGTTAGTTGGCAAAATACATTTGGGGATCTGGACCTGTGTTTAATGCATGCCATTATCTATTTGCAGGAGACAAAAGACATGAGGGAAAGCAGTTTCCTTCTTTCACTTGAGATCCCAGATGATATTCTTAAGCATTTCATTTTCCGCTTGGCATTAAAAATCCAGATCTCTGTGGATCTACCTTTAAAGATTGCCTCTAAAGTTTAAGGGGAGACACCATGAAATCCTGGCATCACAAAACTCAGGGAAATGAGTTTCCATTGTGGATGTGCACAAATCTGTTCTTTGTTGAAGCAGAGCTAAAAGGTGACTGACGTTTTCATGGCTTGTGCTTGCAGCGCTCTGAGGCTTGTATTTCACAGGCGGTGCAGACGCACCACTGCTAGCTCCTTGGAAGCTGCAGTGTTTACAAGGCTCAGGCAGGCTGGGTGTGTTTAATCCAAGTCACAGAAGGTTGTGTTCCAGCCTTCTAATCATCATCCAAACAATATTTTGACATAGGCTACCACAGAGAAAACATGGCCTGTTTGGGAGGGAAAGGTCAGCACTTCTCAGCGTAGCAGGGCTTGGTCCGAGGTCAAGCCAAGAAGTCAAGTCACCAGGTCTGGGTGTGAACCCGAGAGGGACGCCTTCAAGCATGGCCATAGCTGCAACGAGCTCACGCAGGGCAGGAGCCCGAGCTTACAGGCAGCTCTGGAGACCCCAAGAAGGCTTCTCACCGCTCTGTCCTGCACAGCAGTTGGATCCCAGGTTCCACGTCTGTGCCGTACCGGAGCTGGCCTTGGCCCTGGGCCGCCGAGCCGCAAGGATCGGAAGAGGCCATGCAAGGCCCACAAGGGCCGTGTGTCGGGAAGTGATCTGTGTGTCCTGCAGTGCCGTGGGTCCAGGCCAGCTTGGCA
Source organism: Chauna torquata (assembly GCA_013399475.1). NCBI lineage: Eukaryota > Metazoa > Chordata > Aves > Anseriformes > Anhimidae > Chauna > Chauna torquata. Next base: position 79,501 of record VXAL01005619.1, on the reverse strand, counting down.
GCCACCACCGGGCTACTGCAGGGCCCAGGCAGCGGCGTGGGACGGAGCCAGGGCGGCCAGGCGATACGGCACGGGTCAGCTCGGGCCTGGGGTGCTCCGCTGTGAGCGGCACATTTCTACACGTGGGGACTTGGGTGTTTTTTCAGCGGTTGCTCTATGATGAGGAAGTTTTTTTGTGACCACGGCTGGCCAGTGGCTGCAGTGCATGGCTGGAATGGTGTTTGCCAGCTGCCTGTTAGCTGTCCTCTCCCAAGCAATCCCTGCTGACAGCCGACAGGCTGTGCCGGGAAGCACACCCAGAATATGTGCACGAAAGGGTCTAAGGCTGGCAGAGATGCGTTTGCTGTAATAAGACAAATGCAAATCCTGTTGACTGAGCAGTCCTGCACTGGGATGCAGGCAAGAAAAGCAAGCCTCCATTATGGGGTTAGCCATGGGCAAGGTTTTACGGTGAGGACTTCATTCGTTGCAGGAAGAAGGATTAATTCTGCTGGTGTTACAGAGAGCAACCTGCAATCCTACACAACCTCTCTTTTAGAGCCCTCGTGTCAGGCTGACTGGAGGGATGCTCAGGCGGACGTCACGGCACTGAGTCACGGTACACAGGGTTTGGAGTTATAATGGCAAAAGAGCTCATTCCTCTCCTCTGTTCTTAAACAACAGCTTATTTCTGTAGAAGGTCATAGATTACCAGAGAGGAAACATTGACACAGAAAGCTGCCAAGTACATGCACTATCCTACAGCTTGTCTCCTTCACACTCGGCACGAGTGTTTCTGAAAGGCTTACGCCTCCATTACGTGCCTGCACTGATGCTTTCTCAATAACCATGCCTTCACCACGTCTCTACATCTGTCTTCCCTGCCTATCTGGCAGGGTCAGGGACAGCACTGCCCGGCCACCTGCATACCTCCCAGGTCTCATGATGCTCAGCCCCGGCTCAACGCCGTGTCCCTTCCAGCCTGGGCACTCTGCCCACAGGGGGTCTGGGCTGATCCACCCGTGTTTCCCCCTCTTGCACCTCCTTTTGCTCCTCAAGCCCTTGCGTTGCCTCTGGCTTTGTGAAGTCTGGAAAACGTCTGTTTTATGGCTTTCTTCTCTGCAGCTCCTGCCCGCCAGAATCGCCGTCGTTTATCTCCCTGCATCATCAACTCTCCACCCATTTCAAATTCAATTGAAAGCACATTTTCTCCCTTGCCTGTGGTTCTTAAATTATATACTCGGCTCACTTCAAAATATCAATTCAGAAACTTGGCGAGGTGATTATTAATAACAGCTCTGTTCTTCTCTGGAGGAGAAATAATACTAGAAATATGTGAAATGTGTACACAGTTGTCATTCTCACTCTCCTCTTTTGCCAAACACTATGTTCTTTACAGGAAATAAAAACAACCCTACACCCAGTATTAAGTGGCTGAGACCATGTAATCAGCAAGGCACCACACGGAACGAGGGCTGTATTCCTTTACATATCCTGAAGCTCAGGGTGTTCGCCGCCCTCTGCGATGAATTAGTGCAAGGCAGTATGTAGCTCAGCAGCATGTATAGGGCTAGACCTCAACGAGCTGCGCATGCAGCAATCTGGAGCCCAGCTGGGCCTGTGTGGTCTCTTCGTTCACTTGTGTACAGCAGCACGTGATAGATATAAATATGCTTAATTAGTCACGGCAAATTGTGCTTCAGCTATATGGTTTTTGTCCCCAGGGTTCCCGTGGAAGGTGGGCCAGGGCTCCCCAGGGATCCCATGCCGCTGGCAGCGCTGAGCTGCGGTCTGGCCTGCAAGCTAGGCTGGAAACTGCTTAGGTATGTTTTTTATTTCCTTTCCTCTTTTTCTTTGTTTAACTGTGCTTATTAATATGCAGTAGGGTACTGAAGACTGTTCCATGGCCCATAAAGCCACAGCATGTGCAGAGAAGAAGCTCCAGGGTCTGTCCCAAAGTAAACCTGCATGTCTGTGTAAAACAAGCTATAGGGGTGTCCAGGTGCTTTTAACTCTCAGGTAAGCTCTGCCCAGGGAGAGGAGAGGCCCCAGCCTCCCCAGTGGCATTTGGAGGCTCACAGGATGATGTGCCAGCGCAGAGCACAGCCCTGGCCCAGCACCTCAGCCCCCAGGTGCTGCGTGTTGCCAAGCGTCTGCACCAAGTATCTCAAAATTGTTTTTTTTTTTTTTTTTTAAAATAAAAAGATGTAAATCGAATGTCTCATATCAGCAAGAGCCTCCGGAGGAGAAAGCCTGGTCACACAGCAAGAGCCTTTGGCTCTGCGAGGACAGGCAGCACTCGCCTGGCAGATGGAGCCCCGCTCCCTGCCTGTGTTGTGGAAGCACTCGTGCCGCTACCGCTGAGTGGCTCCACGCCAGGCGCTCCCCTCCCACACAAGTGCGGTTTTTAAAGAAGTGGTACTCATCGATTATTTACAACGCGCCTCCTTCGGCTTCCCAGCGTGGCGTCGGGGCCGCACCGCCCGTCCACCACGGCTTCGGGGCGGATGGTGGGGGGCACCAGGCAGGGTGGGTGCCAGCTAACCAAATGTCGGAAACCACAGCTCCCTGTTCAGAAAAGTTAAGCCCTTTGCAGGCCTCTTTCACCAGGTCATTTGTTGTTAAAAGCCATGTTCGCTGTTCCTCTGGACAGGCCTGAATTTTGATAATCACTGCATTAACCTGCTTCATGCAAACAGCCAGATTCATGCTCATTCATTACCGCAGAAGAGTATTTTCTCAAGGAAGGCAGTGAGATTATACACAGCAGTACTAAACCTGAAGATATGTGAAATGAAGAGCTTCTGTTGCTAAAATATTAGTGTACTCCTTCTCGGGTTAGAACTTCTGCACTGAGATGTCCTCAGATTTGGAAAGAAAAAAATTGTTTTTTTGATCTGACGATCATCATACGATGATCCCATCGTATGGGTTTGATGCCACCTCGTGGTAGTTTTACGTCCTAATTTGAAAGTGGAGGTTTTTGCTCTTTTGGGATGTTTCTCAAATATGTTCCTTAGGAAAGAGAGATACAGTTTGGAGAAAGAATGAGGATATTATAGACACCCTGCTCTGCCCTTGCCCTTCACTGCAGATTTGCTGCACTGTCACCCAACTGAATCGCTAACAAATGTTAGTAAGAACTAAAAACATTCTCCAAACAGGGACTGCAAATTACACTCATTAATATCATGCTAATATACCTGCAGTACAGGGATGTGGGCACTATAGAATATGCTGGAATGCCCTGACTTAAACCTGTAGCCACAGTTGTCTCATCTAAGGACCTCAGACAAACACTTCCACCCAATTTGCAGCTAGATTTGTAGATCTGGAGAAGCTCTTCCCTCCCTTGGAGAGCAACTTCCATCTCCAGCCCAGGAGTTGTTATATGGTGTTACAGGTGTTATAAAGAGCTGAGTTACATCACCCTCTTAAAAGCAGGACAAGAGAAGTTACAAAGACTGCTACCACTATTTCAACTGAGGATTGGCTCTTTCGAGAGAAAATTGGTTCTTCTATCCTCTCAGTAATTTAGTCTTACTACAGCAGAGGATGATATTTGCCAGGAGAATTCAGAGAGCATTTCAGCCTTTCATCCAGTAAATGGCCTGTGGTTGCTTTTGTTTGTCCTTTGAACTGTAGAAAAGATACTGTTTTGCAACTGACTGAACGCATTCTTCAGATGTTGTAATATAAAACTGTCATGTTTATCGAGTGAGTGATCACGGTCCATGTAAAAATTGTAGCAAAATGACTCCCAATTGCCAACTTCTTTCCTGGCCTCAGGCATGATCGTATTTGAAACAGCACTACATCAGCCTCTGCAGAAATGCAAGATCCTGAAGGCAGTATAGCTGTGATGCTACTGCAGCAGAGCTAATTACTCGTAGGTTTCTACTTGGCTAATCAGCCTCCATGTAACAATATAATACCACTATCTTGGACAGTGCTCGTCTTGGGTGAAGAACCTCTGCAAACCACGGCACTCTACTGTGCAATGTACACATACGCTGTTTTAGCGTAAATCTAAACGAAGTTACTTTTGCAGTGGCATGTAACACAACCTTTAGTGTTCAGCTGCTTGTCTGCAACAAGCTGAACACATTCTGAATGTCTAAATTAAGTGGCTTGCTAATTTGTTCATTATATGGGATGCTACATTCAGATTTGTTTATATCACTTTCTGATAAGACCTATTTGATTGAAACACTTTGTCTTTGCTCTCTCCTTAAAATCTGCATATATGAATCTGATCACAATCCATGTACACATTAGGGTGAAAAAATACACTAGCTCTAAAAAGGCTTTCACAAATGACCATCTGAAGAGGCTGAAAGGGCTGAAGGCTTTCACAAATGACCATCTGAAGAGGCTTAAAGGGCTGAAATTCCCGAGAAATGGGACACCAATGAGCAATAATCTCTGCAGCAATTAATCCTTTCTCCCACTAATGGATTTAAAAAAAAAAAAAAAGCAAGTTGATATATGCCTTAACAGGTATTTTCAGCAAATTTACAGGCAATACTTTATAACATCTCCAGAAGTTAAAGACTAACACAGCAAAAACAAATCTAGCAATAGATTCTAAGCATGAAGGAAACCAAGTGGACAAACAGACATTCCTAACGAGCTGGTTTGTTCTGCCCAGAACAGCCATGGGGCCGCTGGCCCTGCCTGGTGGCAGGGCTCCTCCCTGCTCCATCTGCCACAGACAAACTGTCCCCAGAGCCTGCAGGAGAAAAGGCTCGAGATGGGCTGTAGGCATCTGTGAGTCTCTTTCCTTCTAAGGAAATTGTCTCCTAGCCTGACAGACCTTGCCTTCGAAATAAAGCTGTTCTGCCAGGGGAATGTAGCTGTTGACTGTGCACGTGTTAGTCAGATGCCATGGTCCCAGGCCCTTGAATCTCTTCATAAGAGAGATCAACACCTTGACCGAAGCATGAGCTAGCATAGCAGCATATGTTGCTCCCAGAAGAATTGTTACACCTTTGCTGAGTTTTGTTTAAATCACAGTAATCGAGGCAAACAAAAGGCCTTCACTGTGTTTACCTTCACTTCCACAGCCAACAGATGTGAAGGGAGAAAAGAGACATTCTGCTGCTCAGTGGAGAAAGAGTCATGACAAACAAGGGAAATCCAAGGTGACATTGATCAAAACAGACACGAATCAGCCTTTTCCTCTTTGAGGAATGAGTCGTATCTGTGTCACACCTTTCTGACGAGCGCAGAAGCGTGAAGGATGGCGCATCCAACCTGGTCTCCCTCTCATCCCAACCCGGCCGCCCTCCCATCCCAACCTGCTGGCTCCAGGCAGGGCTTGCAGACACCACAGGATTTCGAAGCTCTTGCCAGATGGCCATGTTTAAGCAACACGAATCCCACCACACAGATCTGCCTCTGATCTTGTATGTCAGGGATAAAGCCATCTGGATGTTCTGCCGTCGGATTCCTGAGAGGACAAACCAGGACAAAGTTCACTGCTTTTGAAAATCTCAACCATGAATATCACTTTCACAGAAAAGACAGAATATTACTTTGACTAATATATCTTACTAGAAGTCCTTCGTCTTTACAGACCTGCTATAAACCCTGCTGAAGGCATCCACAGAGAAACTCTCTCACACTAATTTCATTTGACTTTGGGTCAGGCCCATACAAGGTTGGCACAGTTATTCCAGTAAATGAATAATAAGTCTCCAGTAAAAAATACTGGAAGAATGGTATCTTCGGGCTTCTGGCAAGCAGCATCCCTGTAGCTGTAGCTGGCTCACTGGTTCAGGAGTCAGCCTTATGCAGAGCGCTGCTGCCATTGCCCTGGTCCACAGCTTTCTTGCATCTACAGTCACAGTCTTCTGGTTCCTGCCACCATATTGCCAGCTCCCACCTCTCTGTGCCCACTTGGGTTTCTGTTATAACCCGACCCCTGAATATCACCCTCCCCATGGCCTGTCTTCCTTCGCTGCTGCAATTTCTGGAAAGAATGGGATCTACCTGAGGGGACTCTGTGCACTGTGGATCACCTATGACTCAAGGAGCATCTCCTGGTGGTATTTTAGCTTTCCATGGGGAGCTGATTATTCATGTTCTGTTTGCTGGTTCAACTTTTTTTTAGTTGACAGAAACAGCTGTGAGGGGGAGAAGAAACAAGGAACAAAAGCCAACAGCATGATTAACTCTTTAACTCAAAATACTTCTCATTTAAAAGAAGCTAAATATTGTGTTCTTCATACCACTTTTCGCGTCAGCAATTGCTGCATGCCCCAGGAATGTAACACAGCTTTGGGGATGGAATTGGAGGTGGACCTGCGTGGGAGGAAGCCTTCCACAGCAGCTCATGTGTTCACAGAGAGGTTCACACAGCACAGGCACATCTGTTGTGCCCCGTGGTCATTGCACGGGACTGGGGGTCAATGCAAGAGGCTCCCTGTCCCAGCATGGTGAGCGTCGTGGTGCCACCTCAGACAAGCCATCAAGCCGTCAAAGCTCAGCTCCCCCAGCCACGAAGGCAGAGAACCAGTGATACCTCAGAGCTGTCCCAGTCGCTTCCATGGGTGTACGCACAGAGAAGCATCCAGAATGTTGTGCTCTACAGATGAAAAATGCTTGTAAAATCTAGGGTTGTCCTTAAATAAAACTCATACACGCACAGCCAGGAAGAAACCTCAGCTGTGCTGGGATTGATGTTTATTCAAGGTACGCAATGTCAGGAAAGTTTCCAACTATGACAAATCACGACACAGTCATTTTATGTCCCACTAAACGATCACTCCTCTTCTTGCTGCTGTTTTCCAAATGACTCACAAAAGGCTTCAGGTGAGCTAAAGCAGTAACTAATCTTCCCTATGTTGCTTTGTTTGCCTGCTGGCATTTTCAAGACACCCCTTTATCTCTCTCTGCTCTTTGCATTCCTAGGATCAGGGCTTTCCTCTGAATCCTTGACTCAGGTTTGAACTTTGACTCCTAATTGTCTTCCCAATTCCCCCTCACCTTCACACAAGGCCAGGATGGGGCAGGAGCGGGGCCTTGTGCTGTGGAGGTACGAGGTGATGAGGACATCAGATATGGTCTCTCCTAACTGTGCAGCCCCACTCCTTCCTCTTGTGGGCATGCCCTTGCTGCGGATCTTACTCCAGCACAGACACCCTTAGGCCCTGGATACTCAGGGGAGCTAAATTTGGTGGAAATAAGAAATAAATGGCCCTCTAGTACTTTGTCTGGTGTAGCACCTTTGGCTGGGCCAGCGTGGGTGCCAGCACAGCCAGCTGTGGGCGAGCAGCACTGCTGCAGTGGGGAAGGCTGCTGCCCACTGGGGCCTAGCAGGGAGAAGGGACTCACGGCCCACAGACCCCCGGGGAGCCCGGACCACCGCTGTGCCTGGCGGCACGCTGCGAACTCCCACCTCCGTGCCGGGCCCTCAGTGACACTACCGGGGAAACATGGCCCCGGCCGTGAGGGCGCGCAACCGGCGCCTGCTGTCATGGCAACACCGACCCCCCCACACACGGGGGGGGGGTGTCTTGCTCAGCACGCATGCGCTGCAGCCGCCGTGTCTGCGAGGTGCTCGAACCGCCAACTGCCCCAATTCGAATTCGCATCCTCGGCGCCCAATCACGGCTCGCGGGGCGGGGCCGGTCCCACCTCCCAGCAGCCTTCCGGCCAATCACGCAGCCTGCTGTGTTTAAAAAAAAAGTGCGCGCGGCCGGTAGGCGTTGCTCAGAGGAGCAGGGCCTATGGCGGGCGGGGCGGAGCTCCGGCCGCCCCAGGGAGGTGCCCGGGAGGGCGTGGCCTGGGGCGGAGCTGGCCGCGCGCTCCTT
>VXAL01005619.1:47894-71411 GCA_013399475.1 Chauna torquata | reverse complement strand
GCTCCCGGAGCGCCCCGCTGCCGGTCGCGGGCGGGCCGGTGGGCAAGAGGCAGCCTAGCAGCCGGTGGCAGAGCGCGGAGGGCGCAGCTCGGGGCGCGGGGGGGCCGCTCGGGCGGAAGAAGGAGCGGTTTTAACTCCCAGGGTGGTTGGAGGCTGCTCGGGGAGGCTGCGGAGCCTCCGTCCCCGGAGGCGGTCGGGCCTCGGGCTGGGGGGCTCGGGCCCGGGTCTTCCCTCGGCGGGGCTCCCCGGGCCCCCGAGTCACGCGGGTGTTCGGGGCAGGCTCGGATGGCTCACCGGGGTGGCAGCCCGGGCCTCTTTCGTTGCAACAAACCGCTGGAACGTCCTCCGGGGATCCTGCGAGGATAGCAGCGTTCTGCCTTGTGCGCATGAAGAAGTGTTTTGTTTGTTTGTTGTTGTTTTGTTTTTCACGGGAATAGCTTTTTACTCAGACGGGTAATAGGTATGCGCTGCTGGCGAGACAATGGGTGCTATTCTGTGTCAGGCTGCTGGCTCATTTCACTAAACCCGAAGTGCTGAGGAAGCTAACAGCATACGTGAACAGAAAAATGCACTTCAGCACAGTGCTCGCCTTTGCTCGTGGACTCCTTGGGAATCCGCAGCTGCCTCCGAAGAATCCTGCTGAAAACCCAGACAAAGTTCACTTGACAAACTGAAAAACCTGTATTTAGTTACTAAGTAATTGAATCTAATGCAGCAACTTGGCTTTGAACAAATTGGTTATAAATTTTGCGTTGGCCGTGTGTGGACTGACATGCTCTGAGATGGGGTATAACTGTCCAAGACATGTGTTTGGTTTTTTTCATTCGCTGCATCTGCAGCTGGTGAGAGCTGTTGTTCGTATCTTCTCCAGGAGAAACGAACACAGTGCTTCTCTGTCTCTCACCGCTGTTCTGTGTGAAGAACCAGAGATCTGTGCTAGGTCGTGAGGCTTTCCGTATGTTGGGTTATAACCAGGAGGCGTTAAACAACTGAAGTAGAAGAGCAGGTTGAAGGGAAGAAAAGTCGCAGAGAAAAATATTTGCCTCTTAAAAATTCTTTATCCTCTCCATTTTCAGCCAACTTCTACTTTCATTGTGGAAATAGAAGTTGAGAGCTGCATCGTTGTCTCAGCTTATGGCTCTGACCCTATTATCTAGTGAGACTGCGTAGTTCTTACCTGGTTTACTTCACAGATAAGATGCAGTGGTCTGGTATATGTATAATATTACTACTTTGACTCTACTGTTTTAATTTACATCAAAAAGTCTTCAAATTAGAAATGAACCAGTGAAAATAGGGTCAACAGTGCTAGCACATGCGTGCGGCATGGCATTGGACTCTACTGGAGCCTGTGTCTTTTATTAAACTTCATTAGAAAAAATGTCGGTAAATAAATTTCCCAAGTATAATCTCTTTCTCTAAGACTTGAACCAGATTTGAAAAATACAACCAAGAAGTGTTCTGTAGTCAAGACACAGACCTTTCAGCAGTCCTTTAATTTGTGGGACTCAGGCTTTCACGTCAGAATTTATTTTTTGAGCCCTCCTGTCTGCAAAGAAAATGTTCAGCCACCTTCTGTCTCAGAAATGACCTCTATTGCTGCCGTGGACCGCCTGTGAGAGTGCTGCTTCAAGTGGTTTATTGCTGCTTTTGTAAGAGGCTGACATGGAAGTGAGCAAGGTTGGCATCTCTGCTGTTGCTCAGCAGGGCTCTGAAAGGTGCGGCATGAATTGACATTGATTTTGGGGGGGGTTCTTCCTTCCCAAGCACCACTTTGAGAGGGTGATCCTTCGCTACCACTTGCAGGCTGGAGACGAGGAATGTGCTTTATTCCCTCCTAGCAACTTTCATTGATTTGAATTTCTGACACTTGTATGTGAGGCTGCTGTGGGGTTTGGGGCTCCTGAGTACAGGCAGGAGCCAGGCTCTTTGTGGCAGCTCTCCCCAGCAGATGGAGAAGGGTTTGGGCTTTGTCTTCCATGGGCAGTGCTCGTTTGCTCTTCTTGGTTTTGCCTCAGCTGTTAGGTCATTTGCCTCTCTTGGCTAATGCAATGAGGGTAAACTCTTAACAAGCAACAGAAGATGTGGACAGTGCCTTAGTCCATGAATGCTATGAGATGATGAAACTTCAAAGAAAGGCTTCTTGGTTCTTAGGGGTCTCCCGTGAGTACCCACAGCAGCAACTGGCCGCACAGAAAGATGGACTTTTGGCTTGAGCTAGTTTGGTGGGTCTTAACTTCCTCATCTCTCTGGTCACATTCCAAGGACTGTTATCAATTGAGAAGAAAAAGTTGGGACGTGGGGGAGGTAAATGGAGTTGTAGTAGTGACAGTTTAACTAAACATAGTCAAACGACGGAGTTAGGGCACAGAGGGGTTCTCCTTGATGAAGAGGGCTTGAGCTGAATGGTGTGAGCCATCCCTTCTGAGCATCTCGGCTTAACTGACTAAATTGAACTAGTCACTTGCTTCTTCGTAGCTTAGGCCTAAAATGTTCTGTGATACATGCTAAGTCTCTATAGTTAATATGTTTGAAGAAGTATCCTATGCTGCAGTAAATAGGTACTTAATTAAATGCGTATTTATATATGCGTGAACTCTGTAGCGCCTTTTTAACTCGTGCTGTTCTGTGGGTAACTGTGTTCTGTGTTTTGTTTTCCAGTGATTCACTGTAGATGTTCCAGGTGTTTTTCTTTCCCTTCAAAGCGAAGGATAAGAAAACGGCCCCGAGTCCTGACGTTGTTAAGTCTGCCTGAGGACGTTCTGTTTCATGTTCTGAAAGGCCTTCCTGCTGAGGACATCCTCTCTGTCAGAGCTGTGAGTCTGCTAGCGCTTCCCCTCTGTCACATGCAGTGGCTTATTTCTGCCATTAGGAGCCAGGACTGCACACAGGAAAGTCTGTGTCAGAGTAAACCTGGAGAAAGCCAAAAAATACATGCAGTAGTTAGATATTTGCTATCCTAATAGTTGTATTTCTCAGTACTCAAGCTTAAAAAGATTAGCAGCAGTATTTGTGTTTTGTGTAAATTTTCTGTGGGAATTGTCGTGCCTGTTCACTGTGACTGAAGAAGTTAATTTGGTTTGGCATCTCTTGCCTTAGTGATGGTTAGGCAGGAAAAGAGTTATGATGAACTTGTCATTAATTAGTTACCTATCTAAAATTAGATCACAGAGAACTATTTTTCTGTTGGTTCCTTATTTTAGTAATCATTATCTTATGCTTCCCTCCCACAAACCTTGTAGGTGCACTCGCATCTTAAATACCTTGTGGATAATCATGCTAGTGTTTGGGCATGTGCAAGTTTCGAAGATGTATGGCCTTCTCCAAAAAACCTGAAAGTGTTTGAAAGGTAAGCTCTAAGAATCAATATTCCTCTGAAGTTGTAGAGGAGGACGTTTCAAGCTACATATACAATTCTAATCAATCTTCACTGTAAGTGGGGGATCTGACTATCTGTTTTTGTAGAATTATTTGTGTAGAGTGATGAAGAAGTGTTGACTTCATGTCTAAGCTGCAAATTATAACCACTATCTTGTTAATTGGAGCAGGGCCCATTGCATACTCAGAAGTTGTTTCTCTCTGAGGGCACTAGTATTCCGTGTTTGAACATAACACATTAACTGAAATCTGTTACTGGTGCTTCCATGTGAACGTGTAAGTGAGGTCAGAGGATCAAAAGCGTAACCATATTTCTAAGTTTAGTTGGCTTGGTAACTTCTTGTGCAAACCACTATATTGAAAAACAGGTAAACTTCAATGTCAAAACAAGTGCAGTTTGAATGGGTAATTATAAATCTGCTTAAAAAGGAAGGAGTGTCTTTTTATCTATCTGATTTGAAGGAGGTCAGTCAGTTTAAATGTCATGCTAATTGTTCTGCTTCTGACTGTTACCTCTGCTCTGATGTATATATTATTTTCTTTCTGAAGAAGACTTATCTGAAAATTGCTCTGGAAGGGAGGAGCATAAGGGCTCGAGGCATGTCCTCGAGGGTGCAAGTACCAAAACATATTATTGCGTTCATGCACTGGGGAATGTTGCATGGGACTGGGAAATGGTTCCAGTGAATTGTTGAATTAGCGTGGACATGGACATATGAAAGGGTTGCAGCAAGAAAAGCCACAGCATAACTCACGTTTAACTTCTGTAGTGAAAGCACATATGCTTGTGGTTGGTGAACAACAAATTCACAGCCTGGCCTCCACTGAAGTAACTTGTCTGATGATGTGGGCCTGGAAACAGCTACTGACTTCAACCTGAAGTGTCTTCTGTGTTCCCATTCAGGGCTGCTGAAAGGGGTAACTTTGAAGCTGCTGTGAAGCTGGGAATAGCATACCTGTACAATGAAGGCTGTAAGTGTGGAAGCTTGTACTTGGGTCCTTGGGGAAGATAGCATGACAGAAGGAAATATAGATGAGCTGATGGCTTATTTATAGATACAGATGAGACTGTCTCGTCACTTTTACTGGCTACTTAAAAGCTATTTCTCCAATGTCTTGAACGCTGATGTACCCAGGTTCTAGAGCAGTGATGTGCAGAGCCAGTTTGCTGTCTTCAGTGTGCAATTTGGTCTCACTTGCTGTCCTGCCTCTTCAGTTTTATTTTTCAGTGCAATGTAAGAACTGGGCACTAAACTGCTAGGTGTTAAGGGATGGTATGGTGCACAGGTCTTTTAAAATGACAAAATGAGTCTGTGCATAGCTTATGAATTCATGTTTAGAAGTTATCTTTTGTAAACTTCTGATCAGACTTGGCTACTTAACTGGTCTGTTGGATGCAACAAAAGGGACTGATGGCTGACAGGAGGAACTTCCTTACTGAGGGCGCTAGCAAGGCAGGTGGCTTGCATACCAATTTGCTTGTGTAGTGACAGGCATTAACATTGCTTTGAGTATTGGTGTTTGCAGAATGCCTCCCAGGCTTAGGGTTTTATGTTCCTACAGACTAATTGTAACAAGATTTTTCTCATTTTGCCATCACCATCATTTTTAAAGCTTTAAAGAGAAGATACTGTTCAATCTTTACCTGCTGGTGTTATTTTCTCTCTTGGCCTGACTAAATGCCAAGACCACGTTATAAATAAACTCTCTAAACTGTTTCTGACTTTTTTTGTTCAGTGTCCATCTCCGATGAAGGTCGTGCAGAAGTGAATGGATTAAAGGCATCTCATTTCTTCAGTCTGGCAGAGCGTTTGAATGTGTGCGCAGCGCCGTTCATCTGGCTTTTTATTCGTCCTCCCTGGTCCTTGAGTGGAAGCTGTTGTAAAGCTGTGGTCTATGAGAGTCTTAAAGCAGAGTGTCAGTCGGAGAAAGTAAGATTGCTTTCTGCCCTTGACTTTGAGGCTGGTAGCTGCACCTAGTTCTTTTGGAAAAATTATTTTTGTTTCCTCAAGGAGTTCTTATGCTCTTGCTGCTTAAAGGACTGTGGATCAATCATTTTAATGAGTTTGCTGCCAAACTGCACGGTATATCATGAGTGCCAGAGGCCCCTGCTGTCTTTTCTGAGAGATTCAGTACTGTCTCAAAGATGACAAAACATTGAGAAAAGCAGAGGGGGAAAGAATGAAAGGCAAACAAAATTTTAGTCTGGAATTACTAGCAAAAATTGCTATTATTGTTTATCTTTAACAATACTTTATCTTGATGCTTTTTTCAGGCTCAAAAAGGATCTATTCTCTACTGCTTGGCTAAGGTCTTAAGTCTTTTTGAGGTGAGCAGCATTTCTGATTTGATGTGTTTGGGGATTCTGAAAATGACTTGCTGATGGTATGTTTACCTTGATTTTAAAAAAAAAAAAAATCATCCAAATGTTCTTATTCCTCAAGTGGCCTAGGAATTTCTGCTCTCATGGGTTTAACTTACTGGTTGTTTAAAGCAACATTATCAACTTAGTTTATCCAGTTTTAGAAACAGTGAAATCAGTTTTGGCTTGATCATGATCTTGCTGTGTGGTTAGGTATTAAAGGAAGTCTTCCATTTATAATGCCAAAAATGGCCTTCAGCAGCAAGCAAGGTGAAAAGCTTTTCTCTAGCTGAGGAAAACCACTACTTCCTGAGCCTGGATCTTTAAATACTGAGTGGATGTTGGAGCAGCCCTCGTAAACTGGAGGGGACTCACAACTAGTTGATTCTGCTGTGTGCTGTGTGGTTTTCAGTACAGAGCTGTTCTGTAGCTTCTGAAGTATTGAAATCTGGCTGGACAGTATAAATACCATCATGCCTTTTTTTCTTAGGATGAAGAAAAAAGAAAAGAGTCCCTTGAAATGTTTGAGGAATCTTCAAAGCAGGGTTGTTTAAACAGCTCCTACCTCCTTTGGGAAAGTAACAGAAAGGTTGCTGTAAGTAATTTTTTTTTTGTCTCAAAACATTTTCACCGTGATGTCTGGACCTTTGTCATGTGCAAGGAACATATGCAGAAAGACACTGCTGTTCCTCAAATCTTACCTTCTTCATAACCAAGAAGAACACTAAGAACACTCATAGATGAGCTCTGCTGTCTGTCTTGGTGTTTAAAGTGAGTGAGTCTACAAGCAGTTTTAGCAGAGGTGCAAGCAGAATTTCTTTTATAGTGACTCTACTAAAAGCGTAGGCACTGCTGGCTAGTGATCAGGTTGCTCACTTGAGAATGGGAGTGGGGAGACTGCCTGCATTGTCATTAAAAAAATCTGCCAAAGCTTGTATGTTGGAATCCTGAGTGACCTGTCTCACTTCCTGGGAGACTTTGGGTAAAAACTGAAGGAAGTTTTTCTTAAAAACAGTGTTGCCATCATGATGAGAGACTGGTTGCTGAAATAATAGAAGTACCTGCAGGCAGTGTTTTTTTCCTCTGGATATGAGTACTACAATCCTTCTGTTTATTATGTAAAAGTAGTGGTTTTCAAAATCTGTTTACATTCTTCTCTGTAGATGTCAGATCCTGGCAGGTACCTCCAAAGTCTCAGGAAGCTACGGGACTATGCAGCAAAGGGCTGCTGGGAAGCACAGGTAAGATTGATTTCCCCCCACCCCAGGAAAGCCATCTTTATTTGGTCTTTGCTGTCACTGTAGGCTTAGACTTCTCTTCTCCCTTCAGAAGCAGGGTCAAAATTGCTGAATAATACCTGTATGTGTGTGCATATATATACTCTGCAAATCCAAAAAACTCTTTTGGAAAATAAAGAACTTCTGTGGTATAGTCCAAGGATTAAACTTGCGATAGACATAAAATCCTGCCCCTGAATGATGTGTGCAGTGTTCAGCATTTAAGCCAGACTAAGAACTACTGATTCTGTTAGTAGTTCTTTCAAGTAGTTTCTCATGTTCGCTGTTTTCAGCAGGAAAATTGCAGGACCATTCTGTGCTGCTTTAGTTTGCATTTGGTAAAAATCCTTTCTTTTTGTGTTTTCTCTATTACAGATAGCTTTAGCCAAAGCTTGTGGGAATGGAAACCAACTAGGATTAGAACCAAAATCTTCCAGTGAAATGGTGTCTCAGATCTTTCAAGCCTCCCTTCCTATCAGCAAGCAAAGTATCTTCACTGTGCAGAAAAGAATAAATGAAACAATGAGGTAAAAACTCAGATCCAGGAGTCAGGCCACACAGCATAAACCATTGCCTAATTCCCTTTACGTTTGTAGAGGGAAAAGAATGAGGTCTGTTGGAAGATGGAATCTTTAGCTTTACTCCTCTGCAGTGCATTATGTGCAATCGGAGGAAAACATGACATTTTGCAAAAAGGAAGTATTAGAACCCTTATTTCAAGCCCAAGTGAAGTGAGGTATATGAGGTTTTTTCTGGACTGTAAATTCTGGCATTTGTCAAGACTGACAAGTTCTCAAGGAACCGGAGGACTTTTTGGAGCTATAGTTGCTCTCCAGTTTTCTTTGGACTCCTAACTGATATACCCTACCCATTTCCTCGTGCAAGTGCCTGTTAATCGCAGGTTAGCTTCTGATTTCATTTCACAGACAGCTTAAGACAACCATTGACCCTTCGGAGGATAAGGATTTGCAACCAGAGGCCTCTTATCTTGGTGCAATGTTGTTTTTCTGAAAATCTCACCTCCTTTGATTTGAATTTCTCTGCTTGGAACTTTTGAGTGGAGAAGGGGTTCAGATGACTTAGCACAAGAAGGGTATTTGGCACCGGTTTGAATGGCTTCTAAATGGGCGGGATGTCTCTCTCTCTGCTGTCTAGATACATTCTGATTGATTGGCTGGTAGAAGTGGCTACCATGAAAGACTTTTCTTGCCTGTGCCTTCACATGACAGTGGGATGTGTGGATCGTTATTTGAAGCTGAGACCTGTGCCTCGGTCTCGACTCCAACTTCTGGGAATAGCCTGCATGGTCATTTGTACACGGTAGGGGTTCTAACTGCTAATGAGAGGTGGTTACTGTGATCATTCAAATTCATTTGTGCAGCTTAAGCTTTTTTCCCCTTGCTGATAATAGTACTGGAAAGAATCTTTGGCTTCCCTCTACACTGACTGTTGCTTGAACCATATTCACATACAAACATTCCCAGTTTCTGCAAATAAGGCACAGAATATTCCTTGAATGTGTTTTTTAGTATGAAAATAACTCCATAGTGGTGGATAAGTCTAAATGCGTTCCGTCAGTAACTAAAGTCTTTCACACTCATATTAGCATGAATAACCCTGTAAGGAGCAATTGCAGCAGTATTGTTACCCAGTTTAGTCTGTTATGCTCAGATGAACAGCATGGTGTGGTAGATAATTATTCTTCGGTGTAAATTACCTCAATATCTTGCATATTAACCTAGGAAAAGTTTCATAAATGAAGAATTAGGAATGTTCTAGTAGGTAGTTCTAGCTTAAAGGTAAAATAAATGAAGAGCTGCTGTTCCTTCTTTCCCAGTCTGTACCTGACTTTAATAAGTACCTTATAAAGTTTAACTCCTTGGTCATCTTGGATGGATTTATTGGCCACAGGAAAAAAAAAAGATAATGCACAGGTGCACAAATTCACTTTCTTCTGGGGTTAACAGTTAATATTTGATATTGCAGTTTCATCAGCAAAGAGATCTTGACAATACGGGAAGCTGTGTGGCTAACGGACAACACATACAAATATGAAGACCTGGTCAGAATGATGGGTGAGATCATTTCTGCCCTGGAAGGAAAGATAAGGGTAAGTTTGGAAAGTGGATGGAATATTTCACCCCTGGGGCTGTTGCTGAAGTGGGGCTCTTGTAGTTAGCACTACTTCTTATCTGAGAAGTTTATTTTTTATGCAAGTGTTCTCAATCAGCTGTGGAGACCACGCACATTTAACAGCATGCAGATACAAAACCATCTGCCTTTCTCTAGAGATTAATGCTTAAGTCTCTTGAGATAAGTTCAGAGGTCATTTATTCTTTCAGTGGAGAATATTTCAGTGTTAGCATGGTGGTTGTTTTCATTAGTAGAATATTTAAAAAAAAAGTCTTCTAGAAACAACTGTGTTCTAAATACCTGGTGCTTGACTAGTATTGTCAACCTCTGTTATCCTTTCTGTATTAGATACCTACTATTGTGGACTACAAAGAAGTACTGTCAAACATAGTCTCACTGGAGAGAAGAACTCTTCACCTTTACAGCTTCATTTGTGAACTGTCACTCTTAAACACAAGCCTTTTTGTGTATTCCCCAGCTCGGCTGGCTGCTGCAGCACTGCTGCTAGCTAAGATACTACACGGTCAAGGTAAGGAACAGCCCATTTGGTGGAGCTGCAGCATAGTTTGTCAGTCTGCCTTCTCCTTTTAGGGAGCCTTTTGTTTGTTTATTTACTTTGTCTTTAGGCAAGATGTCCCAGTCACTTTGGGGGGCCGGGGGATGGAGGGACAGGTATAAGCCTTGAGAATGAAGGGTTGAGGTCAGTCTATTTTACTTCTTAATAGCCATGATGAACAAGAGTATTAGCATCAGACAATGCAAGCCCAGCATTTAAACGAGACTGAAGATTTCTGCCATTGTCTACGCTTTAGGATTATATTTAAGTGTAACTTCAGTTTCTCAGGTAAACCTGTCCTTGGAGCTAATTCAGAACTTAAACTATGTACAGGCAAAAGGTCATAAAGATCATTATCACATAAAAATGATCTTTATCCCACAAAAAGTCTGTCTGATTATAGAACTACCAAGCTCCATGAAGTGGTAATATCTGTTCTCTTCTCCAGCACATCCCTGGACCAGCCAGTTGTCGGAGTGCACTGGTTTCTCTCTTGAAGACCTATTGCCCTGTGTGCTAAGCCTCCACCAAAAATGGTAAAACTTTTGGAACTCTTCTGGGCGGGAACATCGGTGTTTGCATTCCAGCTCTTGCAGCCATGCTGCGTCCATACAATCAGCCCTTCCAAACAAAGGAGAAAACTGGGAAACTGCCCTGCTCCCCCTGCCACAAGGCCCTGAAGTGTAGGGGCCAGTTCAGTGACAGCTATTCTGTTTGTCCTGACCGGTAGTGGCCCTGGGTTACCTGGTGCTCCTCAAGGTTAGCAGGTTTCAACTTGCCAAACCTCACTATTTTCAGATGATTGTGACTGGCTTACTGGTGAGCTTCAGAAAGAGTTCAGTAGCAAAAGTAACTCATTTTTGAAAATTGTAAGACAAATATCCTTGTACATCTCAAGAAGCAGAAGAGAAATTAGGTGCTCATACACTCAGAAACCAAGTTGGCCTGGCTAGCTGCTTAGCAGCTCTACTGAAATTCCAACTTCCTTGGCACAGAGCTGAGGTGGACAAAGGGAAAATACTTAATTTGCCAGGTTTTGCTATCACTGTTTCATGTAACCCCTGCCTTAGAATGGGCTTTAATCTTTCTTTCCAGTTTCCATGATGAGGTCCCAAAGGATTATAGGCAGGTGTCCTTAACTGCAGTGAAACAGCGATTTGAAGATGAGCGTTATGAAGAAATAGGCAAAGAAAAGGTGGGTTAGCTCTTCGTTTTCTGACGTCTGACACCCAGACCAAAGCTACTATATGGCATGATGTAGAAAACTTCAAATAATGGGAAGTGGGTTTTAGCTTAAGATTTTTGGAGGAGAGAATAGCTAGGTAAAGTTGTGGCTTTTAAACTTCATCTGATGGGACTGTAACTGCTATCGTTGAGTACGTGTAGCCAGAACTCACCAGGATAGCTTTCTCCTAGAAAATAAAGATAAAATAGCTGCCTCCTGGCAGAGGGAATCACATGGTCTAATTCTTACTGTCCCTTTGTTTTTTAGATGATGAGTTACAGCCAGCTCTGTTCATTGTTGGGTGTGAAACAGGAGGACCCAGAGCCCAGTTCCTTGCACACGAATGTGGTGGAAATTGAGACTTTCCTTAGCTCTCCCTCTGGAAAGAGAACTAAAAGGCTAGTATAACTCATCACTTTAAATGTCTCCGAAGACTAGCATGAGCCTTTCCTCCTCTCTGGTATCCTGAGGTCCTATTCTTAAATATCAGTTTTTCTGTAATCACCTTAATTGGCATACCTATTAAAAGAGCTGGAAAAGCAGACGTGGCTTTTAATTTGTGACTTCTGGATTTTCTTGCTGCAGGAGGAGGGAAGACAGCATTCAGGATGACAGAGGCAGCTTTGTGACTACACCTACAGCTGAACTATCCACCCAGGAAGAAAGTCTTCTAGACAACTTCCTGGACTGGAGTTTAGATTCCTGCTCTGGTTATGAAGGTGATCAGGAAAGTGAAGGCGAGAGAGATGGAGATGGTGAGGCTTTTATTTTTATTTTTTTATTTTTAAACCAGATGAGAGAATTAAAACTGTCTTTTTATCTTTGCTTAAAACTGTTTCTTGGGCACCAGAAGCCTGAACTTTCAGCAGAAGGCCAGCTGCAAAAACTCTCCCCTTCCCCAGTGATTATAATTGTTAAACTGTTTTAGGCGTATATATTTTTTCTTCTATACTGCTTCAGAATGTAATGAAGGATTTTGTAGCCACTTAGTGTTTCAAAGACAGTGTTTTCAGATACCGCTACAACAGTAGACCAAACTTGATGAACGGGATCGCTTGTAGCTAGTGTTATAGCTTGTTTGTTTTGCTGATGCAGGGACTGGCCTTTCACTTTCTAAGCAGTTGTTAGACAGTACCTATCCAAACAGGCTGAGGGGGAAATGTTAAAATGTTTGAAGGAGTGTGAACTTAGTGTTCTACCCTCCCCTCTATGTGTAAGTAGACATGAGGTTTATGTTGCACTTTTTTTTTTCTGCTTAATTGTACTGAATGCCTGCTTGGTGTTGCCCAAATCATAACTAACCTTTTCCTTTTATCATCCTTGCAGTGACAGGTCCCAGTGGAATCTTGGATGTGACGGTAGTTTATGTGGATCCAGTGGACCACTGCTGTCAGGACTCCAGTGATGAAGATACTCTATCTGTAGAGTGGTCTGGGCACGCCGCACCACTGAGGAAGGCCAAGACACCGGATGACACTCGCAGAGTTTCAGCATATCTCGCCCCGAGAAATCCTAACCGGGAAGGGAGCTCAGGCTACTCTTCCGTCAATGGTGCCAGTCCTACATCTTCTGTAGAAGGCAGCTGTGGAGTACCTCTCAAACCTACCTCAGCACTGTCTCTTGGCAGTGCCATGAACAAGGAGCCATGCCTGCCTCGTTACTGGGAATCATGTTTACAGTCAGTCTGTGCTAGACCTAGTGATGGCAAGTGTGACAGAAGGCAAGTCAAGCGAAAAAATGTAGCAGAACACAGTGAAGAAAGGGTGAACTTGGGCTTCTTAAGCCTCTGATTTCATGCTCTTTACTCTTCTAGGTTTCCTGGAAACAGTATTTCTGTCATAGTCGTACAGGGATGATAGTGAAAAATTATCAATACCTCCAAAAAGAGCCCTTCCCTCAACTTTGCCTATCATGGTCTGCAAGCCTGTCTTTTAATTCTGTAGCTCATTTCTGGGCTGTGTCCTTCCTTGATATGTCTTTTTAAAGTATTCCCTATTGTCTGGTCCTCTGCAAATTAAGATCCTTCTCTATGTATGAAACTTTATAGCTTGTGTCATACCTCACCATTTACTTCGTGGTGATAGAAAAGAACTTGTCCTGTCCCTTGCTTCACCCTGAGGCCTGGCACTATAAAAAAAAAAAAAGGAATTTACTTTTGGTTACCAAGTTACTAGATGTAACACTATGCTTGAATTCTTCCATTTGAAAGACCTTTTTGAGGTTGTGCTACCTTTTTCTTCTGGCCAGGTGCTATCTCAAGTCAGCCGGTGCTTCCCTCGTCAATGTATATACCCTTTGCTGCACTGATCTAAGGTTTTTATGGATACAATCAAGAGGTAAATGAAGGCTCACAGCAGGTCTGAGCTTTTTTTTTTTTTTTTTTGCCTACCTCTCACATGGTTTTAAACCCTATTTGCCTCAGGCCTTAGTTGCCTTATGTTCCCTCACCTGAAAAATCCTCCTGTGCCTTAACGCTTCACTGCCTAATGCTACAGTAATGTGATCTCTGTGAACTGTTAGTCTATGCTGGAACAGCGTGGTTAAGCTGCCACCTCCAGCCAGTGGCACAACTTCATTTCCTGTCTTGCATAGTCTTCCTTGCTATTTCCATTAATGTGTCCTGAAGTAAAGCACAAATCACTTGAACACTAGCAACAGGCGGCAGTGCAGTAAGGACAACCAGTCTGTCCTATGGAAAGCCCTAATTTAAGCTTTGCAACTGGATCCTAATCTGCAAGGGTAGCATATGCTTTTCTTACAAAAATGAAATCTGTGCTGTATCAGTAGTGATGTGAAGGAACCATCTACACTGACCTCAGCCTAGCCAGCCCAGGTTAAAGCTCTTTCAGCCTGTGAATGTAAGGAAAACAGCCTTCTTCTTAAAAACAGATAGTGAGCATTCAAATACCAAGGTACAAGACTTCCAGGAGATGTCACTGAATTTAACACTGGATCTGGACTCCATGACTCTTCCTTTGTTTAGAATTTACTGTGGCAGATGGCAACAGTTCAGATACACACAATGTAGTGACTTTTTTTTTTTATAAAACTTTTTTTGTATATATAGATGGCTCCCTGTATTACTTTAATGGCTGGTATCCCATTCACCTATTTCACTGAGCTGGGGCTTGGATGCGCTGTTTGGGGATGAAGGCACAGTTCAGCTCTGAGCCCAGTTCTTATGATTAAGTTGCAAGAGGGACTGCCTGGAGGCTATTTACATTAATAGCATGAGCAGCTGGGAAAGCACCCTGCACAGAAAGTAATGTGAGGCTGAAATCAGCATCAGAACTCCA
This sequence comes from Chauna torquata, assembly GCA_013399475.1. Taxonomy (NCBI): domain Eukaryota; kingdom Metazoa; phylum Chordata; class Aves; order Anseriformes; family Anhimidae; genus Chauna; species Chauna torquata. The sequence continues at coordinate 57,184 of VXAL01005619.1, read as the reverse complement.
CAGCATCCCCGGGAAGAAAGCCTACAGAAATGCCCTGAACATGCCAAATACATGCCAACATGACGGGCCTTGGGTACTTGTCCACAAAGTTTATTAAAAAACAATGTACTGCACTGCCACCGTTGTCTCTTAGAAACTAAATCAGGGACTTTTTTTTTTTTCCTGTGCCAGGCTTTGCCCCTCTCCTGGTGGCTACAGTGCACTTCTCCAGCTGTTAACAGTAACTTGCCACGCAGGAGTATCTTCACATTAATTTGTTACAGCAGTGGCTCAAAATACAGTAGCAGGTCACATTAAAAAAAAGAGGAAAATGCTTATAAAAAGCCTTTCTCAGTTCTAAAACAAGGTAGGTAAAAGTTAAATGTCTTCTGGAAAGGCCTCACACTGCAGAAAGCTTTGAACTCTGTTTTCCTGTGCAAGTTTTCTTGACCTAAAAGAAAAGGCACAAACATGAACATTAACCAGAGTTTGTACAATTCCTTCCTAGAAACAGTAAATCTGGTGAGGAGCTAGCTCTGTGTTCCTGGGGCTCCTGCTTAATCCAGTGGCCTTGGCTGATGCAGCCCCAGACTAGGCACAGATTTGTGTTTGTATTTATTTCTATCATATCTCTTATCAAGTCTCCATCTTGGAGGTGTTTCACAGACAAAAATACAGCACTTGTGCCCAGAGAGCTGCACTAGAAGCTGCTTTCTGAAAAGGAAGTACAAAAAGCACAGCCCAGCTCCTGTGGGTTTTTTGTTTTTTTTTTTGTTTGTTTGGTATAACATGGTCCTTTTTAAAAACAATCTATTTTGTTAGCAGCCCTGTGGCCCTGCAGACTGTTCTGCCTCTACTGTCCCCGGAGGAAGAAGGCAAGTATTAAGCATTTCTAGAAAAACTTAAGGAAACAGATGCTGTGACAACTGCTAAGTCTGGCCTTGCGTAGCACTCAACTGGTCTCTTAAGAGGCAATGCTGAAGGGACAGTGGTCCCTTCAGGGGTCAGGAGGAGCCCCATGGTCTCATCTGAAGAGAGTTCACAGACCACCCTGCTCTGTCCTCACCCCCTCCTGCTGCTGCCTGCAGCACCTCAGGGTATATGGAGCAGGGCAGCAGCGCTGCGCTGCTCAAACTAGTACAGGGGCACAAGTGTTTTGTGCTGTGGCAATCTAAACTACGGACACTTACTTAAGGCACTATCGCAATAGCCAGAGAGTCATAAGCTGATGCTTTCATCCTCTCCAGTGGCTTTTTGAAGAGCTGTCGCAGGGCCTCATAGTTAGGCTTCTCCTCATACTCTAGTGCCATTACTTGCTGCAGGTAGCTCTGAAGGGCATCTGCAAAATGAGGAATGTCACAGCACTGCAATGTAGCATCTTTACAAAGCTGCCAAATAGCCTTTCCAGACTGCATTCCCTGTAGGTAGATCACTCACCTGCCTTGGCTGGCTGCAGAGAGAGGAAAACAAAACTTGGGCTGCATCAAAAGCAGCATGACCAGCAGGCCAAGGGAGGTGACTGCCCCCCTCTGTTCTGCTCTCGTGAGCCTCCACCTGCAGGGCTGCACTCAGCTCTGGGGCCCCCAACATAAGAAGGACATGGAGCTGTTGGAACAGGTCCAGAGCAGGCCCTGGGGTTGTTCAGCCCAGAGAAGAGAAGGCTCTGCAAAGACCACAGTGGCCTTCCCGTACCTAAAGGGGACTGCAGGAAAGGCGGAGAGGGACTCTTTATCAGGGAGTGCAGTGATAGGACAAGGGGTAGCGGGTTTAAACTAAAAGAGGGGAGATTTAGATTAGATATAAGGAAGAAATTCTTCACTATGAGGGTGGTGAGGCACTGGGACAGGTTGCCCAGAGAAACTGTGGGTGCCCCATCCCTGGAAGTTTTCAAGGCCAGGTTGGATGGGGCTTTGGGCAGCCTGGTCTAGGGGGAGGTCTCCCTGCCCATGGCAGGGGGTTGGAATTAGATGAGCTTTAAGGTCCCTTCCATCCCAAACCACTCTGTGGTTCTATGAAAACAAAAGACTAGTATGAAACTCAGAGACAGGATGGGGAAATGACCTCTTGCCCCAAATCCTGCATTTTTAAAGCCACCAGAACACTTGCTTCTTCAACAAGGCTTGTGAATACAGATAATGGGTAGCAGCCCTCCTTGTTTTGCTGCAAAGAAAGAAAGCAGGGGATTCATTCACAGGAAGAGCCTGCCAGCTAGAGAATGCAATGCTTTGTCACCATCACCACTGGAAGCCATCCCAGCCAGCACCCCAGCACAGGGAAGGCTCTAGCTTCAGGTACAGTCAATCCTCCCTCCCCAAGAAGCCCATAGGAAAGCACGCTCACACCTGGAATCGATCTCTGCCTGATGAAGCACTGTTGGAGAAGGCATATCACGTCCCCTTTGTACCTGGAATAAACAGTGCAGAGTGCTGTCAGACAAGAAGCAACAGAGCAGGCACTCAAGCAGCCTATCTTTGACTACAGGGACAAAAAAAGGCTGATTTCAGATGGCCAAGTTCTAAATGGTGCTGAAATCTAGCTTCACCGCTAACACTTTTGTTTAGGAGACAATTTTGGCCACTTGCTTCTAGTCTCGGCCTTTACAATCGGATTTACGCACATCCCAGTAGTGTACTATGACCAAGTGATTTCTCTTTAGTCACAGAATCTCCCTCAATGCTTTCTGCTGAGCATTTCCCAAAAGAGCACATGATTTCTCCTACTTTTCTTTCTTCTCCACCACAGTTTCTACATTGTTCAGCTCATCAGACCAAGGCAAGAAGCCACAGAGCCATTTCAGAAGACAGTAGCCCAGAGATTCCAAGTCACTCCGACGAGATGGTCCTGATGGGAAAGAAGAGAGATTCACATGTGAAAAATGGTTTGGAAGCCATCCCAGAAGAGGACCAGGAGATCCCAAAAGGAGAGTAGGGATTCCAGCACTCATTGCACAAACGCAAGTTTTATGTGTCCTTTGTGTAAAAAAGGCAGCCTCATGATGGGGCACAAGTCTAAAGAGCACAAGTAAAGAAATGCAAGAGTTTCATTAAGATGTGCTAGAGGATATCAATAGTTCTGGGAGCCTGCTAGCTCACACAGTTGAAGGAGCTTGTCCCAGCCCCTGGAGGAACATTTGCCCAGTGTGAACACTGGGAGAAAACAGTCCCACCCCGACCAAGAGAGGTACTGGCTAATTTAAATGCCCTTCTAGCTCTCGTTACTTCAAGGTCAGAGCAGAGCCTGCTTCAAGTCTGTTTTGGGCAGGGATCCAGTCTGGCTTGAAACAGATCCCTGCTAAGCCAGCACAAAGCAACCCCGTTTTCTACTCCTTGCACGCCTGCAGTAGCCAAGGCTCCAGATGGAGCAGGAACATCCCTGCACCTCTTGCTGCAGTTGCTGAGTAACCTGGCAAGTCCCAACACAGCAGCCCAGAGATAGGTTAGAGGAAACAGCCTGAACAGGAGCTGGGTTCCAGGTGCACGTAAACGCCTGGAAAGCAGCAATAACAAATGCCAGCAGGGAGCCCTAGCTTCAGAGAGCACTGCCACAGAAACAGCTCTAGGTGGGCTTTACTGCCATGTGTCAGAAACAGACTCACCTGCTCCCTTGTGGCTGTCCAGACTGATAAACTCTATCGTGCCTTCATGAGGGGTCCTGCTGCCTTCGCGCTGAGCCACGTGCTTCCCTTCTGGGCAGTAACGGAACGCAAAGCAGTAGCCCGCTAGGGTCACCTAGAAGACACGGAGAAACGCACATCTGAGCGTTACTGCCTGGGGCCAGGACCCCACAGAGGTCTTGAGGCCAGAGCCTGAAACTTCCCCCCCAAAAATCTCCTATGGCAGACTCTAGGTGGCACCTAAGGTACCACCTTAGGAGTGTTCACTCCTTCAGGTGTTAAATCTGTGCATCCCCCAATCCTGCACTACAACACCTGCTTGAGCACCACACGGACTGCATTGCTCCCCTGCTCAAAAGCAGGAACCTGGGCGTTGCTCTGTCCTGGTTCACAAGCCCACCTTCACTGCCACTTCCTTGCATCACTGCTCCTGCTCCATACCTGCGTGAGGTCTGTTGGGTTCACATAGATATTCTCGGCTGCGATGTCCCCATGCACGTACTCATTTTCATGAAGGTACTCCAGGCAGTCTAGCTACAAGTAAAGAGAAGAGGTGAGTGTATCAGACCCACACACTGCTTCAGCACCCAGGCTTTCACTGAACTGGACCTTCCTCCCCAGTTCTTTGCAGTTTTGTGGAGTATATACACACCGTGTCTCACTGCCTCTGATTTTCAAGTGCCAGGTTTCTTTCATTCTGCTTACCTCAAATTCCTTCAAGTTTACATATTGCTCAAGGGATGCTACTCGAGTTTACAACAGGCTCAATAGACACTACTTTAAGACCCCAGCCAACCCCCTGGATTAGCTTTAAAACACCTTTAAAAGATTAGGGCGAAAGTTATATGCCTTTTCTGAATAAGTCTCTTGGAAAGTATTGGTTCTCTACATACCAGACGGACTACAATCTGAAAAGCTGCCTTCTCATTCAGGCGTAAGCCATCATTCAGGATGGACTGAAGAGTTCGTCCTAAGTCTGAGAACACCAGAAACCTACAAGAGACAAGGACTTAGCAATACCTACCTGGTTCGGACACCCTGCAACAGACACTCATCAAGCATTCTACCTGGATTAGACCCCCCCCATTTCACATTGACCTGGGCAAAACTTTCCTAACTTATAACAAAAAACTCCTTGAAAAGGAGAGACATGCTGACCACGTGTTGCAGATACAAAGTCTCAGTCTCCCCTTTTGTGTTAAGTTTAAAAGGCAGGAATAAGATGCCCGGAGGAGCAGAAGCAGCAAAAGCAATGACTTCACCAAGGACTGAAGGAAACAGCACACTGAGAGAGGCAAACCGTTTGATAATAAATGAGATAGGAGCACCACAAAGTTAGGAGCCCAGGGGACAGCAAGAAATGGAACGGCAGAGAGCAAGAAGGGAAGAAGGAAAGAAGGGAAGCCCAAGAAGATGGCAGTTGTGGACAACTGTGCCCTTCACAGAGTCACTTCACCTGTATTTATCTGCATGCAGTCCAAAGCCAACGCAGCTAGGGATTCCCAGCAGGGGCAAATTGTGCAGCTTCTTCCACTTCTCCACTAGAAGGCAAGAGAAGAGGACAGAGTGCAGCAGATGCTGCTAAGGAGCTCCAGAACAAAGGAGCTCAGTCAGGGATCCCCTTTCTCTGAAGGCCTGCTCTGCCCTGGGCAGCTCACAGCTGGAAGCCACTCTCATACCGATTCTGTCCCAGAAATGCCAGCCTAATATGCTGGAGTGTTGGCATGTCAATGCACATAGCACTGCAGAGCAAGAATAATACAGAAAGGATGCTGGGAACACCAGAGCAGGCTAAGGCATGTGCTTGCTGCGGGGCTATGTAAAACAAGAAGGGGAGAAGAGAGAGTCAGGAACAGCAATGAAGACGCAAATTCTGCACATAGGTTTGGGAAGGACTTGGGAAGGTCCTCCCAGAAGTGCAGGTTTGACAGGAACTCCCCTATCACCCCTGCTCAAACACCTGCCCATGTTCCCTGGTCAGCTTTGCCAATGCTCATGTTTTTAGGTCAACGGAGTAAATACCTGACAGCACCTGACAGAAATGCCCATGGAAGGGGCACAGAAGAAATAGGGAGCAATGGCCAGCCAGGCTGCAGGGTTAAACAGCTACTGCTGAGATGAAGACAAAGCCTGGGTAGAGCAAGAGAGCTTCAAAATGCCAATATGATGGTGTCCTAAGGTACACAGACTACTGGGAGAGCAGGCTCTTGGCTGAACTGCTCAGCGCTCTGGCACAAAGCAGCAAATTAGTTTATTCTAGCCTGGCCTTCTGAGAGACTCACAGAACCGACAGGAAAGTGATGCCAGTTTTCCTAACAAGCAGCCTAGTCCTCACCCTTCCAAGGAGCACCAACCTCTGTCTTTCTTTGCAGCTCGCTGGAAAAAGTTCTGTTCATTGTAGATCTTGCCATCTTTGACATCCTAAAGGAAACAGAATGAAAATGCATTACTTCAGCTACACACCCCCTACTGGAAGAGGAAATTTGGGCAAGATTGCTACAAGACTTTCGCTACACATTTTAAAGAGCTTCCCCCCTCTTACACCACCCCCCCCAAAAAAAACAAAAAGGACAGCAAGAGAGCTGAGAACAGAGTTCAGGTCTTTTGGCTCACTATTTAACGCTGCACCTGACGGCCACATAAATTCCAAGCATCAGCACAGAACAAGGGAGCAGCTGTCTCACATTGGATGTTTCAAGCGCTACCACTAAGAAGCGCCTGTGGGTTAAAAGCAGCTAGACAATGCGAACCATCTGGCAACCTAGAGCAAGCTCTAGTCCTGAAGCTGTTACGTTAGAAGGAGCCAGAGGCAACCTTCTTGGCCACAGCATGGATGAGGTTATTTCTGCAAACAGGCAAGTCCAAAAAGAAGCTACCAATTTATGCTAGCTGTCAGAAAACGAGACAAGCAAGAAAGTCTGTATTCATAACATTTCCAAAGTGTCTGGGTAAAGTGTTGAATTCTTAGAATCCATCCTTTTTACACCAGTCAGCATTACTGTCCTTTACTACTGCTGTTATCAAGTGATCTGGTAGTTTATGATCAATATACGTCTGTGTGCCCACACACATTTATTTACACATATATAGAGACATATTCAGGATGCTGCACACTAACTTAGGACAGATGCTACGCATGGGAGGAGGCAGCCATTTTACATCCTGGCTGGTTTGATACCAAAGGCCCCATCCACAAGTGGACATGATTTCTGCAGGATCAGCAGTCTCCAGACAAAACAAATGACCGTGTTCCAGAAGATATTTCATTGTGCATCTTGCCTGGAGAGCCAATCTGAACCATCAAACCCAGGAACCAAAGTGCTCTCGTGTGCCATACCACAGACCTCTACAACCACCAGGGCTGGGCCGCACAGTCAAAAGACTGCCGATCAAAACGCCAGAAGGTGCCAAAGGTGCCAAATACAGCAGCTGGGAGTGTTACATACAGAAGTGAACACAGCTCCCCACCTGCTGGTTCTCGTTTTGTGGCAGTTAGCTGTCTTTTCTCATTAACACTGTATTCTTTCTCCATCCTCTTTTATAGCTCTCCTCTGACAGAAGAGAGTAATTTTACAAGCGCATATGAGTGGGCACCACCACGTTCCACACAGAGCCATTAATAATCAACCAAATTCAATCACAGAACAGCTATTACTGAAAACAACACATTTCTGGAGAACCCAAATCATTGGCAAGAGCCTAGGAAGCTGGGTCAGAATTGCAACTTCAATTACTGTTTGATTTGAAGATGTGCTCTGGTGTTAGAGTCTCTCAGTGCCAGTTCATCATACTACCTCAGCACAACCACCAAATTCCATCATCTCCAGTTTCCCCCAACTTCAGCAGGATTTGTGCACTTGCCATATAGGAAGAAAGCGTGTCTGACATTAATGAAACAAGAACTCTACCTTACAGCACTAAATTCACTTTTAGAGATTACTGAGCCTGGTGGATTGAAATGGCAACCTCCTGGGATGAAGATTTTGTTTTTAATTAAATCCTCGTATCTAATTTTCTTCATACCTTTACTAGAAGAGCCAACTTCTACTGAAAACCAAGCAAGAGACTCCTGGGAAGTTTAATCCATCTCCTAAGCAATGGTGTTGTTCTTTTCCTTATTTCTCTAAGGGATTTTACCTACAGCGATGAGGGCAGTGAGGCCAGCACATATCCCATGAAGCGGCACAGCTTCAGGCTAGAGGGGGGCCTCTGTGACCACCTTCTCTGAGCTCCTTGGACACTTGTAGTCATAAAGGCCGGATGGGTTAGGCCCTGGGCACAGTACTACACACTATTCCTTACCCAAACAGATCAAAACTCACAAGTTTGAGGGAGAATCTTTGCTTTTGAGGACAGGTTCCAGATGCTGACTGTGCTGTGGAAGGATGGAACAGATGTGGTTACAGAAGCATGGAAAAGAGGTACTTCCAGTGTCAGCTGCATCATTAAACACAGCCTGCGCAACTGACTTTTACTTATCCTCTGCTTCTTTCACTTGGTCTTTGCAAAACCATCCTCTGTGATGGTGTCTTCCCATACTGCTACAAAATAATTCTTACCTTGCTCCAGAAGCACAGCACCCCTGACATGCTTCAAGTGAAGTTCTGCTTAAGTCACAGAAGCATCTAGGCATGGCTACAGTAGTGGGGTGCTTTGAAGATGGTATGTAAAGAACAAATCATTAGTAGAATCTCAAAGGCACCCCCAAATTAATTTGGTGAGAATTCTCTCCAGCTCACTTTGTAGTTTTTCAAGTCTGGAAGAGATCAAAGTCCCTTCTCTTCTGCATGGACGTTATAGTTATATGTGACCTTTCTCCTCCAAAATTTGCACCCATTACTTTGCCTTGGGGAAGTTTCTCCTGCTCTTAGACCAAGCACTACACACAGGTTTTCTGCTGCTCATCCAAAAGGTGTCTCTCTAAAAGCACTCTCCACTGTAGTAACAACAACATTGATTTTTTCTAACATCACATCTGTGGACGCCCAGACTTTGTTATGCAACAGCATAAGTAAGTAAAAAGAAGCTAAAGCCAAATGTCAGGCAAAGCTTACTAACGGAGAAAATTCCTCCCGCGCAGTGTTTCCAGGTTAACAGAGGAGAATGAGATTGAAACATTTCCCTTGGAACCATAAAACTAGACTGGAGAGAAAAGATCAATGCTCATTAAACAGCTGAGAAGCAGCCCAGATGGTTTAGCTGGTTCCTTTTGGCCCCGAAACAGGCCGCAAATCCTGACTTGACATTTAGTCAGTCCTGACAACACCTACAACACAGGAACTCCTGTATGGTGCTTGCGGCGTGTGGATTTTGAACCTAAAAAAAACAAGATGTGGCAACATGGCTATGGGTGCTGTAGGTTTTGGCAAACAGCAGAGCAGCCCACAAGCAGCAGGATCTCCTCAGTGCTAACATCTACCCTCCCAGGGTCTCGGAGGAGTCGAAACCCAGCGCGGGGATGCCGGGGCTGTCAGACACCGGTAGGGTGCCGTCACCCCCGTGCCGATCTGCTCGGGGCGGGTGCTGGTGGCCTGGGGACACCCTGACAGCCAGCGTCGCACAGGGGCAGCGGCTGCGGGCTCCAGGGCCCGGCCCAACAGCCCCAGCCCGGGCCGGGGACCCGCGGTGCAGACCCCAGCCCCCACCCATGACCCCCCGCCCTGCGCCGGGCGGTCGGGCAGGCCCCCGGGCCAGCCTC
>VXAL01005619.1:5552-39115 GCA_013399475.1 Chauna torquata | reverse complement strand
CGGGGGCTGGGCCCGCACCCGGCTGCGCCTGGGCCCCGCGGCCGGCTCCAGATTTGCCCGTGCGACTCGGGCCGAAGGGCGCGGGTTCCGGCGCCAGGCCCCGTCAGCGAGCCCCGCTGCTCTCGCCGCGCCCGAGTGACTCGCAGGTAGGCGTCAGGCGCGCTGCCTGCGGGTCGCGTCCCCGCGGGAGTCCGGCGGCGGCCGAGCGAGGAGCTGCTGGCACCTGGCTGCGCGGCGGGGCTCCTCGCCAGGCAGGTGCCGGCGATGCAAATGACTTCCCGAAAGCATAAAAAGCCACAGCCTGGGTCTCGAGGGTCGAGGCGCACAGAACTCCTGCCTCGCAGCCTGTTTCCTGCGTGCTCTCAGCCCGCAGCAAGCAGGGCTCGAGTTCACGTTGCGCTGGGGGCAGGAGAGCCGACCTGGGAGCTGCTGCTTTAACGCTGCCTTTTCTATCCGGCTGCTCTCTGCTGGCGGTGCGGGCAGGGAAGGAGCCTGAGCGAGCCTGGCTGCACCCTGCCGCAGGGCATGGGCAGCTCGGGCTGCTGCAGGGTCTGTGCTCACGGGCTGGGGGCACTGAGGGCTCGCAGGAGGCCGGGCTGCGGAGCTCGCTGCTTTGCCATGGCTGTGAGGCCACGGAACACGCAGAGCCACGTGGCCCGGGCACTGGTGGTGTTGGCTTGGTTGCTTTGAGGCCGCAGGTTCCCGTCTGGGTGAGAACAGCCACGGTGCGCTGGTGCCATGCTGGGCTGCGCCGAGCCAGCCGGGCCCCGTCCTGCTGTGCTTGCTGCCTCCCGGGAAGTTTTATTGCTCTGTTTGCCCAACCTCTCGCACTGCGGTAGGTTGTGGCTTTTTTATGGTCTGGCTGCTTGGCTCGGTCTGTTGTGTGACTCTTGCATCTCCTTGAGCAGCGAGAGGGGAAAGGAAACACGGCAGCGGGAGCTGCAGCTGTCAGTGTCCCGGGGCAGGCTATCCTGGCATCGCTGTTCCCAGGAGCTGCCGGAGGAAGGATTTCCTGGAGGCGTCGGAAATCGCTCACTGCTCCTGAAAAGGCCATCCAAAGCCTTCCCCTTCCTGCTCCAGGGGTGCCCACAGCCCTCGCTGGGGATGTGGCTGCCACCACCCCGGTGCCCTGTGGTCCCTGGCATCGCTGCTGCCCACCCTGGCTGCTGCTGTCCGTTTTCCAGGGATGCTCCCTCCCTGTGCCGGTGGGAGAAGTGATTAAAAAAAGCCGTGTCTGCCATTTCCAGGCCACGTTTCTATGGCAACAGGACATCAGAAGAGCAGAAACGCGGCAAGCGCTCTAAAATAACCACTGGCTCCCGGGAGCACGTGGCCTTCGCCCGCCCCTTCTGGCTGGGATGGCGGCTGGGTGAGGCCGTGGCCTGAGTCCCTGCCCGTCCTCATCCTGCCCTCATCTGAACCCACCGGCCCAGCATGAGGAGCTCAGCCCAGCTGCACCGGCGCCTTGCGGGCGGGCCGCAGGAGGGCATCCACAGGGCAGGAGCCCTCAGCAGACTCTTCTTCCCTCAGCGGTCCTTTGCAGAAGGCAGGGTATTTCCAGAGAGGTGGAGAGGAACTGGGGGATCGTGTCTTATCGGAGCTGTTCTCTCAGAAGCTGGCTGTGTTCCCTCTTTCCCTCGCTTGCTGTCTGCGCCTCTGGTGGGGAAAGTCAGTCCTAGCTTGCAGAGCTAGTGCTGAGGTCAGGCAGAAGAGCATTTCTGGAGGGTAACCTGACCTGCCACGGCACAAGTAGGTTGCAGGTGAATTGCGTGGTGTCTCTTGCAAGGTAAGCGCAGTGCCTCCCACGGTCACCTCGAACTGGCCGTGCACAGCCTCGCTTTGCAAGCAAGGTGATCCCAGCACCCTGGAGTGCCCACACGTGAGGCAGGCATCCCCAGGAGCCTGCCCCGAGGCAGGGCACTGCCAGGAGAGCGACCGGGGCCCTGCAGGAGCTGTGCAGGTAGCAGAGCCCCACCGCAGGGCTGGTCCAGGGAGCCGCTTCCAGAAGAGGCTTTCCCTTCAGGTTTTGCCTATTCTGGGTTGAAAAAAAGCATCTCTGTGGATGCTCAGAGCCTGGGAAACTGTTTTTGCACTCAAGTCTGTGAGAGTAGCCCTGTTCTAACTGAGCTTCTTCCTGCTCTCGTTCTCCAGCAAGCAAAAGGTTCAGTGCAGGTTTTCTTGGGACACTTAAAAGGGTGGAAAAATTTGATTGGCGATAATGGAGTTTTCTGACATTGCGTAACGTTGGTGTTACCCAAGAGCTGCTTGACATTTTCTCAGAAAGGTGACAGCCTTGCTGGTAGCAGTGCTGCGCGGGCACTCGGAAGGTGGCTGGCTCACCTCCGAGGGTGCAGCGGGGCGAGCGAGCCAGGAGAGGCACAGGAGCAGGAGGTAGAGTTTCTGCTGGTTTGTCTGAAACAAAGGAGCAAAGGTTTTGATTCCCTCGATTCACTCCTGATGCCTTTCAAGCGAGCACGGGAGGAGGTTTCTGCTCTTGGGTGGTTCGCGTGGCCGTGCGTGGGGTCGTCGTGCACATGGCTGCGTGCGTGGGGTCGTCGTGCACTTGGCTGCATGGGTCTGGAGGGGTCCCACCCTTTCCAGTGGTGGAGGGGCGGCATTTCTGCCAGGGCATCCTCCTGGAGATGAGAGGGCATGGGATGAGCTTAAGTGTGTTTTAACTGAAATCTAGCAGCAGCTGCCTTTACAATATCCCCTTTGCTGTTCCTCCCCTGCTTGCTGCCTGGAAGGGGTGGTATTTTTCTGGGGCACCTGATGGGCTTTTCTGTGCTGCTGGAGCAGACCTCTTCTTCTTTTTCTGGGTTACTGTGCAGAACAGGACACTTCAGCACAGATGTTTCTCGCTCTTACAAGAATCTAACTTCTTTGTATCAAGTGGTAAAAAGCAGATGGTTTTTGCTCAGAGATTGCACCTGGGTTTTGATTTGGAGATGGAAAGAAGTGTGCCAAACCAGGAGGACACTTGCGGAGGGCTCAGGGACATGGTTGTGTAGGGCGGACAAGGCAAATGGATGCTTGTTGCTTTATCCACAGACCTGCGTGGATTTTAACTTGCTCTTGCTGCTGTTCTGTTACTCCCAGCTGCTGGTGCTGTGCTTGTGGTGTGCTTTTACCATGCTCCGACCCCGGGGTGAAGCTCCGGCCAGGTGGGTTGCTGACCTCCCCCTCCCCTTGCTGGGCTGCTTTGCTTTGTACCTCCAGCTCTCTGCAGGGCTGTTGGTGCTATTAATCTTTTGAGGCCCTGCTGTCTGTGGGTGCTTTTGGCCGTGGGAAGCAATCTGCAGCCAGCGGGAGGAGGAAGCTGTCATCACAGGGGCAGCCGGGTGAGGCACTGAAGCTGTAGAAAGATGTCTGTGTGGCTTACAGGAATAGCTTGTGCTTTGGCAAGGTAGGATCCAAACGTGTCATCTCACGCTGGGAGATGATGATCTGCGCCAGCCGAGTGGTCCAGCGCTTCCCGTTTCCTGCTCCCTCCTCCTCCTCGTCCAGAGGAGCGATGGGGAATTGCCTACAGACCGCCCTGTCCCTTCCTTCCTCTGGCCACTCCTGCTGCTCAGCTGACGGCGGCAGGGCTGCGGGATTGGGAGCAACCTCTCCCTCCTCTCCCGGGCAGAGCTGGGCCCTGGCGGAGCGGCGGTGGCACCGCAGAGGGCTCTGTCCTTCTGCCTGGCACCCCGTGAGGCTCGCAGCCAACAGCCGCCGCGCTGCGCCAGCCCATGTCCTGTGGCAGCTGAGCAGCGTAGCCGCCCGTCAGAGCCGGCTTTTTTGTGTCTGCAAGCGATGCTTTTGTGCGGTGTCTGCTGAAAACACAGCCTACCTGCATGGCCAACTTTGCTCACACGAGCGCAGCGAGCCTCCAAACGTGGGCAGCTGCGCGAGGGCTGGTGGATGCCGGCGTGGTTTGGGGAGCTGATGCTGTACCCACCACAGCTGGAGAACGTGCCGTCGAGCATCTTCCGCGCTGTGTCTGGTAGGTAGCATGTCCTTCCGTGCGTCTGCAGCAGCCGCGGGGCCTGCGGGCTGGCAGCACAAGCTGTGAGGCTGGGGCCGGAGCAGGGGACCCCTCCTGGCAGAGGGCAGCTCCGAGTTGAAGCCGGGAGCTGCTGGCCCCAGGGGCAAGGCTGGCGGATGCTGCCATGGGAAGAGGGGATTTGCTGGGCTCAGCCTCCGAGCACTGCAGGGGTGTTGGTTGGCTCAGTAACACATTTCCCCCAAATTCATGGTTTGCATTTCTTGGTCCCAATTGCTGAACGTGATGTGTTGGAGTGAATTCAGCTGCCTGACACAAGACCTTTGGGTCGGGGGATTTGTGAAAGATAATTATTTGGCATACTGCACAGGACAAGTTCCTGAGCTGCTGGTGGGGCCACGCTACCTCCTTTTGTCTCATAGTCCCGGGGTTGGCTGGCTCTGCTTGTGCCAGGGCTGACCCCCTCGGCGTCACGCTGCGGGGTGATGCGGTGAGAGCGCGCGGTCGCAGCTCACCTCCCGCTGGGGAGGAGTGCTTCCTCGGGAAACTCCTCCGCGCCGTTCGGAGGGACAGGTAAGCCGCAAGTGGGAAGAGGGGCTGGCAGGTTCCTCCAGAGAGGGGAGGGGCTTGGCTGCAGCATCCCAGGGCATGGACCTTTCTCCCTTGTGCTTTCCTCACCCTTGCCTCTCATCTGGAACAAGAGTTTGTTCTGGGAAAGCACTGCTAGCATTGCACAACCAACACTTCTGAAGCCTTCGTGTTGCAGGAGGCGGAGGCACAGCCCGAAATCGTAACCAGTCCCAAAATAATGGGCTACAAGTGGTTTCCTTGCCTTCCTTGGGCCAGTTTTTGTGGTTCTGTAATCCTGTGCTCCCACTCTTTAGTAAAAACTTTTCCCTGCCTGTGGCTGGGTGAAGGACCCCTACGAGGGGGTGCATGTGGCAGGTGTGGGTTGCAGGCTGTGCAATAGCTTCCTTTTTACGGCAGTCTTCAGGGGTGACTCGAAATGCTGGGCCAAAGCCCCGGGGCAGGAGCCTGCTTGCCGTGGCAGCTCTCCCGCTGGTGTCCCGGTGCGGCACCAGCGCTGCTTCCGACCGGCTGCTGCGTGCCTGCGGTGTGGCTCCTGCTGTGCCCGCTCCGGTGCCTTGGTCTGTGTGGTAGGTGCGGTGTCCCAGGCGTGCGTCCAGGCTGTGTAGTTGCGATGTCTCGGTGCTCACGGGCTGGATTTCCAAGCAGCAGCCTCCCTCGCTGCACATCCAGATGCTTGCAGCTGCCTTGAGGTCGTGCGGATGGCTGGGACCGGATGACACCAGAAACCAAGGCGCCTCTGGCTCTCAAGGGCTCCTAACGCCCCTTGGAGAGGGAGCACACCAGTTATTTTCCACTGTTTCAGGGCTGAGCCAGCTGTTGCGACATCAGGCTGGGAATGGCGATAGCTGCCCTCGGCCTTGTTGCTGACGCCTGGGATATTTCCCATCTGTGCCGGCATGGCCAGTCTCCCTGCCCCATCATCGGTGGAAGCTCCTGGGGCTCCTTGTAGCAAAGTGAAACTCGGGTCCCCAGCTCTCAGAAGTATCGCAGTGTCTGTACACGGGGGTGGGGGTGATTTTGGGCTGCTCAGCCGGCCCGCCTGCCCGCAGCAGCAGGTGGACGTGCTCATGTGCGAGTGGCTGAGGAGCGCGTGGCACTTTTGGGCTCAAGCTCCTGCCTTGCTGCAGGGGTTCCTGGGGGCTGGGAGCAGGGATGCAGGCGGGTGGGGAGAGAGCTTTGCTGCCCCGGGGGGGCTCAGCAGCCTCTGCTCCGCCAAGCAGCAAGCTTGGGGGCCAAGCAGCTCTCAAAGCAAGCTCCTGCGCCATGGGAGGGGGGAGCTGCTCGGGTCTGCGAGCCTGCCGTGCTCACTGCTCTCTGTTCTGCAGAGTCCTCCAAAGTGGTGGCGGTCCCCATCCGATGGGAGGATGGTCGTTCTCAGGCAGTTTGGGCTGCTCCTCTGGAAGAACTACATCCTGCAGGTAGGCTGGCGCAGCGCTCTCGGGGGGACACAGCCTTTGTCACTGCCAGGTGTGGTTACATCAGAGCTTTCCTGGCGTCTTGGTTCTTATGCTTCCACATCAGGGAGGGACGGGCAGGGGTCAGCACTTGGCTGCCTCTTGTTCCCATCCCCTCACGTCCACACTTCACCATTGCCCTCACTTTTGAAATCAGGCTGAGTTCAGCTTCCTTTCCCATGGGCAGGGTAACCCATGTGCCCTCCTGTGCGATGGTGGCTTTTCTGATCTATCTCGTTACACAAATCCTTTAACGTCCTCCGGAGATGGCGATTGCTGTGCAGCGCCTGTAAACCTACGATGGTTTTTCTCCGTTACTTTCTGCCATCCTCAGAAGCAGCTTTTAGGGGTGCATGGGCTGCCTTAAACTACTGTTGTCCTGGCATCTGCTCCCAGCCCAGCTCTGTGCATGGCAGCTGGCTAGTTATGAGGGATTTAGGGAGCTCAGGGCTCGCTGCCTGTCCTGGTGCCAGCCTCGCCCGGCAGAGTGGTGGCAGGAAGGGGCTGCAGCTGCCAGGAGCAGCGCAGCCGGGTCTGGGGCTGGCCCTGGGCAGTGCAGGAGGAGGGAGCCGCAGGCTGGCTTTGCAGCTTCAGTCGCCCTTCTGCAGATCAGCACGGTATCGCGTAAAAATAAACAACAGGCAAAGGGGAGGGCATGCTGGGCTGCCGCCCCTGCACCGGGAGAAGGGCCAACTCGCAGCACTCCACCAGGAGCGTGGCCATGAGCAGCCTGCGAGCCTCCCGTAGCGGGGCGATTGCCTTTCCTTCGGCTTGTCACCGTTTGCGAGGCTGGGCGCTGACTCGGCTCTGCCGTGCCAGAGTACAGAGGTTTGTTTGCTCCTCACTCCGCTTCCAGCAGAAGACATGCCCTGGCAAAGGTGCGGAGCTCCCAAGCCATCAGCAGGTGATGTGAAGCTGGGTACTGGGGTGGGGGCATGCGGCTTGCTCGAAGCTGGCGGAAGCGGCCAGTTGCGGTGGTGGTTATGGATGAGTGTCCCTGTTACCTCTGAAACACGGCAGCATGAATGACTTCTGCAGTAGCAAAAGCCTGTAGTGGTAAATGTGTATTAGCCGCTGAGTTCGCGGAGCTGGGCAGCCATTCTGGAGAAAGTTCACGAGGCTATTAGAAGGTTAATACGACAGTAAATCAGCAGGAGGCAGCTGGTCCACAAGAGCTGCATTATAAAAACATCAGACATCTGCAACGCTTACTTTTCTGAGCATCGCCTTTGAAACACTCCTTTTTCCTGCCAGCCCACAGCCTCTGCATCCCGGCTGTGATGCCAGGGCTGACCCTGCGCTCCCATCTGGAATTATGCACTAGGCATCGGCCTGGTGCTTGATGGTCACCAGTCCCCAAGGGACCCTCGCACTGTGGGAGGTGCTGGGCAAGGAGCTGGCTGCCCCAGTTGCTCCTTTTTTTTCTCCCATCTGAAAAATAAAACTGTTCTCCACTCTGCAGAGAGCCTGTGAGGTTATAACTTGATGGGCAGCGCTGTTCAAGGGTTGGTGTTTGTAGATCTGAAGGAGCTGCCATGGAGCACAGCTCTGGAGCAGTGGTCAGCGCAGGCAGGGGAGGAGAGGCAGCAAGCTGCTGAGACAGCAAAATTAGGAGAACTAACCCCTCCGTGCTCCTCTTGCGCCTCTGTCACTCCCTGTTCTGGCAGACGGGGGCCGTGGTGCCCTGTGCTCCTGTAGTGCTCGTCTGAGCCGGAGCCCCTGGAAGCTGGCGTCGCTGCATCTGCCCTGGGCACGCGCCCACAAAGCTCACCACGGTGTCACGGATCCCACCAGGGCCTGCTGGCCCTGGGCGTGCGCAGAGAAATTTCAGGAGCTGTGGCTGCAGCGGTCGAGATTGGGTGAGATGGGTTTGTCCTGGGCGCGGGCACCCCAGGCTGCAGGAGAAAGCACGGCACTGGGCGCAGCTCCGCACGCCCCATCGGCCACGGGGCTGTGTCCCATTTCCCCTGCCCTGTGCCCTGCTGCCTGTGGTGGTATGTGCTATGGCAATAACCTCTGTCAGTCTCACAGAGATCTTAACTGCATTTCTCATTTTGTCCCCCAGTTCCTTCTCTGTTGCTTTCTGGGCTGAAGCACCTTGCTCCTGGCCGCTTCCAGCATCCCCGTCCCCTCCATTCCCAGCTCTTGCCCTCCTTCATGGCTGCATCCACAGAGCTGTTGCTTCTCAGCCCCCTCTGCTGCAAGCCATCCCCCAAAACCATTCTGCAAAAGGCTGAACTCCCAGGTACCTGCATGGCCTCCTGCCAGCAGAGATGGAGGAGCCCAATTTTAAATGCTAATTAACGCACAGGCTGAGCACGTGCTAGCAGTGCAAAGCTGGAAGTGTCTTGAGAGGCAGCCCCAGGGCACACTGCAGGGCTGGAGGGTAACGCTCTGGCTCTGCTGCCCCAGTACGTTCACCGAGCTCAAGCTGACTGTCTGGTTGCCTGAACTCAAATCTAAGAAGAGAAGCGAGCCGAGGTGCGTGGCGGTTTCAGGGAGCAGAGCCCCTTTCCCCGCGCTGCCCTGTCCTGCCCCAGGGGAGCGGCCGTGCTGCCCAGTCCCGCTGTGTGCGGCGCTGAGCTCCGGCAAAAAACTTCAGCGGCTGTGCTAGCTTTGCTGCACTCTGGATTACCTCCCCCTGCTTGCTCGCTCCAGCCTTCTTCGCATTACAGTATTTTTAGCCCCCAGCCTGTAAGTACCATGGTTGCCCTGCTTTGGTGAAAGCTGTTCTGGCGCTGGCAGGTCCCCAGGCGGCACCTTCCCGTGGCGGCAGCACTGGGGCTCGTCGCTGCGGCTGCACACAGGAGTGGCTGGGGCAGGCACCAAGCTCCTTGAGGAGCCGTGCTGCCGGTGGAAGGGCAGGTAGCCAGCTCAGCTCCTGTGTTCTCCCACGGCGTGGCGGGGAAGGCTCTAAAAGGAACACGGTTTAAAACTGGGCAGTGGTTAGGGAAGGGGACGGAAACCACCGTGGCTGCAAAGTCCTGAGAGACACGGGATCCTCCTCGGTGCAGACGTCGGAGCTCGCCTGGCCTCGTGGTTAACTCAGCTGCTTCCTTCCTTGTGGCCTCCTGCAGAAAAGCCCTGACTGCAAAACCTGTGTGGCTGTGGGTGCTGTGAAGTGCAGGAACACTTCTGTCACACGGCATTTGTGTGCCCTCAAAGTCATTACTGTGCTTGATCTACTTCCAGTGTTGACATTTTTTTCTTTTTCCCCCCTCCTTTGCTGCAGAAACGGCAGATTTTGGTAACGGTCATAGAAATCTGCCTGCCACTGCTGTTTGCCGCCATCCTGATTGCGCTTCGGCATCGGGTGCACTCCATCAGCCACCCTAACGCCACCGTCTACCCCACCGAGTCCGTGGATGACCTGCCAGGCTTCTTCTACCGCCGGCACCCGAGCAACCCCTGGGAGCTGGCGTACATCCCCTCCAACAGCAGCGCCGTGAGGAGCATCGCCGAGGCGGTGGAGAGAGCTTTACCCATCAACATCCGAGGTGAGCAGGGCCGGTTGCGTGTTGGTTGCGGCTCCATCCAGCACTGCCGCGGTGACGCGGATGGTGCGCGACGCTCTTGGCTTTGTGGGTTCTCTGACCTGTGCTCTGCCAGCTGAGCTGCCGGACAAGGTGAGGAGGTCTCCTAAAACAGACCTCTGCCCAGCAGCCTGGTCTAACAGGGAATGTCCAGGTAAAACAAAACAAGGTTTGAGAAAAAGGCATCCAAACTGGACTAATTTATGCCTAATCATTCTGTCTTCCACCCTGGGGAATTGGTGAGGTGTCCAGAAATTCTCAGACAAATTTTTATTTGGATAAATCCCGATGCTCTGTTCCAAGTACGCATCAGTTTTGTCAGAATGTCAAGGCAATGGTTTTATTTTTGTTTCACTAAAGCTACAGGATTAGTTCTGATTTTTGTCACATCTTGTTGCAGTTTCTATCCAGAAAATTATCTGCTTAAAATAGTCGAAGAAAGTGGCTGTCACTTCCCCAAAATGAAGTGTTTTGGAAATCTTATTGCACAGAAAATTTTAGCACTTCATGTTTCAAACTGAAGATAACGTTAGGATTTTCTATGAAAAGAAATCTGACTTCTGCTCTCGGGGCACAGGAAATGCCTGTGTGCCCGTGGTGGGCATGGCTGTGTCCCGTATGAGCTCCCCATGTCCAACAGCTGGGGCATTCCCCAGCTCTGGCTGGAACACGTCCCTCCCGCCCAGCAATGCGGCCTGGGAGCAAAGCAGTGTTTTTGGCGACGGCTCCGAGCTCCAGCCGGTGCCAAGTTGCCACGCTCCGTGCCCACGAGTCCCCCAAGCAGCTGGCAGCTCACGGCCCAGCTTTCCTCCTCTGCAGCTCAGGGCTTCGCCTCGGAGAGGGATTTCGAGGAGTACGTCAGGCTGGACAACCGCTCGGGCAGCGTGCTGGCCGCCGTCGTCTTCAAGCACCACTTTGGCCGCAGCGGGGCCCCGCTGCCCCTCCAGGTGAGCGGTGTGGGACTGCCGGGGTCGCAGCTTCCCCGGCACCTTGTGGCGGCTGCTCCCGGGACGTGTCCCGAAATTGCGCCTTTGCAGTTGGTCTGTGACACGGGCGTCCTCCGCGTGCTCCCTGCAGGTGGACTATGAGCTGCGCTTCAAGTACAGCCCCAGGAACGCGCCGCGGAGCGAGCAGACAGGCCTGAACCCCAACCTGGACCGGGACTGGCACACCAGCTACCTCTTCCCACTCTTCCAGCTGCCTGGCCCCCGTGAGGCCAAGTTCCCGGACGGGGGAACGCCGGGTGAGGCTGCCGGCGGGTCTGCCACCGCTCCACCAGCTGAGGAGATGGGCATTTGAATATTCCTCTTTTCTCTTTTCAAACGGTTTTTAATGGAAGACTTATTTCAGGATCCAAACTATCTAGGATTTATCATGCTACTTAAATACTCTCAAACTAAATAGAGCAATTCTGTGGTTTGAGCGCAGGATTTTAACGAAAGCCAAACCACAGACTGAGCAGGAGACAGCAGCCACATTGGCTGGCACTGGTTTCGGACTAGCCCAGCTCTCAATTTTGGGAGCTTCCTCTGTGGCTGCAAAAGGGATATTTCCTGCAGTTTGGTGTCTCCTTCCACCTGGTTCCATGGTGACATCAAGAAAAAGACCGAGACTGAGAAAGCAGGCAGACTGGTTTTGCTCATACAGTGTAAATAAAACTGAGCACAAGAGGATAATGTCTGCTAGTTCAAATATTTTGCAGGACGGGGTGACCAGAAGCTGGGGTCAATTCCCTTGCTACAATATTTGTTTAGCAAATTAGTTAATATAAAACAGTTAGTAATCTCATGTTCTCACCTTTTCCTTACCTGTCTAGCTCATTTTAAGCAACCAACTTTCAAAATGCTCATTTGGGGCTTTCTAAATGGAATCTGCATTTCAATTTAAGTAACATGGCAGAAATCCAAAGTAAAAATAGAAAAATAAATCTTTCACTGTTTTCTAATGCACAAAAATTTTAAGCCAAATATATCAGTAATGGGATATATTCTTCCTCACGAAAACATACTGTAGTATCCTATATTCTTGTTTTACCATATAAAAAAAGGACCAGACATAAACTTTAATCAGTGGCATTGTTGGTGGTTAATGATGACCAAGAATCTCTTTCCTTAGAAAAATAAAAACATGTGGGCAGAAAGAGGATTGCAGTTCATGCCAAGGTTTCCTGCCAGCTGCTTTTAAATTATGATTACTAAAGATTTAAATTGCTCTGATTTATATCCTTCCCAGCATCTGCTGGAATGTTAGGGGGTGTTTTGATAGTGACGTTGGTTTTGCTTTTCTTACAAGCTTTTTTTACGGGAAGGATTTCTTGGGAAGAAGAGGAGGAAACGTAAAGGCTACTTCCCTTCTGAATGCGGCCGTGCTGTTCTCTGCTTTCTGGAGAACATGCACCCATTTCTACTTCCCAGTGTTGTTGTCGTGCAGGTTATATCCGAGAAGGCTTCCTGGCAGTGCAGCATGCCGTGGACCGGGCCATCATGCAGTACCATGCCAATGCCACCGCTGCCAGCCTGCTGGAGAACATCACGGTGGTGGTGCAGCGCTTCCCCTACCCATCATACGTCAACGACCTCTTCGTCCTCGCCATCCAGAACCAGCTTCCCCTGCTGCTCATGCTCAGCTTCACCTACACATCGCTCAACATCGTCCGCGCTGTCGTGCACGAGAAGGAGAAGAAACTGAAGGTAACGTGAGGGTCATCAGGGCTGGTGTTTCCCACACTGCCCTTTCTGTGGGCACTGATTCTGCAAGAAGAGCTTTTCCTTGCCCTGTGCTGCCAGGAGTTCCTTTCTGAAGGAACCACGTTGTCTCCTATGGCGTGATCACTCAGTGATCAGCAGCCCTCACTGCTGTCCATGCAGATACTCTGCACGCTGAGTGTCCTGGCTGTGCTGCCCTGGCTGCATGGGGTGCCCTAAGATCCTCCCTTTAAATGAGCCAGGTAGCAACAAAATCCCCATTGGGTTTGGAGCCAGCACGCAGGAGGTAGGGAGGTGCGATGGCAGCGGATTAGCAAGACCCCAGGAGGAATGTCGCTAATCCTGCTGCCAGGATGCGGCTCTGCTCTCCGCTGTGAGTAGGCTGCTGGGCCCGCAGCTGGTGCTTCCATTGGGCTGCAGGGCGCTCGGAAGGGCGGCTTGGAGAGAGGCAGCTCTCGCGGGTGCAGGAATTCAGCGTGTGGGAAGCCAGGACTTTTGTCTTTTAAATTTAGAAACCCATGTTTCTATGTTGTGGTGCGTGGGCGGCGGGGAGCTCCACTGATGCAGTGGTTATGACTGCCGGGCTGCGCACAGGGCTTGGCTGCCCCGGGCGGCCGTCTGTCCTGCCCTCTGCCCTGCTGCCAGACGGCCACGCTGGCCCCTGCTGCTGTGGCTTCGGGCCCAGCTCAGCACCAGGGGGCAACGTTCTCCTTGCCCCCCTGGCTCGTCCCTCGTCGGAGAGGTGGGGGACACTGTGATGCTGAGGGCTGTGCAGGAATGCTTCAGCTCCTGCAGGGCGCCCGGGGCTGCCGCCTCCCTCCCCAGTGCTGCGGGGCAGAGGCACCCTGACAGGGGTCTCCACCTCCCCTTGCATGCCTGCGTCCCCCTGCCCGGGCAGTGTGGGTGCAGCCCTGGGTGACGGCACGACCTCCCTGCAGGAGTACATGCACATGATGGGCCTCAGCAACTGGTTGCACTGGAGTGCCTGGTTCCTCATGTTCTTCCTCTTTCTCCTGGTGTCCGTGTTCTTCGTCACCGTGCTCTTCTGTGTCAAGGTGAGTGTCTTTCCTCAGGCCAGAAGCTCTGTGTTCGTGGGGCATGAGAGTGACAGGGCTCCTCTACCGTGGGCTGGGCTGTCCTGGTGACTCAGGATTCCTCCACATGCGTCACAGCGGATGCAGTTGGCCTTCTCATGAGTTGTGTGGGCAGAGCTTGGCCTCTCTGTGGTTGAATGCATGTGGAGGGTACCCAGGAGCCCATTTCAGTTGCTCTCAGCCTCAGGGAGTTGATTCCATGCCCCTGTACCCCATAGCTGCATTTCGCGGCAGCAGCGAGCTCCCCAGGAGCAGGTCGTGGGGTGGGAGTTCTGCGGGCACAGGCACTGCCATGCAGGGCAGGACCGTCCCACTGCTGAGGGCTGCATCCTCAGAGGACTTGAGCTCTCTTCTCCTCGCACCCGTGCCACGAGAAGCAGGAGGTGGCTGTCTGGATGCAGAGCAAGGCGTCCCCTGCCTTGTAGACCACCCTGTGTCATACGAGGACAGCCCCTATTTCCTCCCTCTGGACTGCTCTAGGAGGGCCTCAGTGTTTCCACCCGCCTCTCAGTTTGTCTTTAACCCATGGAGAACATCAGTCCTCGGCTGCCCCTGTGTGCCTGCAGCCGTGACTGGCTTCGCCAGCCGCACACGTAACCACGTTTTCTCGGTAGGTGAGCGAACAAGGAGCGGTGCTTACCAACAGTGACCCCACGCTGGTGTTCACCTTCCTTGCCATCTTCTCTGTCTCCTCCATCTCCTTCAACTTCATGGTGAGCACCTTCTTCTCGAGAGGTGAGTCCCTCCCCGCCTGCCTCCTTGCAGGTCCACAGGGTTGGGTGGGTCAGCCATGCAATGCCGGGGGGCTGTGCTGTAAAACCTTTGATTAATTTGGTTGGGAGGGAGCTCTGGAGGTCATTGGTGCATCCAAAGCAGGGCCAGCTCCAAAGTTAGGGGAGGTTGCACAGGGCTGCAAGTGGAATAACTTGTGTTTTAATGTGTGCAGCCTTTCTTCCCTTTTTTGGCTGCATTTTCCTCACAGTGCATTAGAAGGGGGTGTGTATGCTGTCACTTCCCAAACCAGACAGGCTCCTGTGTTAGGGCCTCATCCAGCTGCTGCAGCCCCATAGCGTGCTGGGCTGGGCTGGGTGCTTCCTCAGCTGTCCCCCATGGGGCTGGTGGCTGGTGCTGCTCCCACCTCGCCGTGGGACTGGGGCAAGTTGTCGTTCTGCCCCCTAAGCACAGCTTGTGCAAAAGGCTTGAATCTCCGTGGATGGAAAGCTGGTGAGAAGTTCTCAGCGGCATCACTGTATGGTTGATGTTTTCCTTCCCGCTTTTCTCTGTGCTCGCAGCAAATGTTGCAGCTGCTGCTGGCGGCTTCCTGTACTTCTTCTCCTACATCCCGTACTTCTTCATCTCGCCTCGCTACGATCTGATGTCCCACAGCCAGAAGCTGGCATCCTGCCTCATCTCCAACGTGGCCATGGCCATGGGGGCACAGCTTATAGGCATGTTCGAAGGAAAAGGTGAGCATGTACTTTGGCGTGGCAGTGCAAGAAGGATCAGTCTTTCCTGTGGTGGGTCAGGACAGGTTGGCAGGCGGTGTGAGGGGTGGAAAGAAGTTGGGGAGAGGCTGGACAAGAGCAGGAGGAGTAATTGCTGGACGCTCTGCAGCTCTTGTCAGCACCAGGGCTCTGCCCCTCCGAACTCGTGCGTCTGGCAGTCACCACGTGGAGTCTAGGCTGTGCGCGATGCTGTTGCCAGCCACTTTGATGGCAAAGTTAATTCTGTTCTAAGAGATGGGAATTTATTGCATTTACTCCCCTCCAATTTTTTTTTTTTAATTTCTATGTTAATAAGAATTTGTTGTTGGTTCCAGCAGAGGCAGTGTTTTTGCAAAGTGATGGCACTAAAAGGAGGCTGCAGGGGTGGAGGGGCAGTGGCTGGAGATGAGGTGGTTTCTTCCCAAGGCATTTGCAGAGCATGTGATGGAAGAAGCATGGTGATGTGTGCAAGGGATGGGGTGGGAGCCTCAAGATTTTAGTACACTTCTGCTCTTTTTGCTGCATATATGAAATGGAGATTGTAGGGCTCTGCATGTACTTCTCATTATGGAGCAGTGAACTAGGGTAGGGGACGCTGTATTACAGCACTGGGAACATGTGCTGCTCTGCTCCGTCCTTCTGGGGATGAGCGAGCACCCTCAGCAGAGGTAAGCAGTGTCCTACATCACTGCAGGGACTGGCATTCAGTGGAGGGACCTCATGAAGCCTGTCAGCGTGGATGACAACTTTACCTTGGCACAAGTCCTGGGGATGCTGCTCCTGGACTCGGTGCTCTATGGCTTGGTGGCCTGGTACGTGGAGGCTGTCTTCCCGGGAGAGTACGGTGTGCCGCAGCCCTGGTACTTCTTCCTGACGGTGAGCACTGCTTATGCACCCCTTCCAGCAGGGCTTATGGGCATTGCTCAGTGATGTTCCCTGCTTTTGGGCTACGCAGCAAGTCAGACTAAAGTGCAATGGTGGCATTGTCAGCTTCCAAAACTGGGGGGCCTGCATCCTCAGTAGAGGCTGATGCGGCCAGATTTTTGACTATGAAGTACATTTTGCAGGTCGTCTTGGCTTTAAATCTTTGTCCCGACGCTTCTTGGTGTGCATGGTGTTGCTAACAGTGTCTCCGTGCCCCAGGTAAAGGCATTAGAGAGGAGCCCCAGGTGAGAGTCAGCATATGCAGTCACTTGAGACTACCCTGAGCGGTGAGGTCCAGCTGGGTCTGCGTCCTGCGCTCTGCCCCAGCCGTCACCGGCTGGCACAGGGCTGGGTTACGGCTGTAGGGCAAGCCAGGCATCACCCATCGGCTGCGCAGCTGTCACTGCCAGCCCGGTGCCACTGCCAGGTCTGATGTGTCATCCTCAGCTTGTCACTGTGGTGATGGTCACTGCAGCTCAGTTGGTTTCTGAGAACTCCCTAAGCCACAGTGACACATCACTTCTGATCACGTGAACATTGGGAGGCTTTTCCTCCTCCCCTCTAAATCCCTTTATCCCAGCATAATTTCACTCTAGCGTCTGACTCCCTCTTGCAGCTAGACCCATGCCGAGCTTTTGGTGGAGCAGAGATGCAGCTGTCCGCCAAAAGCCACTGTGAGATGCTGATTTGGGGTAGAAGGCAGTAGTACCTTGATGCAGCCCTGTGCTGGGCACGTCAGTGTGCTGGCACTCGGATGCCCTGGATCTCTGAGTTGCTGAATTGCTATTTTCACAGGGATTTAAGATCCCAAACACTTCCATTCCTGGAGAACCAGGTCAAAAAGGATGTAACTGCAGCAGCTGGACCCCAGGCCTTTTTTATTTAGAGCATATAGGGTTTTCTGGGGGTGATTGTTCATTGCATTTGTTCCTCAGGCTCTTCTGGGCAGGGTGCTTCTGCCTGAGCAGTTTTGATGCACTGACCTTTTCCGTGGGACTGAAGAGATGGAAAAGCCACCTGTATAATCGTGGGTGCTATAAGGGAGAAGCAGCCAGA
Organism: Chauna torquata; assembly: GCA_013399475.1. Classification (NCBI taxonomy): domain Eukaryota; kingdom Metazoa; phylum Chordata; class Aves; order Anseriformes; family Anhimidae; genus Chauna; species Chauna torquata. The sequence goes on along the minus strand of VXAL01005619.1, from coordinate 22,286 downwards.
GGGGGACAGGAGCAGTTCCATCCTCCGACTGGCCTGCCTGGTGCAGATGCGCTCGTTAGGAACTGACAGGCCAAGAAGAGCAGTCTTGCAGGTCCCTGGGAGGCGTCTGCATGGGAGAGGAGTGCAGGGTTGGCCTGTGCCCATGCCTGAGTGTCCCTCTGCCTTCTCCCGTCAGCCCTCGTACTGGTGCGGGCACCCCAGGACTGTCGTGGGAAAAGAGAAGGAGGAGGAGGAGGATCCCGAGAAAGCCCTGAAGAGCCAGTACATAGAGGAGGAGCCTGCTGACCTCGTGTCGGGAATCAAAATAAAGCACCTTTCCAAGGTACCACCTTCCCTGCACAGCATGAGCACTGGTGCTAGTGTTGGTCCTGTGCCCTTCTCTCCCCTTCCCAGCGCTATCTCAGCATTAGAGCAGTCCCTGGCCACGCAGTTTCTGCGAGGAGCAGCCAGGTGCGGTACCTGAGGGGAGCACAGCTCAGGTCTTTTCCCTCTGCAATTTGTTAAGCGATCTCACAGAACCCTGGGCTTGCAGGATGTCCTGATCCCTGCTCTGGAAGGCTGTGGGTACAGGGCGAAAAAGGCAGGGCTGCTGGTGTGCATGGTGTTCCAGGCAGAGCAGCCCCGTGCTTCTGCCCACAGCAGGCCTGCAGGGCTGGCCATGCTGGTCCCACCGGGCTGACCTGTGCTTGCCCACACAGCAGCAATGCCCGTTGCATCTTGCGTTTGGTTTTCTGAAAGCTGCCACCTACAGGGAGCTTCCCTGTCATTAACTGCCCTCTTCACCTGGGGCCCTGTAGTGCAGGTGAGGATCTTCCCCAGAGCTGGTGGCATTTTGTGGTGGGCTGAAGTGTTAGGTACCCGCAGGTGCAGTGACGTCTGCATCGAACCTGCTGTCTAATGCCAACCCCACGTGAGCGTCACGGGCTTCGACTGCCTGGAGGAATGGAGGGAGCAGATGTGACAGTACTCGCCGTGAATGTAGCATCAGCTTGTTAACATGATCTCTGCAGGTCTTCAAAGTGGGAAACAAGATGAGAGAGGTGGTCAAGGACTTAACAGTGAACATGTACGAAGGGCAGATCACTGTCCTGTTGGGACACAACGGTGCTGGGAAGACCACCACTCTGTCCATGCTCACAGGTAGGAGCCACGTCCTGCTGTGGGGCTGGCGTGTGGCAGGAGCAGGGGGTGCTGCCTGCAAGCTTGCTGGGCCCCAGCAGCCGGGCAGGGCTGGTGGCTTTCCTGGGGAAGGGGAGCTGTGCCTCCTCTCTGAGGCTGGGGAGGGGTTTTGCTCTTCTCCAAAGCACCTTGGGCTCACTGAGCTGTCGGCCGGGGATGGCAGGGTGTTGAGAGGTGCGTCGCTGCCTGGGGAGATGGAGGGAGCCTGGAGGATCGGCCCGAGGGTGCCCTCCGGGAGCGCGGGCTGGCTGCTCATAGCAGGGGCCTGGAGCAGATCGCAGCCCCCTGGGAAGAGAAAGGGCTCGCTGTAGGATGGGTTGCTGTGGGCTTCCTCTTCATAAGGCAGAGAGCACACCGAAGGCCAGGAGCTGATCTTCATCTCAAGTTGATTAGCTCCAGGCAGCCTGTTTTGGCTTCGTGGGCAGACCTAGGTGACTGTTCATGGTCCATTCTTCCCTATTCCCTGTCACCGCTGCTTCTGCCAGCTGGGGCACTCAGGATCTTCCCTGGAGGGAAGGATCTGGCCTGACCTTGGCTGGACTGCTGCCACCTTTGTGTCCAGGCTGGCCTGCCCGCTTCGCTCCCATCCTGCCGGGCCCGACAGTGGCACCAGCTCCGCCTGTGGAAGCTGCTTGGCCTCCCCTGCGGGCAGGAGGGAAGAGCTCCTGTGCCCCGACCTCAGCGGGAGGCCGGCTCGCTTGGGCTGTTGGCAGAGCAGCGCCCGCAGGGGCGAGTGGCCATGGCAGGGCCCTGCCCTTTCCTCCGGCTCTGCTGCGCAGGCTCACGTGTCGCTCCTCCCAGGGCTGTACTCCCCGACGAGCGGGCAGGCGTACATCAACGGCTACGAGATCTCGCAAGACATGGTTCTGATCCGCCGCAGCCTGGGCCTGTGTCCCCAGCATGACGTGCTCTTCGACAACATGACAGTGGAGGAGCACCTCCACTTCTACGCAGGGGTGAGCCCAGTGCTGGGGGAACCGCCTGGCAGCCCGGCCGGCCCACACGAAGCTGGCGCTGGGGTGGGTGGGTGGGCAGCCTGGGGCTCGCGGTGCGGCACTGCGTGCTGCCTGTGGGGCCGTCACCAGGCGGGCGGGCGAGCGCCTGGGTTGGGCAGGGGGCCATCTCCATGCTTCCTCACCTTCCTGCCTGGATGCAGAAGGGTGTGGAGTGGGGGCTGTGGTGGGGTTTCACAGCTGGTTGCTAGGGACACTTGCGCCTGCAGGTGGCCTTAGCCTTCTTTCCCCTTGTCTGGCAGCTGAAGGGATACCCAGCCTCCAAGTGCCCAGAGGAGATCAACCACATCCTGCGGATCCTTAACCTGGAGGACAAGCGCCACTCGCTGACCAAGGCGCTCTCCGGTGGCATGAAGCGCAAGCTCTCCATTGGCATTGCCCTCATCGGGGACTCCAAGGCAAGCATCTGTGGTGGGGCTTGCTTTGAACCTTTCTGTTTGGGGCCAGCATGGGCTCTTCTCGTGGCTCTGAGGTTGTCCCTCGCCCGTTGTGAGCCAGTGGAGATGCAGGGATAGTGAGGAGGAGGTGGGAGCACTGCCATGAAAGGGGACAGCTCTGAGACCAATGCTCCTGAGGCTGCAGTGCAGCTCTGCTGCCTGAGAACTCCCCCAGACAAGACCATTGCGTGCATGTTGGGAGCTCAGGGCCCCTGGAGTGCAGGGTTGCTCCCTCCTGCACTGCTGTGCCTCTCCCAGCCCCGTTTTGACCAGCACCCATCTCCGGCGTGCAGGTGGTGATGCTGGATGAGCCAACGTCAGGGATGGACCCAGCCTCTCGCAGGGCCACCTGGGACCTCCTCCAGCAGCAGAAGAGCAACCGCACCATCCTGCTGACCACCCACTTCATGGATGAGGCTGACCTGCTGGGGGACCGCATAGCTATCATGGCCAAGGGTGAGCTGCAGTGCTGCGGCTCCTCGCTCTTCCTCAAGCGTAAATATGGTAAGGAAGGAGCAGGCAGGCTGTACTAGGGTGCTTATCCTCTTCTTGCCTCCCCTTTGTGCTCTTACGCCTTTCCTGAGGCCCATACACATGCCCGCTTCTCACAGCCATGTAGCTAGTCGCTCAGGTGGCTGGTGCTGCGAAGGCTTTGCATCTTGGCTTGTCTTCAGCCCTTCTCACTGGCTTTTGTGTTGTCTGCAGCCCAGGCAAAGCCAGCAAGACCTTGTGGTGCCTTTGCAGCCCCTCTCTCTGCTCCAGTACTGAAGGACCAGGTCTGGCCCAGGCTGGGCTGCAATTTACACTCTTCTTTCCCTCTTCCCAGGGGCAGGATACCACATGGTGATGGTGAAGGAGCCGTATTGTAACCTGGGGGAGATCTCCCGCCTCATCTGTCAGTACGTGCCCAACGCCACTATGGAGAGCAATGCTGGGGCAGAGCTGTCCTTCATCTTGCCCAAAGAGAGCACGCACAGGTAATGGCGTCATCTCCTGCTCTCCCACCCCGAGGGGATCCCCCTGTGTGCATGCAGCAGGGCCCAGCTGTGGTAGGCATGGGCTTGCTGGGAACAGGAACTGCTCTCCGCATCTTCTGGGAAGGCGCAGGGATGTGCAAGCCTGTGGCTGCAGTACTAGTGCTGGAAAGTCAGATTTGGTTCCTCCTTTCACTGCAGTCCTCCCCTGTGTTTGCTGGCACATCACTCTCATGCCACCATGCCTACCATGCAGCGACTGCATGGGACAAGGTGTGGGAGGCTGGGAACATTGGGTCTCTGGACCGGGTGGTGGCATAAGGGTGGCTGAGGCTGCCTGTGGCAAGAAGGAGCAGCAGAAGATGGAGCCCAAAAGCTGCTCCCGGGTACAGAGGGGTGCTCAGTGCTGCAGGCAGCCCTGGAGCTGGCTGCAGGACTCAAACCAGCTGCAGGAGCAATGCTCAGAGGATCTTAAAATCTCACATCCTTTCCTTGCCTTTGGCTGTGCTGAAATCCAAGGCCCAGGGATCCAGGGTGCTGCGTTGTGCAGCTTTGTCCACCATCCATTAAACCGTCTTTCTGGTGCCCCCAAGCAGGGGGAGATCTGCCCAGTGAAGCTGGCCTTTTACAGCAGCAGAAGGGCTGAGCAGCAAAGCCTGACACCTGTCTTGTCCTTTCAGGTTTGAGGCCTTGTTCATGGAACTGGAGCAGAAGCGGGAAGAGCTGGGCATCGCCAGCTACGGTGCCTCTGTCACCACCATGGAGGAAGTCTTCCTGAGGTAGGGGGACAGGCAGGAGGGGGCTGGGCCCAGTCCCATCAGGGCTGGGTGGCAGTGGGCACCTGGGCTGTGGTCCAGCTGCTGGGAAGAGCAGTGTGCATGTGGGGATGAGCTGGGTCCTCCATCTCAGGCTGGGTCCTGCTTGAGAGCAGTGGTCAGGGACCCTTCAGGGCTGGCTGTACAATCCATGTGCCTTAGTCATCTCCTGCAAGAGTTTCCAGGAGGGTAACAGGGCTGGGACCAGGACAGCGTGTGGGCAGGGGTGGTCTGGGCTCTGTGAGTGGTGTTGGGACAGTCCAAACAGTTGTCTTGTGGCACGGTCCCCATGTGCATCAGCAGCAGTGTCCAAAACAGCTCCCCAAGCACGGTGCTCTCTGGGCTAGAAATGCTAAGTCCAAATATCAATGTGAAGTCCCACTCAGCCACTTTTTCACTTTTTCCCTGCAAAAACAAACATTTGAGTTTTACTGGTTTAAAAAAAATGCAGTTGCAACTGTGGAAGAAGCTTCAGACAGGCAGCACCTTTCTCCATGAGCCCTTTCCAAAGTTCTGTGTCTAAATATCCAGACTGGGGGGAAAAACAGCTGCCTGGGGGAGAGAAGGAAGGTTTGAAGACTCAGTCTGACACAGGTTGTGCTCAGGCTCTCCATGGCACATTTAGGTTTTGTCTCTTGGGTTTGGCTTCTCCAGCTTGATCCTGTCTGGCTGTGTGTCTCATCATCTGCTTTCCCTCCTGGTGCAGGGTTGGGAAGCTGGTGGACTCCAGCATGGATATCCAGGCCATCCAGCTGCCTGCTCTCCAGTACCAGCACGAGAGACGTTCCAATGACTGGGCCATGGATGACTCCAGCAGCCTGAGTGGGATGACAGACATGACGGATGACAGCGGAGCACTCATTACAGAGGACTGCTCCAGCATCAAGCTCAACACCGGGGTGAGTGCTGGGTGTCAGTACCACAGGAACGGGACCTCCGCAGTGGTGTTAGCAGATGGAGCCTCCCAGCGGCCGGTCTTGCCATGTGTGATTTGGAAGTCGCTAATGGAGAATTGGAAGCTGTAACTTCAGTGCAAATTATTTTAAGAGTCATTTGGGGTTGGTTGCTGGGGTTGGTCACTGCCATCTTCATCATGTTAATCTCATGCACTGTAGAGATGTCTTCTTTTGAAGATGTTCAGGTGATCTCAAGTGTTTCTCACCTGCTTTTGCTACATCACTTGGCATTTCCAAGCAGGGAAATGAGAAAGGCTTCCTTCCCTTGCTGGGTTTTTCAGATCTGCAGCAGCCATTCATGGCCCGCTGCCTGCATGCCTGTGATAAGTTGCCCTGTCCTTCTCAAGGGCGTCTCTCAAACCAGAGAGAGAGAAAGATGTTTATCATTTAAAAAGCAGAGAAGGTGCTTGCATGGGCTGGGCTGGGAGCTTTGGGCCTCTCTGCCTAGCTGCTTTGGCAGGCAGCCTTGCTGTAGCAATCCTATTTGTGAACCTCCAATGCCGAGAGTTGGGCAGAGGTAAAGGTCACGTCTGAAGCTGCTTTTAGCACCTTAGATCCCAAAGTGACTGCTTCCTGTTGGGAAGCTGTGGATTTTGAATGGCTGACCAGCAAGTCAAGCAGCTGCCCTGCTTAACCCCTTTGCTGGAAGCAGGCAGTGACATGGGCTGGTGGACTGAGGGAGGGAGGGTACGGGGAGGTGGCTTTGGGCTCATTCCCTCCAGCAGCCATGCGGGGCGATGGCCGGTGGGGCTGCCTGCAGCAGCGGGCTGGTGCTGACCTGACTTCTCCTCTGCCAGTTCTACCTGTGCTGCCAGCAGTTCTATGCCATGTTCATGAAGAGAGCCATGTACAGCTGGCGCAACTGGAAGATGGTGGCAGCGCAGTTCCTTGTGCCTCTGATCTTCACTGCCTTTGCCCTTGTCGTGGCCAAGACCTTCCCGGGACCCAGGGACTCCTCCCTGCTGAGGCTGACGCTGGAGCCCTATGGCCAGACCATTGTGCCTTTCTCCATCCCGGCCACCTCAGGTCTGCCACAGAGGCTGGCGGAGCAGTACATGGAGCTGCTGGATGCCCAGCGTCAATCACCGCTGGAGGTGCTGGGTGAGGCTTTGCAGAGTGCCCGGGCAGTGCTTAGCAGTGCGTGCAGGAGCCACAGGCTTCTCCTGCCAGGGCTGGGGTCCCATTTGACATACCCTGCACAGGAAGGTCCCACAGATGGCTCCTGCCCCTCCTCACCTGGGCAGGTGTTCTCCATAACCCTGCGTTCATGGCCATTGTTGGAACAGAGTGGGCCATGAGGGCTGGTGCTGCCTGGGGTCTTCTCCAGCTGGCCTCAGTCAGCTCTCATTGCCTGGAGTCTGCTTGTAACAGCAGCGGTGTTCGGCAGGTGGCCTGGAGGAGTACCTCATCTCGAGAGCATCCGAGGAGGGGGGAGCCTTCAACGAGCACTACATCGCTGCTGCCTCATTCGAAGGAGCTGGAAATCACACGGTGGTCACTGCGCTGTTCAACAACCAGGCCTATCACTCCCCCGCCACAGCCCTCATGCTGGCCGACAACGCTATCTTCAGGGTACTGGCGGGCCCCAACGCCTCCATCACAGTCACCAACTACCCGCAGCCCCGCAACATCACCGAGAAGGCCAAAGACCAGCTCATGGAGTACGTCTGATTGCACGGCGCTTGCTTTCCTTCTAGAGCTCACGACTTGCATTTGGCATAAATTGGCTTGGTTGTACTGATGTCAGTGAAGGACCCACGTGGGAGGTTCTCAGACCAAAGTGTAGCTGTGGTTGCACTTGGGAGGTCAGGAGAGCAAGGCTGTGTGGCTGACTTACCTGCCCAAGCCTGGCAGTCCTGTAACCCAATGCACTCATCTTGGTGGTTGGGTATTTCCCTTTAGACGCTCACAGCCCATGGTTAAGGTTCATTTCCCTGCAGGGCTCAGAGCTACCGGGGATCAGCGGGGCTGTGTGGCCACGCATCTCAGGAAGTCCTGCCTCCAGGGTCTCCGGACCTCGCCTGTTCCAGAGGGGTGATGTGTGGGACCTTGCAAAGCCAGGGTGGCTGGAGGTTCATGGTGTGCTAGGAGGGCTGCATGTGCGAGATGCTCGTCTCGCGGAGATGTGCTTTTATTGTGGGGTGTTCTTCCCGTGTGGTGGTTGGGTGGATGAGTGTAGCCTCCAAGAGAAGCACGGTGAAGGTATGTTGTCCCCATGTAGCCTCAGCATTGATCTGTCGAGCTGTTCCCGTTCTAACCAGCCCTGCTGCTCTCTTGCAGAGGCCAGACTGGGTTCGCCATTGCCATCAACTTGCTGTACGGCATGGCCTCGCTCGCCAGCACCTTCGCTCTCCTGCTGGTCAGCGAGCGGGCCATCAAGGCCAAGCACGTCCAGTTTGTCAGCGGCGTCTATGTGGTCAACTTCTGGCTGTCTGCCCTGCTCTGGGACATCATCAACTTTCTCATTCCATGTGCTCTGATGCTGGTAAGTCACCTCTGACAGCCTGATGCTCTCCTGTCACAGTGAAACCCCTGTAGCTCGTGGAATGTCTCAAAGGTCTTCCAGACGAGCTCTGGGTGATTCGGTTAGGTCCTCTGGGAGAGCTGAGATGTGTGGGTGCAGGGAAAAGTGCCAGGCCACCTGGCTCTGGCACTGTCTCACTTCATACAAAGGACCAGCAAGAAAGTTGCCCCTCAGTCCTGCTGGGTGCTGGCCCATAGCCCAGGCTGTGCAGCTCCCCCTGTACGGGTCGGTTGGGTGCGGCTGCTGCACCTGAACACATGGGGGTAGGCACTGGCACTACAGAATCTCAAATACTTTGCAGCATGGAGTGAAATTTCCCAGATTCACCCTTATGCATCCTAATCTGCAGAAAGAGGGCTTTCCCTGGGGATGGGCGTGGGCTGCTGGCACTGCCAGTAGGAACCCTCTGTGAGCGGTTATCTGCTTGGTGTAGTGCAGCCTGGGCCATCAAGGCAGGGTAGCATTGCTTGTAGTCAAGACAAATGTGTCCTCTCCTCACATTGCTGTGCTCCAGGTGATATTCCAAGCCTTTGATGTGCAAGCCTTCACCCAAGACAGCCACCTCGTCGATGTGATGCTGATCTTCCTCCTTTATGGCTGGGCCATCATCCCCCTCATGTACCTCCTCAGCTTCTTCTTCTCAGTGGCGGCAACAGCCTACACCCGTCTCACCATCTTCAACATCCTCTCAGGCACTGCCACCTTCCTTGCCGTCACCATCATGAGCATCCCAGGTGGGTCGCTGCCCTCTCTGTGCGCCCAGCACTGCACCCTGCTGTCACTGAGAAGACACAGCCCCCAAAGGGACTCTCACACTTAGGCCCTGGGGTGTCCCCACATAGTAGAAAACCCCTAAGACAGATCCTTCTCACCCATTAAGCGTGACAAAATTTGTTGTTTCTCCTTCTGAGATATCTTTCTCCGAAAGCAACTAAATCCAATCTGTTGATCCTCCTCTGGTCCTCTTTCAGAGTTGGGCTTGGTGGACCTCTCCAGAACCCTGGATAAAGTCTTTCTCACCTTACCCAATTACTGCTTGGGCCAGTGCATCAGTGATTTCTACCAGAACTACGAGTTCATTCAGTTCTGCACCTCCTCTGTTGAAGCCATCTTCATCTGCAAAGCATTCAGTGAGTCTCTGCGTTGGTCCTGGCCTGCCCCTGCTGTCCATCCCTCCACCTCCGCAGCCACACTGGGGTTCTCTGTGGGGTGGGTGGTGGGGCAGGGGGCTTTGGGAAGGCCGGTGTGGGTCCAGCAGGGCTGTGGGTTTGGCTGGGCAGCTGCAGTTCTGCACTGGAGAAAATCCAGCTGGGGTTGGATGGGTGAGCTGTGCTCTGCTTTTGCTCTGTGGTGATGGAGTTGGGTTTGTGGTGGGGAGGGGGCTAAAATCCACAATGGCATCTTGGTCTCTCCTGTGGGAGTGCCTGTCCCCCCAGTGCCCCCTGCCAGCACTCGGGGAGGAGATGCTTCCCTGAGGAGATGGCTCCACTGTCACAGGGCCTCTAACCCAGCCTGAGCAATAGCTCCAGGTGTCATTTTAAAGCAAAAACGGGGCAGCATTTGACACTGATAGAGCAATCTAGTTAAGGAATCTTTTTTTCTTACTAATGATTTGGAGGAAAATGTGGACTAGGAAAAGTTTCATAGACCAGTCAAGAAAACCCAGTCATGGTCCTGAAAGAGTGGCTTGGTGTCCTCAGTGTGCCGCCACCGAGTGTCTTCGTGGTGCCAGATGCCCTCCAGGACCTGAATCCTCCTGTGGGAAGTGCTGGAAGGAGCCGTGGGCAGGGAGCCCAGTGCAGGCTGGGTTGGAGATGAGGCTGGCAAAGCTCACAGTTATCTCAGCTTATCTGCCCCTCCTCAGAGTGGGGATTGATCCAAGTTTGATTTTTGTTCCAACCCTGCTCAGATATCAGCTATCAGATGAACTACTTTTCCTGGGAGTCACCTGGGATTGGGCGATACCTGACCTCCTTGACCATCCAGGGTTTCTCCTTCCTCTTCCTTCTCTTCCTCATTGAGACAAACCTTCTCTGGAGACTGAGAACTTTGGTTTGTGGCATCTGCAAGCGGCGGAAATGGGTGAGCTGAAACATGCGGGAGGGAGAAGCAAGGCGCCCTTGTGACAAAGCAGGCACAGGAGTCCCTGCAGGCTGGAGACAGGCCCGTGTCACTTGCTCAGATCATATATGAATTCCAGGGATTCATGGAGTCACTTGGATCTGGTGGTCAGGGCTCCAAATTCTGCCTCTCTGTATGTTTGGGGCTCTGCACAAAGTGTCACTTGGCTAGGATCAGCTGCAGCTCCCATTCCCTGTGGACTCTGCTTTTTCACCTCAATCATCTTCCCCGGGAGGCAGCCGTGGGGCAGGTTGCTCAGAGGGGCAGGTCCTGTGGGACGTGTGGGTTGGCAGAGGGAGTGGGGCATCCCCGGAGGTGGCTGATGGAGGGGGTGGCTCCTGCCTGGCCTGGGAAGCACCTGCCGAGGTCAGCCCAGAGGAAGTCACTTGTCCCACAGCAGCGAGGTGACGATGCTTTTTGTCCCTGTGTTTAGGTGGCACTGCTGAACAGGGTGTCTGTGCTGCCCGAGGACCGGGACGTAGCGGATGAAAGGAAGAAGGTTTTGGAGTCGCCACCAGAGCTACTGTCATCTCTGAGCAGTCCCCTGGTCATCAAGGAGCTCACTAAGGTGAGGAGAGCATGGCCCCTCCTGAGCATCCTGCTGCGAGCAGAGCCGTGGTCCCCGTGGGGCCAGTAAAGCCACCACTAAGTCTTGCTGTGCCATCAGGTGTGTGGCGCCTGCTGTGACCGGCACGCCTGTGCCTTGCTCTCCACCAGGTCTATGACAGCCGGGAGTCCCTGCTGGCAGTGGACAGGATCTCCTTGGCAGTCAGCAAAGGGGAATGTTTTGGCCTTCTCGGCTTCAATGGAGCGGGCAAAACCACCACGTTCAAGATGCTGACGGGCGACGAGAGCATCACGTCAGGGGACGCCTTTGTGGATGGCCACAGCATTCTGGCCAACATCAAGAAGGTTCTGAGGGCTGCAGGGGCGGCGTGCGGTGTCCTGCGTCGGGCTGGGCCAGGCCACTTGCAAGTGCCTCTGAGGAGGGCACCGTTGCAAGTGTCAGGGGTGGTACGATGCCCCAGGGATGTGGTGGTCTCATCTGACCCAGCTCTTTCTGTCAACTTGGTCACCTGGAACCAGTCCCCTCTCTGTTGGGATAACAGCTATGAAACAAAGGGAAGCCAAACCTTGCAAGGGTGGCAAAACCTTCCTTAAAAGGGTTTAGCTCCGTAACTGGGTGTGTGAAAAATGTGAATTAGTGCTCGTGGTCAGATGATGGTCTCCCTAAAACAAGCAGGTGAGACATTTCCAGACCCCTAGATCTCTCCTTGCTGGGAATTGCCCACTTTCTTTGGCAAAACAAGAAATGAGTCACAACCTGAAACACCCTGGAGCATGGGTCAGGGTTTCAGTTCAATCCCTGGGGGCATCTACCACTGTCAACACTAGACACCCCAGTCACGTTGGGCCCATAACCTTGCAGAGGTGCAAACAAAGCTCTGCGGTGCCAGGGCACCTCCCGGTGCAGAGCTCTCCTTGCGGAGACCTGTTGCTGAGCTGATCCCCTGGGTTCCTCTCACCCCAAGGTCCAGCAGCGGATCGGCTACTGCCCGCAGTTCGATGCCCTCCTGGACCACATGACGGGCCGTGAGACCCTCAGCATGTATGCCCGGCTGCGGGGCATCCCTGAGCGCTACATCGGCAGCTGTGTGGAGAACATGCTGAGAGGGCTGCTCCTGGAGCCCCATGCGGACAAGCTCGTGAGGACCTACAGGTGAGTGGAGACTCAAACGTGCCCGTGTGGAGCCACCCCCTCTCCAAGGGGACCCTCTGCCCCTCGTCTTGCATGGTTTCCCTGTGCTCACGTCAGGCCTCTCTCCATCTCCTCCTGCAGCGGCGGTAACAAGCGGAAGCTGAGCGCTGGCATCGCCCTCATTGGTGGCCCCCCCGTCATCTTCCTGGATGAACCCTCCACCGGCATGGACCCTGTGGCCCGGCGTTTGCTCTGGGACGCGGTGACGCGGACGCGGGAGTGCGGCAAATCCATCATCTTCACCTCCCACAGGTGACACGCCTGGGCAGGGCTTGGCTGGAGAGGTGGGGGAGTGGTGGTCAGAGCCGGCATGTCTCGGTGCCGGCTCCTGCCGGCTGAACGAGCCCTCTCCTGTCTCGCAGCATGGAGGAGTGCGAGGCCCTGTGCACGCGGCTGGCCATCATGGTGAACGGGCAGTTCAAGTGCCTGGGCAGCCCCCAGCACCTGAAAAGCAAGTTTGGCAGCGGCTACACCTTACTGGCCAAAACGCGGAGTGATGAGGAGGGTGAGCTGCAGGCCTTCAAGGCCTTCGTGGAGAAGACTTTCCCAGGTACTGTGAGCTGCCGAGCCGGATGCCACCGGGCGAGGGCAGGATGCGTTTGTGAGCTTCCGCGAGTTTCTTAGCTCAGAGCCTCTCTTTGCTGGTCTCTCCCAGGCAGTGTCCTGAAGCACGAGCACCAGGGTATGGTGCATTACCACTTGACCAACAAGAACCTCAGCTGGGCACAGGTAAGGGGGTGCTGGAGCATGTCTGACCCCTTTGCAGGAGGAGGCAAGGGTGGCTGTGTTCCTCGATGTTTGCACGCCAATTTTGCATGTGTGTATCTCAAAGCATTCCATGAAGGTTCTGTGGCAACAGGGCAGAGGAAGGGCTGTGTTTTGGTCATTGCCATCCTTCCCAGCGTGCATCTCCCTGCTGGGAGCACGGTGCTGGTTCCTGTGGGCCAGCACAGACCCACCAGGACCTGCGGGGTTTGAGCCTTGCTGCTCCCCAGGGCTGTGGGCAGTGGCTTTGCTGAGCCATGGACCCTGTTGGACCCCTGCCTGGGAAGTGCATGTGTTTTTTGATGTGGTCAGGTACTCTGCTAAATAATCTGTCTCCTGGCTTCTCACCACCCTCCTGCCAGGGAAGATTTCACCGCCCCATGGGGAAAAGCTTTGCTCTTTCAGTCACCACCCACTGTGGTTCTCCCCAGGCTGAGGTATCTGGCAGTAACTGGTGCTGCTGTGCCATCCCATGCAGGTCTTTGGGGCCTTGGAGAAAGCCAAAGAGAAGTATGGCTTAGAAGACTACTCGGTTAGCCAGATATCCCTGGAGCAAGTCTTCATGAGCTTCACTCGCTTCCAGCACTACACAGAGGACAGAGGGAAATGAGCAAAAGCCCCCCTGGTGTCCTTCTTCATGGACTGGCCCTGCTGCCTATACATAGTATATACAGAGACAGTAATTTATATATCAACGTGTGTCTTAAATAATGTATAAATGTAAGAAAATTTTCACTGGGGTGGGGAGAGGATGGAATCGTACCTTCTGCTCTTGGGAACACAAGTAGTGCGTGTGCATTGCGTGCTGCTGCAGCGCACACGCGTGTATGAGTGTGCGTGTGCCTGTGTGCACGTGACACTTCCACTTGTCATCATTTGTCCTCATCTACAGCAAAAAAAAAAAAAGCCCAAAAAGCAGGGAAAGGCATGGATGGGTGCAGACAGGCACTGTGGACTGGGCTGGACCTCTGTCGGCAGCGGGGTCCCTGCACACCCATCCCCCCTGCCCTGCCCGACACTCACGCGCATCAGGAAGTTGCTTCATGGTCTTTGCACGCATGTTGAATTGTATTCTGTTAGGTGGTTTGCTTGTGGTTTATCAGGATGCTGTTGAATAGCTTAGATCTAAAACGTTTGCTGGATTAATTAGGGTGCGCTGTGGTTGCCCTGTTGGGCGTGCTTTGTGCTAGCTGGAGGGGACACAAAGGAGCGGCTGTGGGTTTTCCCCAGCAGCAAAACTCCCATCCACGGTGTGAGTAGTATGGGAAAGGGAGAAAGGAAACTGTGTCTGCATGGCCCGGGTTGGCATGAGCGGCGTGTGCTGAGATGTCTCCATTGGCACCAAAACCCCTGGTGCTGCCACCTTGGGCTCCTGGTGCTGTGGTAAAAGGGAACCCCAAGAGCTCCTCTTCCTCCTGCTCGCCAAAAACCTCCGTGGGTGCAGGCGAGCTTGGCAGCAGCCTGAGCTGTACAAGGGAAGGCCGGCTGTGCGGTGCTGGCGCTGGGCTGGGGGAGGATGTGCGAACGGAGAGATGCCCAGCGCGTGACGAACCATGCCCCAGGGCTCAGGGCAAAGGCGGTGATGGGTTGGAGGTGTAGCGGACTGCCCGGTTTGTTCCGCCTGGCTCAGTGTTGCGTCCATTAAAAGGTTTCTACAACAGCACTGCCCTGGAGCGTGTTACGCAGGCGCTCGGGCTGCAGGACGGGGTTCGAAGGCCAGTGATGCTCTCACTGCGCCCGCGTCCTGCTGCTCTGCCCCCTCGCACCCCTCCTGTCCCCCTCCGCACCGCGCCGGGCTGCAACTGCCTGTGCTACTCTGCCTGTGCTTGGCCACCAGCAAGGCTGCAGCCATGCACAGTGCCCAGATGCAGCGATGGGGATTTATTTTCAGCGTTTCCCAGCGTTTGCATTGCTTTTTTGTTTGTTTGTTTTTACATACGTGTTGATTCTTGTCTAACTGGTCCCTGTGTCACCAGCGGGCAGTCCCCTTCTGGCTGGCTGCTCCGTGATCAATGCAGAGCTATTTGCACTATAGTAATACACACAATTGCACATACTAAAAGAATTAATATTTATGGAAAGGGGTGCCGATTCCCTTCCTGTGATTGCATTGTTGGGGGTTGGGTTATGTTTTGGGTTGGGTTTTTGTTTTGTTCCTGTAACTGAATCATTCTTTCCTGTTCCATTTACTCCCTTTGCCTAACGTTGTTGTTCAAAATAATGATGGTGCATCATGTTACTAAGAATTTCCCTGGATCTTAATGAAGTGTGTTTTTATTAGTAAGCAGCCAGTTAGTGAGCAGCAGCCCAGGAACACCTCGGAGCCCCTCTGAGTTGTGGGATTTGCTCACTGGGAGCATCCCTGCACCACGCGGCAGGTAATGAGGGAGCCAGGGAGAAAAACCCCAGCACCTGCAACCTTCTGCTGCTCTGAGCCGCGCGTGTGCAAGGAAAGCCTGCGGTGCTTTCTGTTGGGCTGTCCTGGATCCACCAAGAAAGTGCTGGGGGAGATGAGCAGGATGTGGCAGAGCTGCCAGGGCTTTGCCTCTGATGAGGGGAGCAGTGGGAAAGTGGGGTCAGGAAGGGGTGCGGGGTGGGAGGGCTGGCCGGGGCAGGACAGGGTCGATGTGGTGCTGGATTGCAGCGCAGGCTTAGAGGCTGGCATTACCCCCGACGCAGGCACCACCACCACGCGGGTCCCGCGGCAGCACCGGGAACACAGCATGGGGTGCTGGCCACGTGGAAGCAGGGCCCTGGCTGCGGGTCCCTGAACCCAACACAGGACCAGTAGTGCTCCTGGCCCTGGTACCAGCCTGTGCTGGAGCTGGCTGCATGGGGGCACGGTCACCACCTAGCACAAGCAATGCCCTGTGTTGGTCCCCAAGGCCCCATTCTGTGCCTCTCCTCTAGCACAGCCCTGGGCAGGAGCAGCGGGGACTGGGGATGTGGCTGCTGTGCATGGCAGGGCTGCACCACGGTTGTTCCCACCATAGGAATAAAACTTTTTTTTTTTTTTTTTTTACAGTGGATGTTTTCTGGCTTCCTTCAGCATTTCAGCCCTGGTCCCCTTGAGCTTCCTCCCCTGGCAGGCTGTGCTGGCTTGCATGGCTTGGGAGGGGGTTGCAAAACCTGAGCAGGTGGATTCTAACAGCTGGAATCCAGCCTGGAAAAGCAAGGGGACTGGGGCCCTGCAGTCACTGGTGGGGCTGGGAGCAGCCCTTTGGGGGGGGGTGTCCCCCATTCCCTCCACTGCAGGAAGGGGCTCAGATGGAGGGTGGCCTTTGCCCCCTCCTCCCTGCTGCTTTACCCCTGCATGGGCTGCAGAGATGATGCACAGCCCAGCTCTGATCGCAGCCAGGCTGCTCAGCCTCCTGCCCTGCCCACCGCAGCTGCCCCCACGTCCCCCCTGCCCCAAACGTGCACCCATAGCAGCAGCAGCCCCCGGCTGCATGGGGTGGAAGAACCAGGCAGCAGCTCCGAGGTGGGTGCGGAGGAAGCCAGGGAGATACTCCAAGCTTTCTCCCCCAGCTCCACACCCCTCGGCTCGGCCTCAGCCGTGCTTGGCCAGCACCTTCAAGCACATCCTCCCCAGCCGCAAGCGCCTCGCCACGGGCAGTTTCAGCGCTTTATTGTCTGGCAGTCCTGCTACAGCGACCCGCTGTCCTCCAGCGGGGAGGCTGCTCCCGCCTGTCCCCAGCGCGGCACCGCAGTGTCCCTGGGGCTGCTGGAGCTGCAGACGTCTCAGAACTGGCACTTAAGGAATCCCGGCCAGGGCCGCTCACGGCTCCTCTGCCCCGCACAGGGAGCAGGCGCAGGGCTGGGCATGGCTGTGGTCCGGTCCCGCTGTCCTCGGTGGGCTGGCAGAGGGCTCACTGGGTTGCGGTCATCTTTTAAAAAGGTGTTTCTAAATACCACCGAGTCTGGTGTCTGACCAGAGGCTCTTAGCTTTTTTTTTTTTTAAAAAAAAAAAAAAGGAAAAAAAAAAAAAAAAAAAANGAAAAAAAATAAAAAGAAAAAAAACTTTCTTCCCTTTTATAAGCAGTTTTCAATTTTGGCCAGAAATTGCTCTGCCCACCACTCCTCCAGGTCAATGGGAACAAAGGCTGAAAGAGAGGGGAGGGAGAGAAGGGAGGGCGCATAGGAGAACAGCTGGAGAAGACAGCAGAGCACAGCGCGTTCCCACCACTGTAC
>VXAL01005615.1:0-25395 GCA_013399475.1 Chauna torquata | reverse complement strand
CTGCGGAGCGGCCCGGTGCGGGCGCGGGGCTGTGCGCTGGGAGCCGGCGTCAGCTGCAGCGCCCGGCCGGGTGTGCTCCGGCTCGTGTCGGACCGTGTCCCCCCGTGCTCGTCTGGTTAAAGAGTTCCTGTTAGCTTGGCCGTAAAGTAAGAGCTGCGTTTAACATTAAACTGCCGATGTAGCTGAAATAAGCTGGTGCATATTCATGTTTGGGAGGCAACTTCATTCCTCAGTAATGACTCATCAAATGTAAAATCGGGCATGTTAGCTTCTAATTAAAAAGGCTGTTCGCAAAGCTAAAGCCCAACCGGCTTTCACAACAAACTAATCGCTAGGATTTTGAAGCCTCAGCTGCTTGAGGAATATTTCTGCTTGAGCCTGGAAACGAAAGTGACACTTGAGCGAGGCTCCGTTGCGGCTCCAGCTGACTTCAAATTCCTCGAGTTCCTGCTGCATCTGTTGGTGGCAGGAGTGCCGAATGCTGGACGTCCCTGCTCCTGGAGCTTTCTACCGTACAGAAGCTGGGAGCTGCTATTAAGGCTCTGCCCCGGGGCTGGGAAAGGCCAGCAAAGCCCAGTATCCTTGAACACCCGATGCGGTGCAGCATCAAATGTTCCACTGGTTGTGGCTGCTTGGCTCTGTGAAGCCAAAGGTTTGGTGTCGGAGCTGCTGAGAGGATGTTGCCACTAGCAACTTCAAACACGGCGTAGCGAAGGGCAGGCGTGCTGGCCAGCCGCGCTGGCAGACCCTGTGTTTAGGGCTGACTAATCCGAAATGAGTAACTCAAAAGGCACTTATTTGTTACACGCTCATGGCTCCTGTTGCGGTGGGAAGCGGCAGGTCGGAAGGCAGGTAGGGTTTGTGAGTGCCTGGCTGGCAGGGTCAATTATCTGAACCACGCTCGAGGTGAGGTGCTGGTTTGGGAAGCAGGTCAGCAGCTGTCTAACCCCCTAAATATCTCGCCCTCTGGGGAAAATACATACCTGAACCCACCGGCTGCAGTGATGGAGTGACTTCAGGTGCGCCTCGGGTTGGGGTTGGCAGGCTGGAGCCGGCTGTCCTTGGGGCCGTCTGCTCCCTGCTGCTCTTTGGGCTGCTTTTGGGCAGTTCTGGGGCCAGGTGGGGGCTGTTAACCCCTCTGGTGGGGTTGTTCCCCTCCTTCTTAATACTTCTTGCATTGGCAGAGCTGTCTGCCTGGAGTCTGGGGACTTGGGTTGTAGGTCTGAAGCTCTCTAGCTCCTGAGCCATGCCCAGCAAGAGGTTAAGCAGATGTTCTTTGTGGCTGGAAAATGAGTCTGGAATAAGGTCTTAGCCAAGCACTGGTCCTAGCTCTGCATCTGACATTTCTGTGACCTATATCTCATCTTGCATTAAGCCTAGTAGAACAAAACCCTTAACAGGCAGCCCTGTGGGCCATGCTTGTGCAAGTAGCTCGGCGACTGCTCAGCTGGCAGTAGCATCCCACGAAGAACTTGTTTGGATTGGCTCTGATAGCTGTTCTATATGTGGGAATAAACTAGTGCCTTATTTTAGGAGTAGATCTGGTTTTCAGAACTGTCTGCCGTGGCAGACAGGACAAACGCGTTCATGGCTGGGCTGGATGTGCTGGTGGGGGACTTGGGACTTCTGACAGTGAATAGCTCACTGGTTAACTGTTGCCTGGCATGTGACCGTTGCCATCAGGTTGGCAGTGAGCCCAGGCACATTTCCAGCCAGAGCAGCAGTTCCTAATGTCAGGGAGCAATAGGGAAATGCCAGCAGAGTAGCTGCATCATGAGATTTAAGTGTCCTGAACTTAGGATTTAACGAGTTTAAAAACACTCCTAAAACTGTACCAAAATATCTTCTCCCTGCAGGGGCAGCCCAGGGTCAGCAGGAGCTAGCTCAGCTTTGCACCAGCCGGCTGGTAATGCGCAGGGGGCTGCCTGCTGGAGCCCTTCACCTCTCTGGTGCTGCTTACAAACAAAACTCATGGGTGGTCTGACTGGAGGTGCAATGCTTGGGTGTCCCCCAGAAGAACAGGGCCGAGTCAAGCCGGCGGGGTTCAGCTCCTCTGAGGTTTTGCATTTTGGTGGGGCCTCTCGAGCTAGGACAGCCTCACAGGGCTGAGTAGCCCGGTCAGACTGGCTTCTCGTGAGATAACTTCCCCATTTGTATCCAAGCTTGGGCTCTTTCAAGCTCCAGCCTTGCTTCCAGCACCAGGTGAGCAGGCTGAGGTTCACAGGGCTCTGTGGCAGCGGGTGATTGCTGGAGGGAGATGTGAAAGGGATGAGAGGGGGGCTGAGCTTCTGGTGGAAGATGTGAACTTCATCTTCCTGAGATCTCTGGGCTCAGTTAAACTCAAATTACAAGCTGGTGTCCAGAGCAGTTTATTTTATGGTCTTAGGGTTATTTTGGCCTCCTGCATGTTAAGTAATCAGGCAAGTGATTCAGCTTCATGCTAAATGAACAAAGCTTTGCAGGTACGGGTGGGTGTGCCAGGTCTGAGCAGGCAGCATTAAAATCAGTGAAGTAACACCTGTAAGATGAAAGCTGCCTCTTGTGCTTGATAGCACGCCAAGTTCAGCACGAAGCTCTGACACACTGGAAATTGTTAGGATACACTTACTAGTTAGGACATGAACTTGCATACACCTGGCTGGGGCTTTTGAGCAGTTCTGGCACCTTGATTTGCTTCTAATGAATCTTGACAGATAAAAGGGATGGCCAAAATGAGTGAGCTGCCCTGATTAAATCTGCAGGGATGGCTGCAGGCTGCTGCTGCCGCCTTGTATTCGGAGCCCTTCTTGGATCGGCTGGTCTTAGAGGACTGGCTGGAAAGGCCGTCTGGGTAAACCAGGGGGCAGAGCCCACTGCACAGGATCAGCTTAGATAACAGCTTGGTTCTAGTGAGGGGAGGAAGGGAAGAGCAGACAGCTGTCCTGGAAGCAGAAACAGCTGGCTTTGTGCAGCAAGAGCCCTCTAATGCAAAGGAGTGGGTGAGACCTGCCAGCAGCTGGGGGTGGGTCGCACTCAAGACTCTGGATGCCTTCCAAAGTGACCTGTTTGTAAGGGATTAGCTTTTTTATTTTGCTGTCTTGCACTGGAGTGACCCACATAAGCAGAGGGAGCGACTCCTGCTGCTGTAACCAGGCTGTTCCAAGAACGCTTGCTTGCTTCTCACTGATTCTCTTTGTATCTCAGGTTGTCCGCAGTCGTCTGGAGGAGAAAGGAATTGCAGTCCATAATGTCAGGCTGAATGGCTCAGCAGCTAGTCATGTTCTGCATCAAGACAGTGGCTTGGGGTACAAAGACCTAGATCTCATCTTTGGTGTAGATCTGAAGACTGAAGACGTCTTCCAGCTGGTTAAAGATGTGGTCATGGATTGCCTTCTCGACTTCCTCCCGGAAGGTGTCAACAAAGACAAGATCACCCCTATGACGCTGAAGGAGGCGTATGTTCAGAAGCTTGTGAAAGTGTGCAACGAGACTGACCGCTGGAGCCTCATCTCGCTGTCCAACAACAGCGGGAAGAACGTGGAGCTCAAATTCGTGGACTCTCTCAGACGGCAGTTTGAGTTCAGCGTGGACTCCTTCCAGATTATCCTGGATTCGCTTCTGCTGTTTGGGGAGTGCTCAGAGAACCCCATGGCTGAGAACTTCCACCCCACAGTCACTGGGGAGAGCATGTATGGGGACTTCGAGGAGGCAATGGACCACCTCCGGAACAGGGTCATCGCCACGAGGAACCCTGAGGAGATCAGAGGTGGGGGGCTTCTGAAATATTGCAACCTCTTGGTGAGGGGGTTTAAGCCCAAATCAGAGGTGGATATGAAGGCGCTACAGAGATACATGTGCTCCAGGTTTTTCATAGACTTCTCTGACATCGGCGAGCAGCAGAGGAAGCTGGAGTGCTACCTTCAGAGCCACTTTGTTGGGATGGAGAGCAAAAGATATGACTATTTGATGACCCTCCACCGGGTGGTCAATGAGAGTACGGTCTGCCTTATGGGACACGAAAGGAGGCAGACCCTGAACCTCATTGCCATGCTGGCTGTGAGAGTCCTGGCTGAGCAGAACATCATCCCCACCGTCACAAACGTTACCTGCTACTATCAGCCAGCTCCCTATGTCAGTGAAATAAACTTCAACTACTACGTGACCCACGTGCAGCCCTTCCTGCCTTGCAGTCAGTCCTACCCAACGTGGCTTCCCTGTAACTGAGCCAGGACAAACTTGGGTCTGTCCTCCAAGGTATTTCCTTGCCTTGGGGAGTGGGGAGGGGGGGGGGCCTTCCCAGAACTGCAACAAAAGGAAACTTCCTGGACTCTTGCTTGAGCGTCTTGTTCCTGGGATTGTTGGAATGAGGCCTGTCTGCTGTACACTGTGATGGGATGTGCAGTGTTGTGGAAACTAGATGACCTGGACGTTTATTACAGGAAGACTTGATCGCTTATTGAATTCTGTAGGCAATGGGGGGCGGGTGTGTGTGGGGAGATCGTAGAACTGCAGTAAGGTAGAGCTGCACTGCCCTGAAACGGATCTGAATTTTTTTTAGTGCAGGAGGTGTTATGGGAGTGCAGACTTGTGGTTTCTGAAGATAGAAGCCAGAGTGGCTAATTCCTTTGAAGGACCAAAGAATCCTGTTTAAGTGCCTGTAACAATGTAAACACAACTGTACTGTAAACCTCATTTTTTTTTTTGCGGGGGTTGACATCCCAAGAGCTTGAGTGGGGATGTCCCAAGAGGAAACTATTTCTGTTGGGGAGGGAGGGTCGTAAGATCATTTCTAGTAGCCTCGCTGAAGCAAGAATGGGATTGCAGGTTACATGTCGCTGAGGTTTTTGGCATGGCTTGCTGCCTATGAAGGACCAGCTGTAGCAAATAGCTGTCAAAGTTGAGTTGTGTAAACAGGGGTGGGCTTGTAAATGCCTAAAACTGGGGACACTGGGGGGGTTGGGGGGGAAGTGCATGGTGGAAAATGCTGTGCAAAGCTTCATGGAGATAAGGCAGCAGGGACCTACATATGAATTTGCTGAAGCTCCCGAGCCTGCAGTGCCAAAATGTAATCATGTACATAAATGAGGCAGATCTGTCCAGGAGCCTGCCCTAGGCTACTGTACCAAGCTATTTTCTAGGGGAATTCAAAATGCTGTTTTTTTGGCATGCAGTGTGGTTTTAATGCACAAAGCCAGAGGCCAGCTGGGTTATCTGGGAAGATGAGGCTTGTCCTTGAAGCACAAACTAGTTAATGAGTCAGTTATCTCCAGCTGTTGCTGTTATGGGGCTGGAGCCTGTGTCCTTCTAGGAGATGTGCAGACCTCTTCCAGGATCTCGCCTCCCAGGGCTGAGATCTTCCCTCTGCCCTCAGGCAGGTCCTATCTTCCAAAGCAGCCTATTTCCAGCTATGTGATTCCACGTGTGAGCCATCGTAGCATTTGGAATTCATTCTCTAGCTAGAAATGGAGATTGTGGAGTTCTGTACAAAAGTCAGTTGGCCTTAGGAAAAAGTATGTCTTCTCTGAACAAACCCTCTTGTCTTGAGGGCTTGGCTCTTGTGGTCAAATGTGGCTTTGAAGTTGTTGGGTGTCTCGAGCACAACCAGTCTTTCACTGAGATGCCTGGGTTGCAGTGCCCATTCTCGTGGAGCATCATCTCAGACTTAACTATGCACGGATGGAGAGGTGGGAAGGCAACCAGGCGCTCCCTAGAAATGCTGCTCTGGGAACACTGTGACTTCACGGTGCTTCCTCCGAGGCTAACGTACCTGAGTATCTCCACTAACTTGTTTTTGGTTTTTGTGACGACTGTAATAGCTGGGCAGACTGAACACTAATAAAGTCTAGATACTTGGAACGCGTATAGCCAGATTGCTACCTTTTTTGGGGTAGGGGCGATGGAGTGTGGGCGTAAGGGGTGGGGAGGGGATGATCTTGGGGCTCTTGCACTTAACGTGAACTAACCAGTCCTCAGTTGGTCCAGCTTCGCTTCCTGTCCGGTAAGCGCTGAAGAGGAAGCCTCACTAATGACGTAGCTATTGCAGGTCTAACCGTGACTTCCCGCAGAGCAGCTTTGCCTTCACGGACGAGGCTCGCGCGTAGGCTCTGCGACAGCCCGGTAGCTCCTCGGTGCCCAAAGCCCCATCCCCGTGGTGGGGATGAGACCTTTCAGTGCAAGGTAAAAGTGGTTCAAGGGCTGCTTTTGAGATCTGAAGTGTGCCACCTTCATGGCTTCAAGGGAAGACTTTTTTTTCTTGCATTTTAAACTTCAGATGAACATAGATGACATGTAGCATGCTTTTTACAGGCTTCTTACTCTCTACCCACAAACACACGGATGCACTAAACTGAGATTTCCTCCTTCCTGTTTAAGGTGTCAAAAAAAAAATCCCTACAGCCAACAGCTTGACAGGGCAACTTAAGTTGAGATTGCACTTTTGGTTTATGGAGTGTGTGTGGTGGGACTCCTGTGAATGGGTTGAATCTGAATTTTCTAGATCTTGCAGTGATACTGTGCAGCCTCCTGTGAGGGGGGCAATTGGAAGGTTCCAGTAGCTTGAATGGCACTTGATTTTGTTTTAAATGTTTTTTTCCTACACCTGTATCACTTGTCATGCAATGGGCTTGACATAGACTCACTAGATTCTTTAGAATCTGTTACAAATAAATACAGTGTATTCAACTTTGTTGGATTTTTCATTTGCTTGTCCATCAGGGCAGGGTGGTGTTACCACTGCTGCCCCTACTCCGTGAAGATCCAGGTCTGAACCAACCGCTGGCCTTGGGGGAAACCAGCACAGGCATCCTGGGCTCCTGGTTCTCCATCTGTCCAAGCTCTGCTTGTGCTCCAGACTGCTTCATCCCCAACTCCAGAGCTGCCACGAGGCCTGGGAGCGCGTAGCTGCTGGTAGGCTGCTCCGAGGCTGAGTTTCTGTTTGTAATGCTGCTCGGTGGTGGTGTTCCCTGTTCCTGGTGGCTCCTCGAGCTGCTGGTGGGGGAGTGTGGCCCCATGGGCATCCTGCTCGGTTGGTCGCCCTCTGAGGTCCCCTCTGCTGGGGACAGCACTGGGAGACCCTCGCTGCTGCTCCTGGCTTTCCACGAGTGGGGTCTCCTGCTGACAGCCATGACCCGCAACATGTTACTCGAGTATACTCGTGTATTTTTTTGTAGCTGACCCACCTGCAAAGCGGTTCCCCTTGGAAAGGTGAGGATGAGAAGCTCCAAAAGGCTTATCCTCCAGAAAAGCTCGGATCCTGGTGCTCAGGCCAGGTTCCCACCCAATGGCTGGAAGCTGGGTGTGAGCTCCTCCAAGCCTGGCTGCCCTCCAGCCTAAGCTGAGGTTTCACTTCCCCTTGCAGAGCTACAGGCAGTTCTGGTTCCACTGCGGCAATCGAGCTGACAACATGCCAGTCCTCGTTTTGGACAAACTTGCCGGCTCTGCTTCTCCAAATTCTGGCAGTCCTGGAGCTGAGTTTCCCTCTGACATCAGGCTTGGGTTGTTCCTGCTGGGCTGGCACGGGGATTGTCCCTGTCACCTGCTCAGGTAGGACTCTGCTCTTTCAGAGCTGATTTGTGGGCTCTGCTGCTTTCCCAAAACCTGTGGACAGTGAGATGGGATGCGTGTGTCTTGCTGGCATGAAACTGCCTTCACCAAGCGTCCTGTGGGTGGGAGCAGCCCTAAAATATCGGCTTGGTTTGTTGGCTTCTTCCCCTGCCAGCAGCGGGTCCTGCGGGTGGCTGGTGCTGCGCTGGTGGATGAGCGGCTCGGGGTGTGTGACCCTGAGCAGAGCAGCAAAAGCCCTGACAGCGTTGGCTGTCATTGTTGGAGCGGATCAGGCTGTACAAAAGGATGTTGGTGGAAAGTACTAGCTGTGATCAGAAAGGAGCTATCAATGTTTACAACTGAGATTTGGATCCCTCTTTTGTTCATTGTCCAATAAAACTGTATATTTTTCTCACAGCCTGTACCTGTCATTATTTTTCTCTTTGGACAGAGGGTGATGGCACAGTCAAGATGTGCCTGAGCACCTGGTGGGTGAGATGTGGGCTTTGTGGTGGTGGTGGTGCTGATGGGTGCTGGGTGCCCGAGCATTCCCCTGAGCCTGGGCTCCGGAGAGGGGTTGCGCAGTGCATGCAGCTGGGCTGTGCTGGGCAGGATCGGGGCGATGCCTGGCACCAGATGTACCAAGTGCAGGAAAAGCTCTCGCTGCATGTTGCTGGTGCTCTTCTGCTGCCCTTCCCATGAAAGGAAGGGGATCAGAAGCTGTTTGGCTGCTGGAGGTCTCCGGGGAGCTGCACGTGCTCTGTGTGCTGAGGCTCAGGCAAGGGCTGGGTTTCCCTGCTCTGTTGCAGGGCTTGTGGCTCTGCCCCTATTTTTTTTTTTCTTAGACCCTTGGTGTGATGCCTGTGGTGGGGCTGGTCTGGGTTGTGCGTGGCAGTGCCCAGCTCGAGTGAAGAGCTTCCAGGAGTGGAAGAGCCCGCTGTGAGTCCCTGTGTGGAGCAGTTCGGCACCTGCCCTGCAGCGCATCTGGGTGGTGGGTGCCTTGATGTGCCCAAAGCTGCGTTTGTTCTGCAGCGTCGTGGCCCCCGGTATCAGCTAGATCCACTTACAGGGCTTGTGGTGCAGGGCTTACA
The DNA here is from genome assembly GCA_013399475.1 of Chauna torquata. Lineage (NCBI taxonomy): Eukaryota > Metazoa > Chordata > Aves > Anseriformes > Anhimidae > Chauna > Chauna torquata. The sequence continues at coordinate 16,783 of VXAL01005615.1, read as the reverse complement.
GCTGCAGGGCTGCCTCTGGCAGCCTTTCACCTGGAACCAGGTCTGGCCAAGCCCCCAGATCAGTGAAATAGGAGGAATTTGTCTCAGATCTCCAGAACGCACGAAGCATCTTGCTCCAGCCTTTCAGCTGCCCTTGATCTGCCCAATGCTGAGGGTTGCACCATCCAGGTGCACGCTGGTGGCTGGATTCAGGCTGTGTCTCAAGCTCTAATTAGCCTGTCTCTAGAGCACGCTGGAGCTTCTGCCCGGCTGTGCTGCTCCTCAGTAGCAGCTCGGGCAGCGCGGGTGTTAACTGTGCTATTTGAGATCATGCCGAACGAGAGAACAGCCCGTCTGTGCGGCTCCTCTTTCCATTTATAGCTGTGTTTAGGCGATCCAGCACACGGACCCTTGCGCTCCGACGCCTGGTGCCAAGCACGAGACAAATGCTTCATTGATACGTGCATACCGGGAGGATAGCGGGGCCGGGACGGAGCTGAGCTGCCGGAGGATGGCACGGATGCGGTGCTGGGGCCGGAGAGCAGCTGAGCCCCTGGGGTGCGAGGGCAGCTCGCCCGTGAGCAAGTGGTGAGAAACGTGCGGTGCGCAGCTCGTGCTGCTTTGTTGAACCCTGCTATCTTATCTCCCTGCCCTGTCTGGTTGAGGTTCTGGTTTAGGCTGAAGGATTACAAATAGGATTTCTGTTTAGGTCAGTGCTGGCTTGGAGGCGGGGAGCGTTTAAAAGACTTTTTGTCCCTTCCGTGGATGTGGCGTGTGCGCTCTGCAGCTAGAAATGCGGCTTGGTGCGGAGTGCTGGGCTTTGACAAGGAGGTGCAGCAGGTCACGCACGGACATGAGCTGGCGCGGAGCTGCTCGCCCGCTCCTCTGGGCAGCCTGGCTCCCCAAAGCATCCACGTGCGTCCCCAAGAGCCGGCGTCCGTTCTTCCCTGCTGCTCCTCTCCCAGCAGCTCTCACGCCAAGGCATGGATCGCGGCGTTTGCTGGATCGCGGCGTTTGCAGCGCCTGTTCCCTCTGCCCAGCACCTGGGTGCAGCCCTGCCCAGCTGCCGGTGCCAGCGTGTAGCAACTCGATGGCTGACAAATTTGATTGAAATCATCTGCTGGCATCCAGTGTTAATAAGGAGATGACTGACAGCCCTTGCCAAGTCATGTTTTCTTAGGAAAGGAATAAAAGAGATTACCCGCAGCCTCGAGCCATTGCACAACCAAGCTGGGAGATGCGGCGGGGCTGGGCTGTGGGGGTCCGTGTGCCCCCTGCCCCAGCCTCTGCCCATCTCTAGCATGGAAATAGTGGAGTTTAGGGGCGAGAGGAGGGCTTGTAGGTGGGAGCGTGGTTTTGGAGACAGGCATTGGGCTGGAGCAGTGCCGGGGAGGTGCAGGGTGATGTGCAGGGTGTTATCTCTCTCTGGTGTGCAAGAGAGAACATGCATTTTTCCTCCCCAGGCTCACATCATTTTTCCGTAGTCTCGTAGCCAAGAATGAAAGGGCCATTCCCACCTCTCCTTCCTAGCCAGAGAGCAACATTTCCCTTCGGTGATGGATGGGAACATCTCCCAGATGAAGACAGCTTCGCCCTGTGTGTCCAGCTGTCCCGGGCTTGGCACCAGGACAGTCAATCCTCGCCCCGTGCTGCCACCACGGCATATTTACCCTGCTTATCTCGCCACTATCAAAACCCGGTTTCAGCAGGAGCAGTGTCACCCTGCCTTCAAAGGGAGAGCACCAGGCAGCGCGTTCCCCGTGGCGTTGGTGTGGCCTACATTTCTGCCGGTAATTTAATGAGGGGCTGGCTGCATCACGCCCCTGCCAGCCCTCCTCCCTCTCCCCACAGCAGCCGGGCTGGGACAGCCGATTACTGCAAGCATCCCTCCACTAATGTGCAATTACAGCTCGCTTGGTCTCGAAATCCCGGTTAAATCCGCATGGCCGCAGAGTGACTCACCTAACGACTGCTCCCCTAATGAATCCTGGATGCATTCCTTCAAGGCTGGACGTAATGTTAACGTGCCACTTACTAACCACCCTTTTCAAACGTCGTCAGCGCAACGAGTTGAGCCAGTTTCTTCCCCTGCCCCTCCTCTGGTGCGGCAGGGATGGCCGTAGCCAGCCCTAAACACTACAATTTGCAAGCGTGAGCATCCAGGGCGTAATTCCCCTTCGCAGAGGGGTTTTCTCGCTGCTGTGATGGGGCTTGGGGATCAGCCTCCACTCTGGGAAAGGAGAATCGCCTGCCTGGGTGTATTTTAGTTGGTGAGCTCGTGAGCAGCGCTGCCATCCTGGGAAAGCGAAAAACGAGCCCTAACTGGGGGTGGCCGGAGGGCAGGAGGGACGCAGCCCTTCCCCTGGTGACAACCCGTTGCCGTACGCGATGCTGGGAGCGTGGCACCCGCGTCCTCTGCAGCTTTGGGGCTGCTCCGACCGCAAGCAGCTCGGCGGCCCCACGGTGCGCCCTGCCGAAGAACGCGGCCTTTGAAGCCCAAGAGCTAATTTGGGGCTGGATTCAGGTATCCTGGCTCACGCTCGACGGGTGCTCCCGGGCGCGCCGAGGCTGCCCGTGACGGCAGGCGCAGCGCAACGTGAGTAAGCGCATCCTCCCCGCGCTCCCGCGTCACGGCTGAGCAAACCCTGGGAGGGGCCCTGCACCCTCCACCTCCCATTAATGCCCAGGGAATCGGAGGCGGTTGGCATCACCAAGGGGCAGGCCTAATAGCGATAATTGCCCGATCATCACGATGTTGATGACTCGTTTCATCCAGACAGGCTGTGCCGAGTGCGGCGCAGCGTCCGACCTCGACCCGTGCACCCCGAGGAGCGACCTGTGCTGTGCTGGTGGGAGAGGAGAGCCCACGCTGTTTTCCAGCTGGCTGAGCATGGTTTATCAGGTGTCAAAACCAAGTCCCGTCTCTCGGGCTCCCTCCAGCTTCTTGCCTAGCAGCTTCTTACCCGAGCAGCTCCGTGGCCCCCGAGTCAGTGCAAACCCCTCCGAATGCCAGGCAGAGCCAGCTGCTGCTGCAGGAGGTCGCAGCAGATGCTGCCGTGGAGGGAGCACCCACCCGGGCGCTCCGTGCGTGCTGCAGCTCCCCGTCGCAGCACGGAGAAGGAGCAGGGCCCCTGGGTGCTGGCGTGGGTGGAGGAACGCGGGCTTGTTCCCCCAACACTTGTCACTTGCATAAACCTTCGAAAGCCAGGATTACCGGCGTTATCCTCTAATTGAGGAAATCCACCCTCTCATTAGCCCTGTTGCTGGCTGCTGCCTCCTTTGCTTTCCTCCTCGCTTCTCGACGTGGAGCCGGGGGGCTGCGGGGGCCGCGGGGCGAGCCCGCCACCAGCTCCCATAGCAGGGGCTCGTACTGCCCAGCGCTGCAGCAGCGAAGCTCTTTGGGGTTTTCTCTGTTTTATCCGCAGGCCAGCAGCCACCTGCGTTTGCCTGCAGGCTGCTCTGGGGTAAAGCGTACCTGTCTGCACAAGGGTTTCTCCTTGACGGAGCCATGAGCAGGCACCGCAACCTCCCGAAAGCAGCATGGCCACTGCTGTTCCGGCAGGGATGGAGGAGACGCGGGTAGTGATGGAGACAGTGACAGCCTCTGCCCCTGGCACCCCATGGCAGGGTGACAGCAACCAGGCTGTGCTCTGGCGCTGGGTAACTCAGAGTCTGAGCACTCTTCTAACAGGACTCAGATCCAAGCGCAGCTTCACCAGGGGCTTCCAGCTGTGACACATCTGCCTGGGCATGAGGCCTGCCAGGCTCCCGCAGCCACCCCAGCCTCTTTCTTCTGCCCCCAGCCAGCATCTTGCTGCAAGGGAAAGATCCCTGCCGGCCCCAAAACTGTCTATTCCCAAACCCCGCCAGCCCTGACCCTCACCAGCCCGTGGCTTCTCCCTGGGCACAGTGGCGAGGGACGTGTCCGTGCCCACCCCAGGAGGACGCGTGGGGACCAGCACTGTTGTCAGAGCTGCGTCACTGAACCAGCTCTGGCCAAGGAGGGGCTGCCTGGGGCTGCAGCCGCTTGCCCAGACCCACGTCTCCCCTTGCCCTGGGCTGGGGGCATGGCTGAGCCCGTCGGACCCCACACCGCGGTCTGTCCCAGCTCCTGCCGTGCCCTGTGCCGCAGGATGTGCAAACCGCTCCAAGCAGGGATGCTCCCTGTGCCAGCTGCCTGGTGGGTTTGCCAGGAAGGGGAGGATGCCGAGACACCTGCGGAGCTTGCACGGCATAAAAGCCCAACGCCGTGCTCCTGCCAGCCGCTCGCCTGCCCCGCGGTGGAGTCAGCACCTGCCCGTCAACGTGCTGCCTGGCGGGTCTCGGGGCATCAACAGGGCGCAGGGAGCTGTTGCAGTTCACGCCGGTGCGTGTGGGTGTGTACACGCGCCCAGAGCACGGGGCGCGGGGACGGAGCGCGCTGCAGGCGCAGGGCGCTGGCACCTTCCCCGCGCTGTGATTGATGGCGTGAGCCGCTTTCCGAGAAGCGCGTCGGCACGGCGTCCTGAGCAGGAACCAAAAAGGGTGCTCTGGGGCTGCAGCACGGGGCGGTGGTGAGGCAGCAGGGGCTGGCAGCACGGGGCGGCAGGACAGCGTGGCAGGATGGGCGTTTCGCGCCTCACCTGCGTGGAGCAGAGCCTGGCCCTGGCTGGACTTGGCCAGGCGGCTGGGAGCTGGTCCAGCTCGATAAGCTGCGTGTGGCAGGGCTAGGCCAGCGCTCTCGGGGCCATTTCCAGGGAGCCCTTGGCTGTGGGACAGGACAACACCGAGACCATCGCGGTGGCTTTCCCCTCGCCGCAGGACACTCTCCGGGGCCTCCCCCCGTGCCCTCCTCACACTCCCCGGTTCCTGCCCGGATGCGTGCGTACGCCTCGCTGAGCCTTCAGGAAGGAGTAAGGAGCCCGTTTAGACTGGAGCAGCTGTGTGAGTGCTGGATAATTATTTCAAGCTGCAATATCGATCAAGAGGGTATTTAGCAGTCCGGACCATTAAGGGATGCCCCGAACCGCAGCTGTAGCCTGCGGGGTGCCTGAAACATCAGCTCAGTCGGCCGTGGTTCCTGGTGAAATGGGGTGCCCGGGGGTGCCGTGCGGCAGAGCCCAAACGCCAGCACGAGATGTTGGGCATTGGGAAGCGGCACAGAGCCCGGCTGAGCTCAGGGCCACCTCCTCTCCTGCCTCATCCCACCAGCACCCGCAGCTCCCTCTGGGCAGAGGTGCCACGCGTGACTTGTCCTCCTGCGCCCAGGCGTTGAACTGTCCTGGCAGACGTTGCCTTTTCAGCCACACAGGGAGGCTGGAGGGGACGCGGCTGCCACCAGCCCGCTGCAGTCCCAGCCCGGGCAGGGCCAGGCCAGTGATCCAGCACGGGGACAGTCGGGGGAACAGCACCCTCCCGAACTGGCCTGGGCAGCTCTGGGAGTCCCCACGCCATGTGTCACGCCTCAGGAAGATGCTTTAATTGTCTCCTCGCAGGAGATGGGTTGGAAAAAGGAGGTAATGAGGAGCTGGGCGCTTTGTGATATCCATCTGCTCCTCTCCAGCAGACATCGCTCCAGGAAGCTGTGCCGGAGCTGCGTGCCGGCCAGTGTGCGTGGCGGCCGGTGCACGTAACCAGCCGCGGTAAGGACAGGCGAGGTAAGGACCTTGCTGTCCCTGCACCCCGTGCCACGCTCCGGCCCCCTCTGCTGCGCCCTGGCTGGGGGGGGTCTAATCCAGCCTCTCCCCTTGCACATATGGGGCTCAGCTTTCCAGCGCCTGCTGCACCGAGCCCCCGCTGCACACGCGTGTGCTGGGACACACCAGGACAGGCGTGTGGGCTGCATCCTTGTGGGGGTTTTAGGCAGGTCCAGCTCCATGCCCTGGGATGCTCAGAGGTTGCGCTTGGCTCCCCCACGCTGGCCACGGGCAACCGGCTGCTTGCTGGGGCTTTGTGACCGCCCGAGGTGCTGCTAGCAAAGAGCGCTGGGTGCTCGTGCTCGCTCAGCACCAGGAAAACCCCAAACCTGGAAAGCAGCAGCGATAAGGGGCTGGCGGGCGCGGGGCAGGAGCGGCTGCAGCAGTGATAGCGTTTGCTCGCAGCGGCACTGTTTGGATTTCTCCTCGGTGGCTCAGCCGGCCCCAGCTGGAGCAGAGCTTGACAGCAAGTAATAAATTCACCTGGCCGTGCCCTGTTCTTCGAGTATTTCAAGATTACAGCAACCTTTGTGTCCTGGCTGCTTTCTCCTAACATGGGCTCTGTGCACAGTACAGGAGATTACCGCAATTTAGCATTATTTATGTACATAACTCTGGGGTTATCAGAAGAGCCTAGGAGAGGGAGATAGCACCAATAAAATAGCTTTGGTTTATAATGTAATTATAAGGCTCAATTGACAGCTTTCTGAAATGCACAAGCCACAATGAGTGCAAATACTGTGCTCATCGCTGCCCTCAGCACGGGCTGCAAAGCCAAGGGACCCTTTTACTTTTTTAATTGGCCTCACTGGCCACATCTCTGCCTACTCTGATGGGCCAGGCTGGTAGGAGGACAGCAATGTGCTGCTTTGCCCCCACACCAGTCAGGGCCAGTGGCTAAATGGCAGCCAGAAGAGTTCGACCTTTCAGCTGCACTTTTCCACTGGAAAAATGAAACTGGGGACATTTCCAGGCTTCGAGCGGGTGAACGCGTCTGTGGTTTACCCCTCATTCCTGAGCGTTGGAGGTCACGCTCCAAACTTGATTCTCAAACGTAGGGAGAACTTCTCACAAGCTTTTACGAAGGGGGAAAGTGGGAAAAAGAAACAACACTGAGCCCCGTTTCAGAAGAGCTGTGAAGGACAAGCAGGGCGTTTTGGGGTTCATGGTGCCTGGCAGCTGGAAGAGGCCGGCAGGGTCCTCCTCCAAAACCCTCAGCAGGAATTTTTCCATCCACTGCGCCAGGCTGTATATCAAACCTCGGCTGACCTGCGGGGCTGACAAAGGGACAATGGTCTCTGGGGTTTGTTTAATGTCCCTGGGGCTGGGAAGGGACGTTCCCGGCCTCCGACCTCCCTTTGTTCCCGTGTTGACCATTGTAGCGCGGAGCCCCAGGCGCAGGCTGCGGTGCCCTGGGGTTTCTGCCCGAGCTCACAGCTCAGTGTGCTCAGTCCTGGTCGGTCGGATAAAAGCCACTGAGACGGGGTGCTCGCGAGGGTTTTCAGTGGTTTTTAGGACTGTACCCGCGGAAGGGGGTCTGTTCTCCGGGTTTTCATCCCCAGCTGCAGTAATGCAGAGGAGGGGGTGTTGGTGCGATGCCAGCAGCTCCCCAGGCTGGTGGGAGCAGAGGGGCTGCCCCCCATGGGGGCTGTGCTGCCCAAAATGAGACTGGGGCAGGGTCCCCTCTGCTGTCATCACCAGCTTGATGTGTCCCACAACATGGGCAGGGGGTGCCACCAGGACAGGGTCTGAGGAGCCCTCAAACCTCTCCTTCAGGGCTGGATCTGCCCGTGCAGGGCTAGGGGTGGCTCTAAGGAGGGGGACGCTGGTGGCACCGCCTGGACCCTGCCACGCCTGTCCCACCAAACCATGGGAGATGGCTGTTGTCTGCTTTTCAAGCTGGGTTTCAGTTTCAGTTCTCCATCCCTGTCCTGTTGCCAGCAATGAAAGAGGAATTACCGCAGGGTGGGCACAGCCCCCCGAAGCTCCTGCCCCCTTCCCCAGCAAAGCCCGGCTACAGTTTCAGGACAGCCCTGGCGGCTCCCCCAGAGCATCTCCCGCACCCCTGCCCACAGGCTGTTCCAGGGACTTGTTTCGCACCCCAGGTCGGGTTTATCGATGCCACTGCCTTTTTTCCATGAGGGCAAAAGCAGGGGAGCGGTGTGAGAGTGTGCAGGGCGGAGAGGAGGGCTGTTTGCCTATCGGAAGGGAAAGGGCGGAAAGCAGGCAGAAAAATAAGTGTGGCCCCAGGTGGTTCCTGCTGTAAGAGTCCTGCTGGCATCAGCAAAACTTTCCATGGAAATTGGTGGCACTGGGTGATAACACTTCACACCTGTCCCCTTGTCCTACAGCTCCCCTTACCCACATCCCCTGGATGCTGATGGATGCAGGGAAAATCCCTCGGGTAGCTGGCCCGAAGCCCATCCTGGGGGCTGCTTGTGCCCCTGCCAGTACAGGGACACATCTCGGGGTGGGAAGGGGACAGCAGGAGACAGCAGCCGTGACACCACAGTGGTGGCAACAGCTCTGCTCTGAACCCGTCCTGTGCCGGGAGCTTGGATCCCTTCAGGATATTCTGCCCTTCGTCAGCTCCGGGCTGCTGGGGACAACCTCGGGAGCAGTTTTGGGAAGCAGGACGGCTCCTCGCCATCTGGGGCTCATTCCCCTTGTCGCCCCCAGCACCTCTCCCCCTCCCACCCCATACCCAGCTCACGTCACTGGGCAGCATGCTTGGGGACACGGGTCCGGGGGGTGGCACAAACGGGCACCGTGGGGGCTCTCTGTCATCAGAAGCAGCATAAAAAGTTCATCAGCCACTCGCCACATGCTTAAAGCGTAAAGCCGTGGGTGGTTTGCGGAAGGAAGGGCTGCAGCCACCCCCTGGGGCGTCCCGGTCCCCGTGCCGAGGCAGCGACAGCGCGTTCCATCGCACGTCTCTGGTCGGTGCACGGACACGGGAGATGCAGGTCAGGATCCCAGTTCTGCTGGAACCAGCCAGCACAGGTTTGGGGGCGAGCTGCTCAGCTTTGCCTCGCCTCAGTTTCTCCATTTTTTCCCTATTTTCTGGCGTCAGCTCAGGGAGCACACCCTGCAGCTTGCAGGCTGCTTGGTGGCTGTTTGGCCACCCGGGGGACAACAAAGCTGTCCTGTGCATTGGTCTATTGAGTTACCGGTGCCCTGTGCTGGGAATGGGCTCCTGTAGGATGCAGAACAGGCACCACCCCGTGTCGAGGCTTTCTCTGGCTACAACCATGAGACAAATCAGAATTATGACATTTCTTCCATGGGGAGTCACCAAAATGACCCAGAAGGACAAGGTAAAGCCCAGAACCACGGCACAAAACCATTCCCACAGGGACACGCGGGGCCGTGGCCGGGTCACAACGCCCACCCCATGGACCCGGCCACATCCCTGCAGCATCCATCCCCCCGTGCGTATTTCTCTTGGCAGGGCCGGCAGCCCCGGGCAGGAATGTTTCCCACTGCTGAGCAAAAGTGGAGGCAGGAATTGCTGGAATAGCGACTGGCTGAGTAACAGCGCTAACTTTATTCTCTGAAACAAAGGGCAGTGTCCCAGACACTGAGGGCTGTTCCAGCTCCCGGCGGCCAGCGGCGTGGAGGCCAGAGCTGGGGAGCGCCGGGAGAGCACGAAAAGCTGCGGCTGCCGGCAGCGGAGGGGCCCCTGCCCCAAATTCCAGCTCTGAAACCTCCCTGCTCCCTCCGGCAAACTCTTCTGCTGCTGCAAGGGGAACTAAAAGTGTGTTTGTAAGAGCAAAGGAGAGTTGAAAAATAGCCCAGAGGGCTGGGATTTCCCTCTAAGACCATAAAACAGCTTCCCAGCCCTTCCCTGGGCTCTCCCTTCTGCAGAGGTCTCCTCGGGTTTTGCAGGGCTCCCAGCGCGGTGTGGACACCTGGTGGTCCTGAGAAGCCGGGGTGCTGCGGGACGGGGCACTGGCACCCCCACCGCCCCCGCTCTGTCCTTCCCCTGGGGTTTCCCAGCTCTCTGGGTGCTTCGGTGGTGGCAGAGGGGTGGAGGAGGAGGAGGAGGAGGAGGAGGAGGAGGAGGGTCCCCTCACTAGGGCCATGTTCTACGGCCCAGATGCTACAGCATCTCCCCATCCCACTCCAAGGAAGGTCCTGCATCCCCAAAGAGCAGCCTGGAGCACGAGGCCAGCCCTGGGCTGGTTTTCCTTAAACAAGACCATGGGTTTGCATCTGAGCAGGATCTCTTCTCAGTGCCTGGTGCTAGCAGCCAGAGACGGCCTTGGCTGCGGGGCTCGGGGCAAGGCAGTGCTTTCCAAAGCAAATATTTGAGCAGTGCAACAACACGTGGGAAAGAGCAGGGGCGTTCGCTTCCCCGGCTCGGGGCAAAGCAGCGGCTCTGGGGAGCTGGACCCGGCTCGGGGGCTCGGCTGTGCCCTGACCTGTGCCCATGCTGAGCTGCACAGGTTTCAAACCTTTTTATGCTCTGTGGGTTTGCACAAAGAGACTTTTAATTTGCACCCCAGCAAAGGGGCATCGCTCTTGGCCGGCGTTGGGAAGCCCGGACGGGCAGCGGGCAGGCGGCTCGAGGAGGAGCTGGGCTGCAGCGGTGCCGTCTCCTCCACGGCTCTGTGCCAAAGCTGCTCGAAGCAACCGCGGTCCCCAGGGACCCCAAATCCACCCCAAAATCCATCTGCTTATGAAGTGAGGAGTGTTGTGTGGCGGCTGCACGGAGCTGTCAGGAAGGGACATCGCACGTTGCCACCAATGCTCTCCAACACCGGCCACCCCTCGTCACTGGTGGCACTGGCTGCGAAACGGCCGTGCCACGTCGCCCACCCCAAACCACCCCTTCATTTACAACACAAAGCAAAATATTTCTCAGCTTATGAACCAAGACCCTCCTGCGATTGCTTGTGTACAGCAGCCGAGCACCGAGCAATCCCTCATGCCTGGCACCACCCGGAGCAGCGCCCGGTGCTGCTCCCTGTCACCAGGGTCGTTTATTTCTCCTGCGACACGTGCAAAGCTCAGGCTCTGCACTCTCCTTGCTGCCAGTGTGACAAGGCCGAGCTGGCCCTGGCTCCTGTGCTTTTAGCAGTGGGCTTGCTCTTTCTGCAATATTCCTCTCTCTGACTGTAATTCATTTTGCAGCTCGCGTGTTTGCTGCAAGGAACAGCAAGTGCCTTGTCCCAGCTGATGGAGGGGGGACCCCACCGAACACCCCAAATCCCCCCAGGGTGGCACCAAGGAGGTGAGCAGGGTGTCACCTCTCCGTGAGATCCTGAGCTCCAGCCCTGGGTGCCAGTGCTGGGAACGGTGCCATCCCCGCCTGCCCATGGTTTTCTTGGAAATGATGCTGGAGTTGGGAAGTGAGCCCATGTGAAAGGTGGCGGCTGGTTCACCGGCACCGGCCCTGACCCGCCGGGCACCCACCAGCACCCATGGCCGGTGCTGTCCTCTCGTGCCCATGCCACCTTCAGCAGGGTAGAGCTGGCAGCCGAAGCTGCCTGTCCCCGAGCATCGAGGGTCAGCGCTGATCGGGTGTCAGGAACAGGTTAGCAGCCTCGCTGCTGCCGGCCAAGTCACCAGCACCTGGTGCCAGCTCTTCCTCCTCCTCCTCCTCCTCTCCAGGAGGCATTGGCAGTCACGGATACAGTGTCCCCAGGCGGTGCCATGCCCTGAGCACAACGTCCCCACCGTGTCCTGCGGGGCCCCGCAGAGAGCTCCTGCGAGCCAGGGCATCCCCAGGGCTTCTCCATAACAGGAGCTGCTCCGGCCCCTCTGCCCTCCTGCTCCGCGCCATAAGAGGAGCGGCTGCGGGGAGCGCCGAGCGGAGCCTGCGCTTGGCTTCCCTCCCCGGATTCCTTTCCTGCCTGTCACCGACCGATATAGTCCCCGCGTCAGCCCGGCCGTGTCAGCCCGGGGCTGCTGCTGGGTCTCGATGCCCGGGGGTGCTGCGGGGTGCAGGGGTAAGGAACACTCCTGACATCCTCACCCCCCCCCGTCACAGCAGCCACCCCTCGTCACGGTGGCGGGGGATGAGCTTGCTGGTGCAAAAAAGGGAATGAAAACAAGGGCTGCAGGTTGCTTTCCTTCACTTCTCTGCCTTCCTTCCTCGTGCACGCTCACGGCATGGCAAAGCTGCTCGGCTCCACTGTCGCACAGTCCCCCGTGGGAGCCAGGCAGCAGGGCCAGCACCGTGCGCACCAGCACTGGGACCACTCGAGCCCTGGAGAACACCCCGTGTCTATCTCTGCCAAATCACCTTTACTGTTTGGACTAGCCTCCCTTCGAATACCAGATTTGGAAAAGTCTGGCTTTTTTTTCCTTAAATCCCCACCTCCCGGAGCCACAGTGCAAGTCCAGGCGCTGCAATGCTGATGTTGGGGTGCGACCATCTCGCAGGCGGGGAGCACGGGGACCAGGATGTGCTGGCATCTTGCAACCCAAAACCCAGAGCGCTGCCCCTCCTCCCCCACTTCTGGAGGGCAAAACTGAAAACCTCGGACTCCAGTTAGTTTTGCGATTTGGAGATTACCTCACCGCAATTTTTGGAGCTCCTCGCAGACGTGCAGGGAAGCAGAGCCCTGGGGGGTGCTGTGACCCTGCCGCTGTGAGCAGTAACCAGTGCTTTTGGCAATTAATCTCTTTAAACCCCTTAATGAACCACGATCAGGTTACAGGTCTCCCGTCACATCGGATTGCTGAGGATTAGCATGGACAGCCTAACGAAACGTGCAGGGCAGGCTGCTTTGCTTAGCAGCTCTGCTCCATAGGTCCCTGCGGCGAGGGTTGGCTTTAATACACACATACGGGGGTGCGGGGGGCCCTGTTCCCACCTCTGTCAGCCCCGGTGTGCACGGCAGGGGACAACGAGCAAGGTGCAGCCCCTCGTACGCACTGTGCCCTTTGAGGCCACATGTCATACACGTGGTATAGTTATTTTGGGGTGCAGCCCTCTCTCCGTCACCCTCCCCAGGGCTCGCAGCAGATTTGACAGCTGTGGGCATGGGGAAACCCTGGAGCTGTAGGAAAGGGAGCCGTGCAGGTACCGGGATGCTCAGCATCACCCTCCGGGCATCAGTGCCATCGTGGCCACATCCTGCGGAGAAGGTGCCTGCCCAGAAGCACCAAAGCCCGTAACGCAGAGCACCTGCGGGCTTCGGGCAGGAGCCGGCTGCGGCGCAGGCAGAGGCGTGTGATCGGATTAGGGCTGAAAATAGAGACGCTGCTCCGCGGAGAGAGGCTCGTGGGGTGCTTAAGCCAAGCCCCGGTCGGAGGCAGAGATATTTGAACCCTGGAAAATCACAGCTTGGACGCTCCCCGCTGTTGCCCAATGGTCTTCTCCTGTCTGGCCTTCCTGGAAGGAGAAAGGCCATGAGAAACCACAGCCCCGAGCCTGCACATAGCAGGGCTGATTACCCCATTTCCCTTAAATGATTCCCCTCAAAAATTGCCCAAACGCCTGCAGAAAACCTTTCTCAACAGCCAAAAATGTGGACGGGGTGCGGGGAGGGGGATGAGGTTACATAAGCCACTTTCTGCCTCTCTTCTCCATCCAAAGCTCTGCGAAGGGGATGGCTCCACAGCCGAGCCGAGCCCCAGCCCTGCCAGGGAGTGGGGTGTGAGGGGCAGGACCCCAGAGAGGTGTCACATCGACCCTGTGCCGTGGGGTGCGAAGCATCCCCAACCCACCCCGGCTGCCTCTCCGCGCAGGCTGGGCGTCAGGAGCAAGGCGGCGGGGAGTTAGGTACATTAACTTGCAGGGCAAAACAAACCGATTGCTAAGGTTTAACCAGATCAGTGACTTAAAGAGCTTAGCGGGGAAGAGAGAACTGGAACAAGACGGGCTTAGCACGGTAAGGCGGGCGCAGGGGCAGGGGAATCAGCCCGGTGGCCACTTGCAGCAGAAACAGGCTTCCGAGACCTGGGAACCCCCAGGGCTGGGGCTGCGTGGGGATGGTGTGGGTGGGGAAGGGGTGACGGAGTGGTGGGGACAGGGGGTGCCCGCTGCCAGCCTTCATCTCCAGCGTGGCCCCGGGCAGCAGCGGCTTCACCCAGGGGATGGGGTGGCCGCAGACCCCTTGGTGACAACCCTGTTCTTGGGCATGGGGGTGTCTCAGGCCCTCAGTGGGGGGGTCTGGGCAGAAAGGGGGCAGCAAAACTGAAAAGAGGGGATTTATCAACATTTCTGGGTATGTCTGAACCGAGGGTTGAAGCGCAGGGGTGCCCGTCACGGGGGGAGATGCCGCAGGATGGGGTGGAAGATGGAAACCTTCGTGGGCTCAAAAGGAGCGAGGCACATCCCCGCCCCGGTTTTACCACCCCCTGGGGCTGCATACGGGGGCCATGGGAAAGAAAGAGGCTGAAAACCCAGTGCGGTGCCTCCAGCCTCTCCCCAAAAGCTTGGGGGAGTGCTGAGGGCTGGGCTCAGGTGCTTGGAGGAGCAAATCGGAGGGGGGTACGGGGGGGGGAGGCAATTCCCACCCACTGTGGCTAATTGGGACTAATTGGCTTTTAAGGCAGTAAATGCTGTGGGGGGGAGATAGCGTGAAATGAGGACTGGGATGTCCCAGGAGGAAAGGGGTAAGAGGGCTGGGGGACATGCTGCGGTGGGGACAGAGGGGACATCCCAGGGGGACCGGGTTCCACGCCACGCAGCCGCTCCCGGGCCGGGCTGTGCCAAGGCGGCTCCTGCAGTGCCCTCTTGTGTCGCCTGCACGCAGCAGGAGCTGGGGCCCCACTCGTGTCCCCTCCCACGGCCGGTGCCTGTGCCCACGCCACCCAGCCCGGCTTCACACCAGCACTCCGCTGGGGCCAGCCCAAAGGAATTAATAGTGAAAAGCAGAAAAGCTGGGCTTAGGTATTAGCATGTCACATTATTATTACTGTTTTTCCTAGAAAGTTGTTTTCTGTAACGGAATAATCTCATAAAAAGGCAGCGAGCGTGGGTGCTCTCTCTGCAATGTTACTACTGGCAGAGGTGCCAGGGGCTTATTCAAAGTCCCGTGCTTGCCCAGCCAGGGGATGCTCCCGACAGAAGGGAAGGACCAGGCTCCTGGGCTGCGTCTCCCCTCTGACCACGTGCTGGGGGTATTGGAGGTTTTCTCCCCAAATCCGGGCCCCACATGGGCCCAGGACCCCCCAGCAGGACATTGTTGGTGTCCCCACCGTGGGTAAGCAGCCTGGTGATGGTGTCAGCGCGGCTTTCTGGGGGTGACAGAGGGCACCCCAAAACACAACCAGGACGTTCCCTGGCCGGCGTTGGGGTGCTGGTGGTTGGACCGGCCCCATCCATCCAGGGATCCAGCCTGGATGTGTGAGCACACCCAGGGTGCAGAGACGTGGGCTCGCAGAGCGGCTTCGGGGAGCCCCAGCGGGCTGGGGAACGGTAGCGCCTCACGGGAGGCACGGGATGAGGCTGTACCTGTAGGGACCTTGCCCAAAACCATGGCCCAGGGATTCACAAGGATTCAGGGTGCAGGTGGCCGTGTCCCCTCGCAGCTCAGCAGTCCCAGAAGGGTTATTCTGGCCCAGTGCAACCACCATGTGATGGGACCCGGGTTAGCTTTTATCTGTTATTCTTTTTCCTGAAGCAGGTATCGCTTCTGGTTCCAGTGTCAGCCTGGGGGAGCTGCTGTTACTCCTCCACTTCTCAAACAGGGTCGCAGACACGGACGCAACCAACCTCCCACCACCACCCCTGCATTTTAACTGCAACGCGATGCTCTTCCCGTAAACGGGGGACATCCCGCTGCTCCACGCGACGGCGGGTCTCCGTGGAGGGCACAGCTGCCTCTCCCCATCCCTTGAGACCCCTTCTGCCTCAAGTGCAGCTTTCACCGTGTACCCAGAGCAAAAGGGTATCGGTTTTTGAGCTAGATGAGCACCTATTTGCAGGAGTGAGGCTGCAAGGACATCTGGGATCTCTTCTTGCTCTTCCACCAGCCCTCCCGTCCTCGCTAACGGCAACAACCTCCCCTATCTGGTAGGAAAACAGGAATGTGTGTGAAGTGCAAGGAGCTCAACATTCCAGCTAAAGATACCAGGAACACAGTGTGATGAGACCGTAACTGTACCGAGACCGAAGGTGGGGAGGAATTGTTGCATCAAAGGATTTTGAACGATTTTGGTCTTACTGGCTTAATGGAGTAGATTTTTTTTTTAAGGTCTTTCCCTCCAATTCCTTTAAGTTCTGTTCTAATCAGGTCAAAAGCTGATTTGCAAATAATCACCAGAGAGGGAGAAAAAAACCCAAGAGATTTAAGCCCAAGCTGTGCATTTCATACTATTAATTGAAAGCCTGGGAGAGATAATGTGTCCTTTCTCCTGGCTGAGCCCCATAAGCTGCTACTAGCAGCAGCCTCCCCACCCTGCTGGGGGATGCCTCCTGCCTGGGATTACAGCTGAGCACACAAGGGCAGGACTCAGGGAGCATCCAGCTGGGGTGTCAGCAGCGTGGGGAGCACAAAAACAAGCAGGGCACACACAGAAGTCCCTGTCTGAAAGCAGGGATTAATAGGGGAGAGACCATTCCCACCCAGCACTGCCTCCTAGCTTTGTTAATACGAACAAGTCAATGCTCAAATATTTCTCTGCTGCCCATTTCCAGCACATATTTATGTGCATGTTGTATGGGGGCCTTACAGCATGAATTTTTTGGGACAGATTCGATGCGTGCACATATGCATATATGGATTTATATAGGCGCGTTGCCCTGCAGAGGTCCAGATGCCCACACTGGCACCTCCTGGTGCAGGGAGCCCCTATCCCGTCTTCCAAGTCCCCACGCGCCTGGAGGAAGGAAGAGGTCAATCAGTGAAATCCACTCTGGTATTAATTACACGCCACTACTGGGGTTTAATTGCTAATCCCCATTCTAATCACCCTCTCTGTTATATTTCAGCCAGCACCTAAGGACACCGCATGTAGTGAATAAAATATATCAGAATTTACTTCCGCTTGTGCCCCGCTTCGGAGCAGGGGCAGCGCGAGGCGGGCAGCAGCGCCAGCCGGCGCAGACACGAGAAGCGAGTATTACACAACAGACCTGCTGTCTCACAGGAAGGTAGTCGCGGCACATTCATGAGTCAGTGAAATCCCCCCCCACCCCAACCCAAATCAAGTGGTTTGTTTTTTTTTTT
>VXAL01005614.1:0-36248 GCA_013399475.1 Chauna torquata | reverse complement strand
GGCCGCAAACGACGTCTCTCTGCCATGGCAGGGTTTGTGATCCGGCCACCCGAGCACAGCGAGAGCAAAAGAGGTCTGTTAGGGAAGCAACGCGCCATAAAAATCTGCGCTTTCTAAAACTTCCTGCTGCTCTGATGAAAGGGCGGGAGAGAAAATATATGATATTCGCTCTCTCTCCCCCCGGGCCCTGGGAATTCAAATGTGGTTACCAGCAGCCCAGCTCCGCTCCTAACGTGATAAGCACTCCACAAAACGAAAGCAAACAGGCTCAGAGTGCAGGAAACGGCCGCGACCATGGCAATATTTCTTCGTCTTCTCCCTCCAGTGCTTTCTTCGGAGGGAGGGGGGACAGAGGGAATTATTTCTGGAAGCTATTGCAGCGGTTTATTTTTACCGCAGGGGCCCAGGGAAAGCTATTGCTCTGCCCCTGCGTTTCCGCAGGACCGGCAGCGCCGTGCCATGGCACGGGAACGCAGCGCAGCGATGGGATGCAGCGGCCGGAGGGCGATGCTGGGCTCCAGCCCGCTGAACAGCCAGGGAACGAGGTGCTGCAGGGCGGAAAAGGTGGTGAGAAACGGGCACCAGGAGCAAAACCCTCCCGCAGCCCCGTGCGTGCAGCCCTGCGGAGCGCAGCCCCTGGCTCTGCCGGCCGGCCCCGCAGCCGCCTCCGGGTCCCCGAGGGTCCCTGAGCGCCTGCTCGCACCAAATGCACACAAACGCCCACAAAAGCAGCCCCGGCAAAGCCCACGCGCTGCTCTGGGCTCCCTTTGCGCACCCAGAGCCCGAGCCGGGCACGTAACCACGCATCACTGCAACGCACCGCTGCCGGCGAGAAGGGGACGCCCCAGTGGGGCTGCAGTGGGTTGGGTACTTGGAAGAGCAGCAAAGAGCAGCGAGACAGCGCCGCGTTCAGTTCCGACTCGCTCCATCTGCTCGGACCTGGCAGGGGATGCGATGCCCCTGCGACCCGGGGAGGAGAGGGAAAACCCAACGGAGCCACCACGCCGCCCTCGCTTAGCGCTTTGAGAAACAACCACAGCGGCTTCAAACAGTGAAGTATTAACGTGCTTCCGACCAGCGTGCCAAACCCCCCTGCCAGGGCGGCGTTTAGGAACACCCGTTGCGGGGTCCCCTCCCTCACGCTCAGCAGCACGGAGCAGGGGGGCCGGGCAGGGCTGTCCCCAGCCTGGGGACAGGCTGCGTGGCAGGACTGACGTCCCCAAAACCAGGCAGCCGCTGCCCATCCCCGCGGGGAAGCACAGGGCGCTGCTGGGGACACGTCCCCGCGGGGGCGGCGAGGGAGCGGGGAGCTGCCGGTGCACGGCTCCAGGGGCGAGACGAGCGGTTCCGGACGAGCAAACTGCTCCACGGGTCCCGGAGGCACGGCTGTCCCCTCGGGGCTGGGTTACCAGCAGCCTGTCCCCAGCCCCGCGATGGCAAAGGGACCCTGCAGTCTGTCTAAAGCTGCCCAGGAGCAAAACCCGACCCGATTCACCGCGGCTCCGTGCAGCGCTGGCACTGCCCCAGCTGCTCCCCTGCCCGTGCAGAAGCCCCAGCACGGACGGGCAGGGAACCGGCGGCTGCTTCGGCTCCTCGTGGGGATGTGCAGGGACCGCGCCACGCGGCGGAGGGCAGGGGACAATGACAGGGGCTGCGAGCGGTGACCCGATGGGGGCCTGGGCGACCAGGGTGCCACTTGCCTTGGGATGGGGTGCGATGGGATGGGATGGGGTGGGGGGACCTCCGGCTCCAAAATTCCTACAGCGCAGCTCCCTCTAGTGTCACACCAGCCCTCCAGACCTGCCACCGCGCAGGGACAGCACCCAGGAGGCAAGGTCACCGCCGCGCAAGGACGGTGCCCACGGGGAGAGTCCCCAGGGCCGTGTGGGGACAGCAGCCACGAGGAGGGTCCCCAGCGCGCAGGGACAGCGCACGCAGGGACGCGAGCCCCAGGCCACTGCCCCGCGGGCAGCCCGGGGCACGGCACGGCCAAGCCCTGCGGCCGCTCGCTGCTCGCAGCCGAGGAGGCGGCTGATGAAGCACTGGCAGCCAGACCGAAAGCTCATCCTGGCCTAATTACTCCTCATATTCAGGTCATCAGTCTTGGAGGGGGTGATGGTGCTCCTCCGGAGCAGCTGCCAGCAGCGATGCCGCCCAGGGCTTGTCACACGGTCACGCCGTGCCAGCTCTTCCCAGGTAAAGAGAAGGCACCAGGAAGGCAGGAGGCTGCTCCCAGCCGCGGCCGAGCCAAGCCGGGGTGCCGGGGGGGGGCACGGCACCTGCTCAGCCCCGGGGCCAGGCCGGGGCCAGCGCTCGGGGTGCGCGGGGCGCGAGGACCGCGCTTGTGACTTTGGGGTGGCAGGGCTCCCCGGGCTCCCCGCTGCAAGCACACGCGGCGCGGTGGCCGCCCACCCCGTTTGATCTCCCTGTAAGCAGACAGCTCTCAGAAGTCGCTAATTCTCTGCCGGGGTGGGGTTTAAAAGTGTATTAAAAAGGGGGTGGGAAAAGAGGAATTTTGCCGCAAAGATTGATGCTGACAGCGAGCCGTGAGAAGGCAAGGGCAAGCCACCGCATGCAAGCCTGTCATTTCGAATCAGAACGCGCCGCCAACCTCGAGGGACTGTTTTGATCATTAACGCAAAGGATTTTTTCATCGCTTTACTCAATCAAATTAATCTGAAGTGAAAAACGTGGAGCTGACAAAGGAAATGTTTATAAAGCAAACTATGCGACATCAAAGGCGACGGGGCGCCCGGCTCCCACGGCTGCCGGCACGCAGGAGCCCGGTGCGCTGCGCTCCCGCGCGAGCCCCAGCGCCGCGCCGCAAGGTTATGAGGGGCTTTCGGGACGGAGGCTGCCTCCACCCGCAGCCAAACGGCTTTTTGCTTCTATTTATGGGGGTCACTGGCTCCCGACCAGCCACTTTGGGAACAGGAACCGCTGGCAGCTGGCGGCTGCCCTGCCTCGCTCCTTCTGCTGCTGAAAGCGGTCCAAGCGCAGCAGGAGGAGCACGGCTCCCGCAGCGAGGCTGCGCCGCCGCCTGCCTCCCGCCCGGCCCTCGGGACGCATCCTGCGCCCACCCCTGCCGGTGCGGTGCCCGGCGGAGCCCCCGCTGCAGCGCCGCGAGGAAGGCAGGACCCTCCTCCTCCTCCTCCTCCTCCTCCTCCTCGGCACTGCCTGGACACAGCCGTGGCCTTCTGCACGCTGCTTGCGAGCAGAGTGTGGGAGGAAAAGGGTGGCCTTGAGCAGCAGGCGAGCAGGGCAGGGTAGCAGAGCCCCGACGCGGCGTCCCCGCTGCCAGGGACGCGGTCTGCTAGCCCGGCCGAAGCAGGACACCGCGCCGGCCCGGCCCGGCCGCGGGAAGGGGCTGGTGCTTGGCGCGGTGCTCTGCCTGCCCAGCAGCACCCCGCTTTTGGCCCAAGGGACGGGGGGCTTGTGCTCCCCCGAGCTGCCCACCAAGGCGTCCCCCCCGCAACCATGGCTCCTGCCCCTCTGCCAGGGGCACCCCAGGACCGTGCTCCTTCCCCGAGGGCAAGCGGCCGCTGTCTGCAGACCCCCAGAAGCCCCCGGCCGAGCAGGAACACGCTGCTCGCCCAGCAGCACGAAGCGCTGCTGCTGCTGCTCCAGGTACCGGCGCGAGGCCGCTTCCATTTCAGAGTCCTGAGCTCTCTTCAGAAGTCCCAGCAACATCCTCGCAGCCGCTTTCGAGCACGACAAGTGACAGACTTCCCATTACAAAAGTCTCGCAAGCTGCTTTTTTTTTTTTTTAATATATAAACAGGGCTCTGAAATGGAAAGATGCAATTAGGCATGGAAATAGTCCTCAATGAGCAGCAGTGAGCAGCCTCGCTATGAAGGAAATTGATTTTATTTGACCATTTTATGAGCATTTGAAAATTGCATCCTGAGCATGTGCTTCAGTAGTTAAGTGCACATTATATTCTTCATTCCCCTGAATTGCTCTAAACCAGCCTCGAAAAATATGCCAGGGAAACAAAGGAAAAAATAAAATTATGCAGGTACGCAGCGCTCCTGGATAACCAGGACACGACGCGAGACCCAGGAAGGAGCAGGGATGAGGCACGGGGGATGCTCCAGCTTTGGGGCACCCGGCAACTCGCTGCCGGGAGCCGGTCCTGCCGCCCCCGGAATCGCAGCGCCGACCCCATCCCCGCCGACCGGGGTCCTCCAGCACCCACCCGCACCGAGGGCGAACGAGGGCCTCGCCGCCGGCCCCGGCCCCTCCGTACCTTCTTCCCGATGAGCTTCTTGCGCAGGAACTCCCGGGCCTCGAACATGTAGGGGATGTCGTAGAGGGGCCTCAGCTTCCTGTTCTTGTCCTGCAGCGGGGGGGCAGAGAGAGGGGCACAGGTCAAGGGGAGCTCCCAAACCCCCCCTGCGGAGCTGGAGCACCCCGGCAGCTCCCCTGCCCGGACAGACCCCCCAGTGCTGGTGCACCCATGGGTGCTCCGGGAGCAGCCCCCGAGGGGGCGGATAGCAGGCTGGGGGGGTCACGCAGCGCAGGCGGGGCACGCCGAGCGTCGCTGCAGCCACAGGGCTGCCAAAATCCCTGATCCGCCCTGGCAGCGCCACAGCGGCCCCCGGGCACGGCGAGCACCCTCCCGCGAGGACGCGCCGGCACGGCGGCATCGCTCAGCGCCGGGCCGAGCATCTCACCCAAATCTGAGTGGCAGCTCTGTAACGGGAGGGGCCGGAGGGGTGTTTGGGTCGGGGGGACTGCCAGGGTCCCTCGAACAAGCCGAGCAGCGCATCCCCCCGCCAGCCCCGGAGGTCTCTGGACGCAGAGGGAAGCACCAAGGGTCTCAAACCCTGAAACGCGGCACGCAGCAGCAGCCCCTTCCCCTGCTCTCCTCCACTCCTGCCCAGGGGAGGAAAGGATAAAGCCAAAAGAGCTCTGTAATTAAGATAGCTTGCAAGCTGGGTACGCGGCCTCTGCTCACGCAGGTTCCTGCACAAAAGTTGCTCATTAGAGAAGCTCATTACTGGCCAGTGATTAATAGCATTTGCAGGATGAGACGCCAAGGAAAGGGACTCGGAGGGCGTCCTGCCGCTTGCTGCCCATCAGCCGCTCGGGGCATCTCGCGGTGATAAAACCCCTTCAAAGGCCGAGCAGAAGGGGAGTTTCCAGCAGAAACAGCAGAGGGGATTTGAGCAGCAACAGCGGGGCCGGGCACGTCCCGCTGCATGCCGGGGGCGGAAAGGGGCCGGGGCGGGCAGAGCTGAGCTGAACCGCTGCAGGGACCTGTACGGCACGGCCCCGCACTGCCGCTGATCGGGATTTGCAGTAGCAAGCCCAGCGATCGGTACCAGATAATATACGATCACCTATACAAGGCGCGTCCAGGACTGGGCTGAGCGGAGCCACGCTGCCTCCTGCGCCCCGGGGAAAGCAGCCTGGAAGCCACCCGAGGAACCGCGCGGCACCCAGCAGGAGCGATGCGAAGTCGGAGCCGGGCTGAGAGCCCGGCCGGCCAGAGGGCAGCCGGGAGCTCCCTCTGAATCCTGATCCCGGCCCCTGAGCATCGCCCCACGGCTCGGGACAGGGGCACGTCCTACCCGGGAGCAAGAGAGCAGGAAAGCAGGAACGGGACGGAGCTGTCAGCTCCTGCACCACAGCCGGGACAGAGCTGAATTGACGGAGCCTGGCATCCCCGGGAGACGTTTTCTGCACTGCGAACACCTGGCTCGCAGACCTCGGGTGCTGCACAGGGCTGTCCGCTCGCTACGCTGGGCCAGTGCGGTGCAATGCACCCAAAAACCTGCTGGGGGGACTCAAAGGGCACGGCACGGCACAAGGCTGACCACAGCTGCAGCTGGGGTAGGTTCACCATGGGACTTCCAAGACCCCAGATTTGCACTGCCCCTGCCCCGTGGCAGAACCAGCCTCGATGCCGGCAACACTGGCAATTCCCCGAGTGCCACGGGTCCCTCCTGCCACGGTCACCGCAAGCGCCCAAAGCAGGTGCCTTGCAAGAGCAAGGGCAGGCGTGCAGTAACGTCCCCGGGCTTCGGAGCTTTGGGGATCGAACAATTCCTGGACCAGAGACGGTGTCCTTGGGTCCACTGCCCTCAAAGGGCTCATCCCCCATGGATGCAGTGCAGGGTGTGACAAAACTCGCTTTGCAAGCGGTGCCAGCGAGCTGCTGGGCCCCGTCTCCGGAGGAAGCTTCCCCAGCGGTCGCTGTTTGTGTCCGTGTGACTCTGGACAAACCTTGTGCTTTGCCGCACGGGCTCCACGTGCAGCAAGAGCCTGCAGGCACAAAACTAAGCCACCAGTTTTCATGATCGTCATGTAAAAGGAGTTCTCCTTGCACCTTCAATCTGAGCCTTCAGCCAGCCATGGCTCACTACAACACCTGCAACTGAGGGACCAAGGCACCACCTTTTTTCCGTAGGGATTTCAGCAGCAATGGAAACATTGGAAGGTTTGGAGAGGATCTGCAGCACCCACAGGGTGTTCTCTGGTGCTCCAGAAGTTTTGCAATTACAGCAAAAAACATAATCGCTATTCCTCACGACTCAAACTGCCGCGGGCGAAGCAGGAGCTGGCAGGGAGCAGAGCAGCCGCCGTGCCGTGCCAGCGCTCGGTCGCGGCCGCGAGGTGCTGCCCACGGCTGCGGCAGGCGGTGGGGCCCCGAACCGAGCACCATGTTTGCACCGCGGCCAAAGGAAGAGCTGGGGCTGCTCTTGCTTAGATGGGAGCGATGCAAAGAACGGAGACGAGGCAGAGAGCCGGCAGCAGCTGAAAGCAAAGGATTTTGGTGCCGGGAACATCGCCCAGCGCCAAGCCTGCAGCGGTAGGCGAGGAGCAGCATCCTGACGCCGGAGGCAGGCGCTGCTCCCACTCGCGCAGCTCCAGCGAGCCCTGCTGCTGTGCCCGGGAAGCACCGCGCCACCCGCTTTCCAACCAGTGCCGCCGTCCAGAGGCTCGCCGGGGCTCCTGGACCCGATACCGGAGCTCTCGGCACAGTGCCGCAGAGGCTGCCGCCAGCTCGAGGGCAGCTGCGGCCGCGCTGCCAGGAGCAGTGGATGCCGCAGCCAGAGCCTCCAAATGTCCCCGCCACTGCAAGGTGGTGCTCGGCACGGGCCGCAGAGCCAGCGCCAGCACCCGCCCGCGGGGTGGGCTCCTGCCGGGCACGGAAACCCGCAGCTGGCCCCGGCGTGGGGTTTCGTCCCTCGGTACGAGAGCTCCTGGCACCGTGACGAGGACCCACCAGGCAGGGCGAAGGGAAGAGCCGGCTGCCGCTAGCCGGTGGCCCCGGTAAACCTCGCTCCTGCGCAGCAGCAGGGGCTCGGCTCAGCGCATCCAGTCGTCCCCGTGCCCAGGTCCTGTGGGTGGCACAACCACAGCTCGGCCACGGCGTGGAGCAGGTGGGGGGCACGCAGCAGGGCGCGGGGGGCTGTGAGCTGCCGCCTTCCCCCGGTGGACCCACACCAGGGCCGCCAGGACACACACGTCCCCAGGAACGGGAGATGCCAGCAGCGGGACGCGGGGCGAGCCCAGCCCTGCCAGCGGTCCCGGCCACGCCGCGGCCATTTCTGACCCCACAGCTTCAGCCCCCGAGACCACGGCCAGGCTGCAAACCCAAAGGCCCCCGGATTTGCTCCCCCTCGCCCTGCACCTGCTGCACCCTCTGCTCGTCCCTCGCCCCCCAGGAGCAGCCCCCGCCTCCCCATTAGCGCCCGTGAATAACGAAGACCCGTCCCGACGGCAGCACTGGGGCCCGTCCCGTGCCTGTGGCAGCAGCCGGGGCAGAGCGAGCGCAGCGCAGCCTCGCTGCCCAGCCAGGGGAGCCGAAGGGAGGAATAAATTGAAAAGGACGAGATAAGGCAGAAGCAGCAGGAAATGAAGGAAACGAATCAGATGGGAGAGGGAGCAAGAGAACAAAGACAACGGCCATTTCGCTCCACGGTTTTCCATAATGAATGAGGCTTTGATAGAGTTCCTGATTTCCTAGGCACCGCTCGCAGGCTGCTGGCTGGACCCGCTCGCTCCCTGTGCCTGTGCCGCTCAGTGCAGCCGCCCCGCCAGCCGCCGGAGCTGGAGTCGGCCGGATTCTGCAAGGGCATCCCCATGCACAGCAGTGAGCGGTGCTAAACCCGTCCCTGCAGGAGGACCCTGCTCCACTCAGCGGCTGAAAACTCCTTTGCAGGTGCGGCGAGGACGGGACCTGAGCCTCACAGGGCACGGGAATGGCAGAGACGGGATTTCTTCCCAAAAGGAGCTCTGCTGCGCACCGGGTGCTTGGGCGAGGGCGGCACGGACCCGTGACGCGGGATGCTGCACCGCGGCCCGGCGGGGCTTTTACTGCGCTCAGCTGCCTTTCCCAGCACGGAGGGGTCTTTCTTCTCACCCTCATCCACACAAAGCCGGGTGAGTGCACAGGCACCGCAGCGCCGCGTCGCTGGAGAGGTGGGCGGGTGGCCGGAGGAAAGTGCAGCCGCCCCGCACAGGGAGCACGGCCGCTGCTGTAGGAAATGCTGGCACTGCTGGCGCCGTCCCACCGAACGCCGCGGGGCCGGCTCCCTGCCTGGCCGGGCACACTGCGGGAGGATGCGCTATTCGCACCGCTCCCCTCCCCGGGGACGGAGGTGTTTCCGTCACTTGGCTGGTGCCAGAAAAATTCCCAGCCCTGCGCTGGAGCTGGATCGAGCTGCGCGAGGAATCCCGCAGAGCTCGCAGCGCGGTCTGCACGGAGCTGCCGGGGCATCCCCCGGCCCCCTTCAGCACAAAGCCGGCCTCGTGCCCTTGCGGCGGGGCCAGGCTGCTCCCAGATGAGCAGCAGGGATGACTAACTCCTCATTTCACAGTCCAGCGCTGCAAAGCAGCGGAACGCAGCAGCAGCCATCGCTCCGCTGAAAAATCACCGCGCGGGGACAGCGAAGGGGCCGAGGAGCCGGGCAGGCTGAGCCCCCGACGCGCTGCTGCGTGGATGCTGCACTCCGCCGTGCCTCCATCCGCATCCCGCTGCGGAGACGATGCGCGGGCTGCGCAGTGGGAGGGCTCGAGGGTTTGGCTCGGTGTCTGTCCTGGCGCACCGAGGGGCACCGAAGGACACTGAGGGACAGTGAGGGACAGCAAGGGGCACCGAGGGTCAGGAGGGGCACCGAAGGACAGCGAGTGACAACGAGGGGCCGTGTGCTCGCACAGCCCAAGCCGCGCGTGGGCGGTGCTGACCTCCCCCTCCACCCCTTCCCAATTACATCCTAACAAACGCGGAGCACAAAGCCAGCTTCCATTTACTGATTGCTGCCTGCTGCCAAATATTGATTCTTTTTCAAGCGTAGCAGTGGCCCAGACAGAGCCGTGCGCTGCCCACAGAATAAAGGGCCGGCTGCGGCGGCGTGCGGCACTGCGTGCCTCTCTGGGTGCTGGTGACTTGAACCATCTCGTGGGAAACGCCCACGGTGCGGCGCAACGGACCCGCCAGCCTGGCCAAAAACCCAGGGCAGCTGCTCGGGGGCAGCAGCTTCACAGGGCCCAGGAGAGCCCTGGAAATGCTGCGTGCCCGGGGGGTCACCTCCCCGCTCTCTGCTCCCCTACATGGGGAGGAGACAGGGGCCCTGAGGCACAGAGCAGCCGGACCCGCAGAGGAGCCCCCGCGCAGCCAGGTGGGCGCAGCAGGACCTGCACCCTCCCCACCTCTGCAACGACAGCGGTCAAAACGCTGAAGCAACCACCAAAATAAATGCTCAAACGCTGCCTCTCCCGTGCAGCCAAATCCACCCTCTCCTCCCTGCAAAGCCAGCGGCTGCTTGCTGCTCCCCGGCCCCATCCAAGCAGCTCCAGGACGCCCATCCTGGGGGCATGCAGCAAGCTGCTGGCTCAGTTCGGGCTCCTGCTCTGCCTGCGGGGCTCCCAGAGCACCTCCTGACCCCGAGTCCTCAGCGTGCTCCCGGGTGGCCCAGGGCGCGCTTGGCTCAACGCGCAAGCAGCTTTCATCCGCGCACCTTTGCAGCGCGGCCATGCTGGGACACGGAGGGAACACGGGTGGCAGGATGCAAAGGGATGCGGGTGGCGGGATGCGAAGGGACGCGGGCAGCGGGATGAAAAGGGACGCAGGTGGCAGGACGCGACGGGACGCGGGCAGCGGGATGCGCACAGCGGGTCCCTCCTGAACTCCAGCAAGGTCACGGCGAAGCTTCAAAGCAAATAACGCTGCTCCAGCTCCTGTCTACTGCTTTGCACAGGCAAAGCCCTGTGCAAACACCAATTAATCCTCACTAACGAACTCCAAATTTATTGCTTGTTTAAGTGTCTATCTGGCACAGGCTGTTAAGTTCCTAATCCCATCCAAGACAGCGTTTGGGAAGGGGAGGAGCGGGGACGGGGATGTTGGGAGCGAGCAGTGAAGCCCTGCACAGCCCCGGCATCGCCTGGCCCGCAGCGCAGCGCCGGGGGTGCTCGGGATGCCAGCTCCAATTAAAATCAGTCGAGGAGCGACCTGATGGCGGCTCCGCAGCCCTCGCACGAGTAGGGTACGAGAGTCGCTAGCAAAGATGCCTGAGCTCTGCTCGTAAAGCACGGGTGGGTGACGGGCCGGGCTCCCGTGGTGTGCATCCTTCGTCCCGCCCGGAGCGTGGCCGGGGCAGAACGAGCGCTCCAGACAGGCTCCTCTGCCCGCCGTTTAACCAGGGATTTCCAGGGCTTGTGGAAAGCACCGCAGCTGTATTAATGAGGAGCGGGGAAAAGCCGGCCCTGGAAGCAGCGCTCAAGTGCTTAAAATCCTCTCCTGCAAGTGCGGCTGTCACTCTCCACAGAATCGCACAAAAGCAAACGTTTGCCTTAAGAGAAAAGAAAAAGCCGTGACTGTGGAGCGGCGCACGGGTCTGCGGCCATGCAAAGCAGGCCACCCTCCCCGGGCCGTGCCGCGGTGTGCCGGGAGCCCCCGCCGTGCCGGAAGCCGCTGCTGTGCCAGGACGCACCACTGCGCCGGGAGCCCCCGCCGTGCCGGGAGCCACCTCTGCGCCGCGCCACGCCAGAAGGCACCGCCGCGCCGTGCCGGCCGAGGAGGGGCTGGGTCTCCCCCGAAGCCGCGTCTTGGTGACGCTGATGAAAAATGCAAAAACCCTTCTGTAATTCCCAGAACAACTAAAATGCAATGATCTGTGCCGGGAGTCGGATAATAGAAACATTTAAGCATCCAATACATATCGCCCTTAAACGCTACCCTGTCAGCCACCATTAAATACCGTTTTGCTGGCCTGTAAAAATGATATTTCATATCGGAGGGGAAGTGGCCCGGTAGATCATTCTGGGAAGCCGTTCAAGAACTTGGACACATGTTCGAGGTTTTGCAAATAAACATTAAAAATCAATGTAAGAGCAAGGATGCTAACTAAACGCTACGTCCATCAAACACCCAGCAATTACAGCCACATATAAAGATACTGCTTTTTTAAACCTCTTTTCAAGCCAGGAGCTTGAACCGCAGCAGCGTGCCCGCAAGCTGCCCCTGCTATCTGCACGCAGCAAGGGTTACGCTTCCAGCTTCCCGCGTTTTCCCCAGTCCTGCAAAGCCGGGCGCCGGGCGGTGACATCTCCCGGGGCAGCGGCCGGGGGACTCGGGGTCCGGCACGAGGCGGTGCGGGCCCGCCGAGCGCATCGCCAAACGCAGCCCGCGGTCTTCCCAGAGGCGGCGCGTAACGGTGCGCAGGGAAGCGACGTCCTCAGCCGCGTCCCGCTGCGCCGGGGGAGCGGGAAGGGCGAGAGGGACGGCTCGCCATCAGCAGGAAGCCCTCCCCTGGCTTTTTCCCCCGCTGCCGCAGGGGAAGGGCTGGGAAGGCTGAGCAGAGCAGCGCTGGGAGCCCCTGGCCCTCCAGGCAGGAGATGGAGCCTCCAATAAAGCTCCCGAGCTCTGGAACGGCTGCAGGAGGGGAGGGGAAAGCAGAGGGTTTCGGGAACAGCTGTCAGAGCGCATTTCCGGGCGAGCCGGCACATCTGGCTCGGGCACCCTCCCCGCAGCGCCAGGCCCCCGCAACCCCGCAGCGCAGCGCACGCCGATAGGCGGCCCCGGCTCTCCCGGCTGCCAGGGGAAAGGCATCAGCCATGCAAGAAAGGGAAAAAAAAAAAAAAGCAAACAAGCTTATTAGCCTTATTTAATTAAGGGTGTGCATCGAGGAAGCTGTTTTATTATCGAGAAAGTCGATGCATCGAGCGTCATCTTCGGAGTTTCAGGAAGAGGGGAGGGGGTCAGCCGCTCGCCCACGCTTGGGGGAAGCGGAGAATTTTAAACTGGAAATCAATAGCAGCATGCTGCTGCCTCGCAGGCTGCCCGCAGACACGTGCCGGGGAAGCCAGGAAAAAAAAAGGGTTTCTTATTTCGAATGAAACATGGAGCGTCCTGAAAGTGGGTCCGAGCCGCGCGCCCTGCACGGGGCAATGAGTGCGGGGGGACGGCACCCCCAGCCCCTCCTCCTCAAACCGCTCACGTGTGGCTTTAAACACCCAGCAGGATGAGTGAATTACGGCCCTCTCGTCAAATTAAAATCATTACGCTGCACAGCAGCCAATTAATGCCTATTTTCAGGAAGCCAGCGGCCTGTATCTGCCGCGAAGGACGGTGCCCTGCAGCAGGAGGGGTTTGAACAGAAAGCGTCCGCGGCTCCTCGCTGCCCTCCCAGAGCCCGGTGCCCCCAGGGGCACGGGGCTCCCCACGCCCATTGCCCCGGTGCCCGGCTCCCTCAGCCCAGGATGACGGAACCCGCTCGGCGCGGAAGGGGCCAGCAGCCTGCGCGTGAGCCAGGAGCATCGCCGTCCGCGGTGCAGGGTGGCTGCAAACCGGGCGGTTGGCGCCCCGTATCCCCAACAGCCACGTCCCGGCACGGAGCTGCCTCCCGCACCAGCGCAAGTAGGGAAGCTTGTTATTCGTTAAGCAATTAGCACAGCGAATCGACTCGAAGTGACACGGAGAACAAGCCGTTCGGCGCAGAGCAGCGAGGCAGCGGCTGCCAGCCGTGGAGAGCGGCCGCGAGCTGCCGGCCGTGGGACCCCGTGGGGTCGGGGGCTGCCGGGGCCCTGCAGGCAGAGGGGGGCCCCCTCCGCCTTCCTTCTGCTCCCGGCGCCATCTGCCCACCCTTCCCTCCACATCCACCCGTCCACCCCTTCCCACCCCATCGCACCGCTCACGCTCTCCATGCCCTCCCCGGTGCCGCGGGACCCCCGGGCGCTGCCCCCCACCCACTCTTGCCAGGACCCCCGCTGAACCCCGCAGCGCGCCCGGGCGCAGCGCTCGCGAGAGCCCGGCCGCGTGTCGCCGCTCCCCTGGCGCAGCTGCCTGCGTTTCCGACGCATTTCTCTTTTTCCGAAGCACTCTCAAGCACCCTCCCCGTGCCTTCACCGACCGAAGGGAACCCCCGCTGCCGGGAGCGCCCCGCGCTCGCCCCGCTGTTGCTACAAGACAGCCCCCAGGGCACAATCCCCCTGCAAGCACCGCAAGCCGCTGGCAGCTATCCGACCCAGGGCAACTAATTGCACTAATGACAGAGCTGCAAGAGCCTCCCGTGCCTGCATCCGCCATCGCCTCGGCTTTGCACGAGGGATGCCGCAAGCGCCTGGTGCGCTCTGGAGCATCACGGTGTGCGTCACGGTGCACTTGCAAGGGGGAAGGATGCGACCCTCCTCCCCGGGGCCACGGGGCTCCCTCCGGCGGGCAGGGAAATCCCTGAGGCAGCAGTGCAGGGGGTGCACAAGAAAAGCCTCGAGTCCCCCCATGCTCATTGCCCTGCACGGGCAGCTCGCAAGGTCAGAAAGGGACGCACGGCGCGTCCCGGCCCCAGCCCTCCCGCCCCCGCACGGCCTCGGCTGAACCCGGCACACTCGGCTGGCGGGGACGCACCGACCGCGACATCCATCACCGGGGACAGCGAGGCGGTGACAGCAAACACGGTGACGCGCTTCTTGCCGGTGTTACAAGCACGTCCGACACCGGGGCTTGGCTACGGGGCTTTCAAGAGGAGACTGCAGCTGGCAAGCAAAAGCACGCTGCTGCCGAGCCTCTGGGGACAGGCTTTTCCCTGTCGGAGCCTCCGCAATGCATCGAGACTTTGGTCTGCAAGGGTGTCGAGGCACGCGCTTGGTTTAACAGCACACGCGCGGGCACGGGGGCATCACAAGCACCAGCACCGCCACCCCAGCGCCTCAGCCTGGGGAAGGTGCCAGGGGCACAGCACCGGGAGCAGCAACGGCTCCGGGAGAGCGACGTGCCGAGGTGCCTGCAGGACTCGGCTGAAATCCTGCAGAACGCTCAGCTGGGAAGCAAGGATGAGGGGCTCCCGCTGAAGTAACCGGCACTTCTGCTCGGGGACCCCCAGCCTGCACGAGCGGTGCCGGTCCCTGGGCGCGCGCACAGCGTCAGGTGCTGCTTTCAGCTTCTCCAGCACTGCGCTGAGCCCTGCCTGCTCTTCTGCAGAAGTGTTCTCCGCTCCCAGATCAGCCCCGCAGCAGCTCCCTTGCAGCAGGCACTTGGTGCCAAGGCAGCGCGAGCCCCTGAAGCACTTTAGAAGAACGATAAACGCAGAGCGGCCACGTCTGAGCCGCAGAGGAAGGGTTTTCAGCAGTGATAAGGGAGAGAGCACGCGCTGAGAGCCCCTTTGGGATTCACCGAGCGCTGGCACCAGCTCGGCTCCGCTCTGTGCACCAGCACGAGCCCCGTGGCCCCGGTGTTTTGGGGTGCCGCCGTCACCAGCAGCAGTGACCCCAACGGGGCCGCACGGGAGCACCGTGCCCATCGCAGCGGCCGGTCGCTAATGAGTTTGGCGAGCAGAGGCCGGCAGCCCCGGCCGCAGCTCTTTTCCCGCTGGTCTCAGAGAGGTGAGGGGAAGATCAAAGCATCTCCGTGGATATTCCTTCAGTTAACGAGAACAGCCGGAGTTAACGCCGTAAGAGGATTAGCGCAAGCAGCCATTCTGGGAGCTCCGTAATACTCAAAGGCTTCAGGGCAAAAGGACACCTCTAAAGTAACGGGGGTCGGGAAGAAGCTTCCCCGGGCGCCGGTTATCCCGTGGCTGCTGCGGCGGGGTCGCTGCCGCCTTATTCCCAAGCCCCAGGCTGCAGCAGGAGGGCAGGCAGGAGGCTTGCGAAGCCCCAGCGGGTCGCTGCCCAGGGCTGGAGGCGGCAAAGGAAGCCCCGTCCCGAAGCCGCCCCGCATCACCGGGGTGCAGCATCCCCGCGCCCGCTCCCCTCTCCGTGCCGGGCACCCCGGGGGTGTCCACGCGCCTCCCTGGTGCCCTGCCAGCCATGCGCAGATTTTGGGAGAAATTCAAAACTCTCCTCCATTTGCTCCAGCAGCGACTACAAGAGGAGAGCAGAGCAGCCAGGCACTGCGCACCGCTGGCGGGGACGAGCACCCCGGCACCGCCGAGCACACAAGGGGCTGACAGAACCCGGGGCCGGGAGAGGACGAGGAATGAAACCACGAGGATGCAAAACTGGGAGGAACGGCGCCCACGCGGCCTCTGCCAGCACCAGGAGCCCCCAGAAAACAGCAGCCCCCGACTCTGCACGCCACTGGGGCTTCCAGCAGCAGCCACAGCGGGAACTGGGGGGGACGCCCCGCGGCAGCGAGCACCGCGGCTGAATCGTCCCCACCCTGCACAGGCGGGCAGCGAGCCCTCAGGCGGGTGTGAGAACACCTCAGGCCCAGGAACGGCTCCAGCATCATTAGCAGGGTCCAATTAAAGGCAGAAACCAAGCTACTTTTGAGCTGAACATCTATAGCAAAAAAAGAAAGAGAGAGGCCCCCATTTCAATCGCTTTCATTATCAAAACAGACTCCCTGCCGGAGCCTTGTAATTGGAAGCCTACCATTTTAACGAGATTTGCATTTTATCAGAGCGTATTGACAGGGCCAACAGAAGCAGTCCCGCCTGGGGCTCCCCCAGCCCTGCGAGCGGAGGGACCAGGCACAGAGAGGTGCCCCCAGCACCCCAGCATCTGCCCGACCATTCTCAGCCCGCTGCGAGCGCGCCCGCCGCCTCTCCATGGCATGGGAGAGCGCGAGCAGAACAGGGCTTTGCTGCCCTCCTCCTCCTCCTCCTCTTCTTCTTCCTCCTTCTCCTCCCCAAAAGCCAGGCTGCAGAAGCGCCCATCGGCTGAAGCACCGCCAGAATCGCACGCAGCCGACGTGCATCCCTGCGGCAGTTTGCGGGGCACCCAGGAGCCGAGCCGTGGGTATCGCACCCGCAGCGCGCAGGCGGGTCGAGCGGCAGCTCCTGGCACGGCTCGGGGCCGGGCTGAAGCCACGCACATCGCCGCAGCGAGCCGTCCGCATCCTCGCATCCCCCTCCAAGCCGGTCTCCTTGCGGGCCAACAAAGCCAGGGCAGGAGAGTGACCAACCTGCGGAAAGCAGCTGCTGGGAAGGGCAGCGGCTGCTGCGTCCAGGCCACTGTCTTTTTCAGTCTTATCCTGCGCCCGTCCTCTGCCTCCCCATAGAACCATTCAGCGCCCGGCCCCAGTGTTTATGGTGCTGCCGGGACGGCCTCGCACGCTGCTCCGGTCTCCCCCTCCCCTGCGCTTCAGCTCTCCGCGCTCCTGAGCTCGTTCCTGCAGACTCTCCAGCAACCATCAACCTCCATCAAGCCTGAAAGCATCTGCTAAGCCCCTTCCAGAGGCTCTAATTTAAACCTTCTGCCTGCTCCCCCACGTCGCCCCGGCACCTCGGTCACGGGGGTCTCCTCCTCCGCCACACCGCAATGGGAAGGGCGGGGGGAGCGCCCACCCCGTGCCCCACAGCCCCCGGGGCGCAGGGCTTTCTCTGCGTTCAAGCCCAGCGGGGCGCGCGCCAACTGGCTGAAGCCAGGGCTGGAGCGACGTCCCCATCGGTCTGACCCACGGACGCCGGGCACGGCGCCGAAAGCCACCCGCTGCCCTGCCAGAGCCGTGGGTCGGCAGCCCCCAGTCCCCCAGGGGCTGGGGCTACGCGCCTCTCCCCAGGTTAAGGACGCGAGGCTCGCCTCCTCTCTGGATGCAACAGCAGCTGTTTAGGCTGGGATCCCCTTGCACGCAGCGTGCTGGATTGCACCCCAAACTGGGGAAAAAAAAAAAGCTGAGAAAAAAGCCCCTGCTCCACGAGTCGCAGCGCGGCGTCAGCCCGGGAGCGCGCAGGAGACGTGCAGCGCCGCAGCCGTTGCCGCAGCTCCCTCCCCTCGTCGCCAGCCGAAGCAGCAGGTGGAGCAGGACGCGGCGCTTTCCGCAGGAATTTCAGCCTCTGCAGGCAGCGCCTTCCACCGCACACACGCAGCTCCGCGGGGGTCCCCGACCTCGCCCCCCCTCGGCCCGCATCCCGCCCCGTGAGAAACGCGCGTCCCGCAGCCGGCACCGCGGCGTCCCGGGGCAGACGGCATGTGCATCGCCAGCAGCTCCCGCTGCACCGGGAACCGGCCCCCCCGACCGGGCCCAAAACCAAGCCGGGCGCAGCTGAGACTGAGGCAGTCGCACTCCTAATTGCTTCGCGAGAGCTGAGCGCTTATCTCCCATCACCACTGCGCTCAGCAGCCCTAATTCCTCAAAAGCCGACGCAAAAGCACGGTTTTGTTCGCAGCCTGGGATTCTGCACACATTCTGCGCCGTGGCTTCGCTCCTCGCCCGCAGCAGCGTGGTTTGGGGAGCGGGAGCAACAGCGCAGGGGCCGGAGCCAGCGGGCAGGATCCCCGCGCCCCTGCAACGCTGCGTCGTGCGCCTGCTGCCATCGCCTTAGCAGCGGGCTTAAATTAATACTGCTTGCCTCGTCAGCCCGTGCTGCCGGTTGAACAGACGCCCGCTCGGGAGCCGACTCTCCCGTGGCAGAGGGATGGGCCGGATCCTGCCCGCGCAGCACCGGGACGAGCCGGCTTCACCGCGGGAGCTGCCCCGAGCCTGCGAGCGCCTTTGGCACGCCGAGGTCCAGCGGCTGCAGGGCAAGCGCCGTGTCCCAGCCCAACTGAGAGAGGCGGCACGGGAAGGCTGCTCGCCGCCCGCTCCCGGCCCTGCACGCTGATTTCCGCGCTCAGCTGTGGCTGGGGCTGCTCCGGGAAGCACGAGACGGTGGCGAGGGGACCCGCGCAGCTCCAGCCGCGAGAGCTCCTACGGGAGCAGGATTCGGTTTAGCGAGGGCTGGTGTTCCTGCGGCGCGTGCTCGCTGCCTGCTCGCCCCGGCGGGCACGAGGGGGAGCGGGCAGCTCGGGGCGCGCGGCCATGGCGGAGCCTCCGCGGGGAAATAACAGAGCCCCAGCAGAGGAGCCACAGGACAAACCGCAACCACGCGCAATCGGTATCATCGCCAGCTCTCTCCCAGCACGAAAATAAAAAGCAAAGCTGCGGATGCTGCTTTGGCACAAAACTTCGTCGGGTGTGCATCGGCTCCCTCCCTCCTCCGCCAAATCCCCCAGGCGGCCGCCCCGCCACCAGCGGTACCGCTGCAGGCAGACCTCAACGGCGCTGCCGAGAGCAGCTAATGAAAGTTATTTATTAGGCGATTACCAACTTGGCTGTGCCTGTGCTGAATTAAGATAATTTGTAATTACGTGCAACGCTTTTAGAATACAGCACGCTTATGTTTTTAGTCACTTGTTTTATTAAATTAAACGCTCGGGCTAATTACAGGCATCCTTTGGATATCTCCCTCTCAACTATCGACACTCTGGGAGCCTGTCGCCAGCAGATAGCGTGTTTATTGCTCCGAGTGTGTTTGCTCACACAGGAATGTTTAGGGCTGTAATCAGCAACTATAAATTAC
This sequence comes from Chauna torquata, assembly GCA_013399475.1. NCBI lineage: Eukaryota > Metazoa > Chordata > Aves > Anseriformes > Anhimidae > Chauna > Chauna torquata. The sequence continues at coordinate 17,513 of VXAL01005614.1, read as the reverse complement.
ATCGTTATAAACGGGATTACCCTCTGCAAGGAAAGCCTCTCTTTAAACCCATCAAAATTCTTATGGAAAGTAATTTCTAAGCAACTGAAGTTTTTGTTTCGCCAGCTTTGGAGGACAATAGCCGCGGCTGGGGAAGGTTTGGCAAATAACTCCCGAATTCGCAGGAAGGCGCGCTGCCCCCACGCGCGCGACTCTGCTGTGATCTCTGCCCGACTGGGAAAATGGCAAAGCATCTTTTTGTGCCGGTAGGAAACCCAGTGCCCCTTCCTCTCCGGTTGTGCAGGAACTAATCTGAAAAATCATCTGAGTACAAAATTGCGCATCAATGGGGAATTCATTAGCTGGTGGTGCTTTGGCAACTCGCACAAAGAGCTACCTCTCCACGGACGAGGAGATAATGTCACCGTTAATGAGGAAATTGAGATGTGTAAAAATACTCAGCAATTTCAGAAGGGTTTTTTTTTTTAATTTTAATTTTAACCACCACAATGCTTGAATTCTATTTTCAGTGAACCTGGCTTCCCACAAAATCCCGATCAAGTCAAAGGAGCAGCAGAAAACCAGCCCGGTGCGAGACGCCCTGAGCCTCTCCCAGCAGAGACCCCTACACAAGCCGCAGCCGGCTGCGCGTTTTTGAGCCCGCGGCTCCGGCACCCCCAGCCCGGGCTGTCAAACCGGGACGGGGGTGTTGTACAGCACCGTGCAAACGTGGCACTGCTTACTGCACCTGCAGCTCGCCTACCCCCTCCGGCAAGATTTTGTCCAAAATAACGCTGTTTCATTTGGATTTATGATTGGCACCTGCTTGCCCTGACGCAGACCCTCGTAGGGCTCGCGTGATGTTTAAAAAAATGTTTTTCCTCGGCGGGTCCAGTTGCTCCTCTTTGCCTGAAGCCTCAAGAGGCACGAGGGGACCCGAGCTCCCCCAGCGCTCCCCTCAGCCCCGACAATCCCAGCTCCGCATGCGACCGCGATGGGAGCAGGCAAAACCCATCCCCTGCCAGGTGCCCCCGGGCACCACGTGCCCTGGCTTCAGCAGCGAGGGAAATCCTTCGCCGCTGCAGAGCTCCGGTTTCATCCCTTCGCCGGTCAGAGCTCGCTGCTGCCTTTACTCGGCTCCTTTTCACCTGCAGCGCCATCGGGCAGCTGGCGGCAGAGCCCACGTGCCGACGCTGGGAATTAAACCCTCAACAGGCGGCTGGCAAGCCGTTAGGTTTCATCCTCCAGCATTTCCAGGCTATAAATTCCTCTCGTTTGAAGCAGGGAAATCCAGCGCGCCGCCTGACCCACCCCTTCCCGCAGCATGCCCCCACGAGCCGCGCGGAGCAGCACAGTGGTGGGGCCGGAGGGGCTCGAACGCGACCCCCCGAGTGCCAAACCCGGGGACGCGGCAGCGGCACGGGGAAGCACCGGGCTTGTGCAAGGCCGTGCAGACAAGCTGGGGCAAAAGAAAGGAAAAAGGAATCCTGGTTCTTGCACAGGGCCACACGCAGCTCTGGGTACCGCCGGAGCATCGCAGCCATGCCCGCAGCTGGCCCCGAGGAGGAAACGCGCCCAAAGCACCGCGAGAGGCACGGAGCAGCGGAGGACGCCAAGACGGGAGCACGCAGGGGTGCGAGGCACGGAGGAGACCAGAGAACAGCAACCCGCAGTGGGGCTCGAGGCTCGGCTCACCTCGCCTCTCGTTAATCCCAGCTGCTGAGCTGAGCGTGGACCGATTCTGAGCAGGCACCCAGCAGAAACCCGTGCTGTTCACCAGGGTGAAGATGAAGGCAGCACAGCTTGGAAAACGCAGCAGAAAACTGTGCCGGCCCCAGCATCGCGCCGGCCCCAGGACCCCCGGGGCTTGGCTGCAGCAGCTGAGGACGAGCGCCGGGCCGGCAGCGTGCCGGCACCGCCCGGGTGGCCCTCGGGGCTGCTCCAGCGTCCAGCGCCGCTGGGACCCGGGCTGGGCAGCGGCACGCTCACGGCACGCTCAGGGCACGCTCACTGAGTGAGGCGTGCACCGGCACACACAAAGCCTGCAGCAGGGGGATGCCCGCGCCAAGCCCTGCTGCGATCCAGCCCCGAGCGGGGATCGACCGGGGTTTGCCAGGCTGGAGCATCCTAAGCAGGCGGAGGTGAAGAGGAGAAGGCGGCCATGCAGGAGCAGCGGCACAGCACGGCACGGCACGGCTCCTTCCCCAAGGAGGGGACCAGCCCTGCCCCTGCCTGCCTGCAGACCGGGGCTGGGGCTGGGGTTAGGGTTAGGGTTAGGGCTGGGGTTAGGGCAGCCAGACCTTGGTCAGGGCAGACGAGGCGCCGACCCCATCCCTGCTGCCAGCTCTTACAGCCAGAGGAAACCTCCAGGAAGGAGCACGCTGCCAGACCACACTAGCCCCAGGATCGTCCTCCTGCTCTGCTTTCCGAGCCAGAGGGAAACGATGAAATGGAGCTTGCGGCGCCGGCAGGAGGACTCCCACCAGCCGGGGGAGGCAGCGCGGGGCAGCAGCAGCACCCTTTGCCCCCGGGAGCAGGGTCTGCACCGGGCGCCCACGCTCATTCAGCCGCGGGGTCCCACTCGGCAGCGTGCAGGAAGGAGCACGAAAGAACTAGAAAATCAGCAAAACGCGACGCTTTGTACCTGGAGGAAAGGACCAAAGCCTCGGCGCACCCTGGGCACCTCCATGCATTGCACAGGAACAAGAGCCCCGAGTGGCCTCCGGCCCCGTGCTGATGGGGTCTCTGGGACCAACACGGGTCCCTCCTGGCAGCAGCAGAGGCCCCACCACGGCACGGGTCACCGAGGGTCCCTCCTGCTACCCCGTGCCCAAAGCACTTAAGGGCGGTGCCCAACGCGAGCCCCAAGCACCGACATTGTTCCCACCCAGCCAATTGGAAACTCATTAAAATGTGCAAAAACCACTGAGGAGCAGCAGACTGGCTCCATAAACGCGCTCATCGGCACATAATGGGGCTTTTATGTTATTTTCGACTGAAAAGTAATTTATCGTCCAAAGTCTCACAGGGAAGCGATTCGATATGCTAATTGTCCCAACCGGCACAACTGCGGGCGGCTCGCGTGGCTGGCTGCTATCGGAAGAGTGACTGCCCCGCAGGCGAGGCAGGGGGAAGGACGGACACCCCCGGCGTGGACAGCTGGTACCTGACCGCCGGCCTTGGTGAGCCCCCGCGCCGGGACGTCGCCCCGGTGCGCCTGGCACGACATGCGGGGTTACCCCAGACCCTCGAGCCTACTGCAGGAGGGGCTGGGGACAACGGGGATTTTGCAACGTGGTGTTTAAGAGAGACGGTTTGGGGACACCCCTGCAGCTGCCAGGCGGGCGCCAGAGGGCACAGGCACTCCTGGGGTCCCCCACGCTGTTCCCGCGTCCCCGAGCTCCCCGGTGCGTCCCGCCAGCCCTGCCGTGCCGGCAGCTCCTCAAACCGCGGCGCGGCTGTTCCAGGCTTGTCCCAGCATTTCAGGTGCAGCCGGTGCCAGAGCAGCAGCCAGGACAGGACAGCTCGCAGCAGGCACACAGGCTCAGCCGCTGGAAGTTCGGAGCAAGCATCGCCTGAAAGTCATCACCGAGCAGCCTGGGGCGGCACAGGCAGCGAGCCCAGAGCCCCCAGCGCCAATTAGCCGCTTGCTGACGACCTCCACTGAGATTTAAATGCACTGGAGGAGCAGGGCTGCCCCCGGGACCAGGGCACTGCTGCAGGCACTGCAAAGCGATGCTGCAGGGCACCGTGTTTTGGTCTCAAGCAGCGTTTTGGCTGATCCACTCACAGGGAGCGTGAAAATGCAGTTGTCGGTCTCAGAATCGGGCTGATTCTCTCTGTCCCGATGCCTGGCTGCAGGGTGCCCTGCGAAGCCTGCTGGAAACGCTTCTGCTTCCTTTCAGCCCGGCCCTAAAACCAGCCCCGAGGTGCTGGGGACTGCCTCTGCTCAAAGCAGAAGGCCCAGGAACGCTCGCAGCTTCCCCGTCTCGGCTCTGGCAGCCATTTCAGGATTTTACAAAACCTCCGTTCTTTCCAAACCATTAACCCGAATTTTAGATGCTACTGCAAGACCGGGCTGATTTATAACACGCTGTCTCCTGACGGACTGCACTGCCCCGGCCGTGGGCTGAGGGCCCTTTCGGAGCACGGTGTGGGGGAGCATCCCCTTCCGACCGCATCCCTGCTCCCGGGGAATTCTAGGTCTGCGCACAGCCCAGGTAAGCCCCTGAAGCACAGCACCACGCTGAGCCGCGCACCGAGCCGGCAGCCAGGCAGGGACGTGTTTTAATTCACCCGAGCAACCGCAACCCCAGTCAGCCCGCTCCGCAGAAGTCAGCGGAGACAAAGCCTTATTTGAGCACAATATGCCGAAACCGCCTGTGACGGGGGAAAGAATAGAAGCGAGGGAAAACTAGGCCAGCAGAGCCCGGGCCAGGCAGAAGGCGAAAAGCTTTTGAGGACGGAGCCGATGTCCCCTCTGCGTGGCCCAGGAGAGGGGAACCCCGAGCCGTCACCGCTGGGGCACAGGCACCCCACCTCGGAGCAGCCGCAGGCACCGGCTCCCCCGTTTCTCCCGCAGCCGTGCCCCATCTCCTCTGCGCTTTCATCCCATGCATCCCGGATTTTGCAGGCTCACACCTGGGCAGCTCTGGCCAGGTTTAATTCCGGCCCCCAGCGGCTGCCGTGACTTTGGCAGGCTGGGTCCGTGGGGAAGGGGTGGGAGCTGCTCAAGGGAGAGCTTCCCCCCTGTGCTCTTGCATCCTCCCTCTTTTTTTCCTTTCCTAGCACCTTTCACAGAAAGGGGAGGGTGCGCAGCCGCACGCCAAGGGATGATGCAGGCAGAAATGTCCATTAAAACCCAGCGCTCCTCTGTACCCGCACGCAGCGCGACGCCACGCAGCCAGAGCCTCCACGATGCTGACTGTGCTGCTCTGCACCGAGCGCAGCGCGAGGGGAGCGGGGCCCCGGTGCACCCCCCTGCTGCCCCGGGACCCCGTGGTGTTTGGGGTGCCGAGCACATCCCCCTCCCTGTTACGCCAGCTTTAAAATAGGTCAGCACTGGGACCCGCTCCCCTCCAGCACACAGCGTGCTGCTGGGCTGTTTCCTGGGGGGAAAATAAAAGAAAACCGGAAAAATTGAGCCTGAGCAGGCAGAGCAGGTCGGGACCCGGGGCAAGCAGAGCCTCCCCGCGGGCAGGACACGGCCCTGCTTCTGCTGCCGAGAGGCAGCGGCTCGCAGCGAGCGGTCCGTGCAGAGGGGCTGCGGGTGTGAGCAGGGCCCCCTGCTCGAACAAGCCTTCGCTTTGAGCACTTCGGGAAACATCTAGCAGCCAGCAGAGATCTTCACAGGCCGGTGCTGATGGCGGGGGGAATATTCCCCATTGCCCTGAGCTGGGAGAGCTCTGAGCACCACGCAGCCCGGTCTGCTCTGCTGGAGAGGTGCAGGGACGGACGCGTCAACACAGCGGTGCTAGGGGGCACCGAGCTCTCCGTGCCCGCGATCACCCCCTCTGCAGGGATGGGTGCCTTTGCCATCCTTCGGGCTGGAGGTAGCAGAGCTGATCCCTGACCCGCAGGTAGAAAGCAGCCTGCAGCCTGCTTTGCTGCAGCAACCGAGCTCGCGAGGAGCCAGGCGGCTGGGCGATGACGTGCGCCTAGGTCGGCTCTCAGCGTGCAAAATCCCCCCTCCTGCCTCCAGCCCCACCGCGGGGCCGAGCAGCGAGGCAGCCGTACCCCCCACGGAGGCAGGGAGCAGGCAGCGATCCGCGGCCACGTCCCCGGTGAGCACCGCACCCAGGCGCACGGAACCCCGGCAGAGGGTGCCCGAGCAGCGAGGTCTGGCCCGATACACCCAGCACAAACGCACCACGCCGCTCCTCCTCGCTCAGAGGGCTGAGACGAGGCAGCGGGCATGAGACCTCCTCCAGGAGGGGTGCGAGCACCGAGCTGCAAAGATGACATCGGCTCTGAGGCAGCACCTCCAAGTACACCCGTGTGCCCGCAGTGCTCCCCAGCGTGCGCTCCGGCACCTCCCAGCACAGTAGGGGTGAGCCCAACGATGCAGCAGGGTCAGGGGCGATGCTGGGAACTCGCACGGCGCTGCCAGCAGGGATGGCTCTGACGGCCGCCCGGATGGCGCAGACTCCCAAAGCCGTCCACTGCTGGAAGACAAACAAGCAGCTTTCGCAGAGGCAGGTTGGTTGCATACCTAAAATCACAGGCTCAAGTTTCCAGAGGCACAAGGGTGCTGTTGCCAGGCAGGACGTTAATTGCACAGTTCAGCAACGTGGCAGAATTGCACAGCTCCTCTCTAATTTAGTGCAATTTAACCATCAATAGAGGACTCACAGTAGTTTCCTGATGAGATCAAAAGGTCAAAGCTTCATCCTCCCATCAGCATTTTCATGCTCACCCGCCAGACTGAGACACATTTGCCACTGCCGCAGCCCAGTGTCAAACCCAGCCACCCCGAGAAGCCGGGGCGAAGCACGCGGAGGACGGCAGGGTCCGGCCACCTCTGCTCCGAGTCTCATGGACCGCAAGCGCCGGAGGTCGTCAAGCCCCTCCGAGCAGTGCAGCACCGGCTCCTCACGCCCAGAGAGCACGACGCGCGGCCAGACCGGAGCATCTTGCCTAAACGCGAGCTGGCAGATGCCTGGATCCTCCTCAGAGCATCAGTGTCAAAACACCAGGCACTTCTGCTGGGTCAGAAAAATTACACCACTTAAACGTAAGTTGTTGGGGAAGTATTTTAGCACAGCCCAACCTTCAGGGCTTATTACTTACAAGGCATCAATAAGACCGAGCACTTAGCGCTGCCGCGATTCTTTGAACATATGGCGCGGAGCTGCAGCTGCCTCCCGGCGACACAGGCCCTGGGGCCGCGCGGCGCTGCCAGCGAGCTCCTGCCCACCTCCCCAAACCAGCATCAGCCACGGGCTCGTGGGCTGGCCGGGCGCCCGCAGACCTCGGGCAATTCCCAGCGTTTCGCTTCTTTTCTTTTTGCTAAGCTTTTGCTCTGTAAGCCGCGAGCAATTTACCAGGACGCCAGAGGCACTAATCCACGGGGAACCCAGCTGTGCCAACTCACACAAATTAACCCAGCTCGGATCAGGACTCATACCTGGCCCCGTCACAGCCCCGAGAGCCAGGCTCCCGTCGTGCCCGCACACAGCTGGGGTGACAAAGCCGCCTGAGGTAAAGCAGCGTTACTTCACACGGGGCTCCCAGGGCTCGGGAGCTGCCTACCCCGCAGCAACGCGCGCGTCAGCTCCCTTCTGCAGGTTGGCGAAGCAGATGCAGGGAGGTTAGGACGAGTCGCCCGAGATGGAGCAGCAGGAGAAGGGAGAACGGCACAGCCGAGGCTGTCAAACATCCGCACGCACTGTTCAGGGAAGCTCCGACCTTAGCAGAGCAGAGCGCTGCGGTGATCACCCCCATCCACGGCACCCTGAGCCGCTGGGAGCCGGATCCTGGCAAGCCGAAGCCACAGACCAAATGCCAAACAATTGTTTTCCAACTGCGGAGAGACTTAGGGGGAAGGGAGAGAACTGCTGAGAGAGATGCAAGCTAATCGTTTTTACACTAGAAGGAGCATGCTACCCGGAGGGCGAAAAACAAGTTGCAAGAACATGCTGACTTCATATGTCCCTGGAAGCTATTGCAGCCCCTATTAAATATTGATCAGGGAACTCCAGTGCCCCCACTTTCTGCTCCCGCCTCTCCTTAAATGCACCTCTCCTCCGCCAATATTTAGAATACATTAAGGCCATATGCCCGAGCACTTAGCATTTTACGCTGCACTGCTCCGCTGGCGAAGCCGCGCTCACCGCGCGTCCCATCCATGCCCACAATCAGTTCTGTCACGCGATACATGGATGAGTTACTGTGATCCTTGTAACTGTAATTTAGCGGAGATGAGACACTGATGAGCTCGTGGTTTTGTTTCTCATTAATCTTTTATGCTCGTTGAGTGCGGCACGCTTTTCGCAGTACAAGCCCTGCTCAACAAACAGGGAAACAAGATTGTCTCTCCGGGCAGACCCCGCCGCCACGGGAGGCAATCCATCGCCGCCGCGCAGCATCCTTCACCGGGCAGGGCACGCGGCGGCTGCGGCAGCCCTGAAGCCATCTCCAGGCACAGAGACCCCGGTTGGCTGGGTGCCGCTCGCAGGCTCTGAGCTGCAGAGGACAGGGGACATCCTCACCGCACCTCCTGGGGATGACGGTGACGAGCTGGAGGTCCCAGGGAGCGCGGTCGAGCCGGGGGACCCGCAGGTTCCTCCGAGGCTCGTTGCGTTGAGCCACCCTCCTCGATGAGTGAAAGGATGAAGGCACCAAGGACGGGAGAAGCCAGGAGACGGACGTTAAGCAAAGGAAACGCAGGATGGAAAGCCCTGCTCGAGCTCCGGGCAGCCTGGGTGCCTCCGGGCCGGACACCAGGAGGCTGTGTGCTGCCAGAGACCAGCAGCAACGCGCCGGGCAGAGAGGAGACACCCGACAGCACCAGCTCAGACGCTGCCGCCACCCTACAACCACGCAGAAGGGAAAGTCCCCAGCATGTGCCCCATCTCAGCGCGGCCCCCGCACCCCAGCCCAGCGCTGGAGGGGCCGGGGGGCCAACTTGCGCCCACCGCGAAGGCCGTGCCGCCTGCCAAGCCGCGCGCAGCCTCTCCAGAGCTGGCCGCAGGGAAGCGCCGGGCGGGCACCTGCAAACCATCTGGCGAGCAGCCGCTGCGCGCTGAGCCGCGCGCGGTCCCGCGTCCCGGGCAGCCCGACCTGCCCGTGCCGCGGGAAAAACCTCCTTTCCAGGGGTAAAGCAGCTGTTACTGTTAAAAGCAGGCATGATGCGATCAGCCTGCTTCTGAATCTTAAAAGAGGTTATAAATCCAGCTCAAACAGAGCCAAAAGGAGCAGATTGAGGGGTGCAGGCTTCCCCTGACCCCGAGATCTGTCTCCTGCCTGTCCTGGGCCACATGGACCTCGGTGGCTCCGGCTGTGCCAGAGGCGGCCGGCAGCAAGCTGGGCAGCTCACTCTTACAAAGCACTTCCAGCCTCACATAAATATCTTGGCAATCAGCAAGTGACAGGGAAAGGAGCAGAGAGAAAGTACTGCGGTTCAATGGGGTTTGGGTAAAATATTACTCTTTCTAAAATCTGCTGGAGTGTGGGAGAGACTGAGCAATAAAGGAGGGGGCAGCGGGGACTGAGGGATCCTCGCAGGGACGCGGGACTGAGCCGGGCAGCCACCCTCGCGCCCTGCCTTCATCCAGGCTCCGCTTCTCATCGCCCGCAGCAAGGAGGAGCTGACGAGAGCCGGGGCGGGCAGAGGTCACGTCGTGAGCCGCAGAGGACGGGTTGGACAAGATTCCAGGCACAGAGAAGCCTCGTCAGGGCTTCAACACCAGCCCCTCCGGGAGCCGCCTGGTTGCAGTCCAGGAGCACTCGCAGCGCTGGAGCCCGGCAGAGCCGCACCGCGCGGTACCTCCACGCGCAGCCCCAGCGCCGACCTCCCGGCGTCCTTGGTCTCTGCAGCAGGACACGCTGTGCGCGGCCGGATGGACAGACGGACAGGGCCACGTGCGTTGCGCACAGCATCCCCACTAACCCAGCAGCTTTCATCCCTCTGCTCCTTTCACCTTGAGAGCGGCGAGGAAACGGCACTGCCTGCCCAGCGAAGCGGAAAGCGAGCCCGGGTGCCAGCTCTGGGCCAGGAGCCCGACCAATTCCCGCGGCGGAGGCTTCCCACGCTGCAGCCCCGTGCTGCTCCAGTCGCACGGATGCTGCGCGCGGCAGCGATGCTCTCTGAGCAGAAGGGACACGCTGAGCAAGCGCCCGGCTGCAGCCCCCTGTCGCAGGGTGTCCCAGTTACGTCTCTGCCCCGACAGCCTAACGCCAGGCAGAGGAAGAGGAAGGCACGCGGCCAGCAGCACAGTTGGGTGCTGCTGGGCACTGGTCCCAAGGAAACGGCGGGAGCTGGGATGCTACGGGGGGCAGGGGATGCAGCGTGCCCAGTGTGAGCCCACCGGGGCGGGCAAGAACTCCCATGCTGAGACCCCCGTCCAGGTTAAGCCCAATGGCATCGGGGCTCGGCCACCACACGCAGGCTCCCCGTTCCTCCACTGCACCGCTCATCCCTGGCTGCGGGTCCTCCTGCTGGCAAGGACCTCGTGGCGGACGCGAGCTCTCGGGATGCGTGGGGGCCACCTCAACCAGCAGCTCCCTGCTGTAGCAGGAGCCTAAGGAACCCGTGCACAACCTCATTTGTGACAAAAAAAATCCACTCCCAAATCCATCTGTTTTTTCCCATCTGAAGCCTTTTCCAGCTTCCCTACGCTTCCAGCTTTTCAATGCTGTGCGGGAGTGACTGTTCCCCTAAGCTTGCCCGGTGCAGTGACAGCCGCCAACATGTGCGTCAGGTTTGCAATTAGCAATCACTGTGCCAAATATGCTCAAAGCAGGCGCGAGCTCCGGCAGCAGCTGCCCTGGAAGCGCGGCTGGGGGCTGTGGGGGCGGCAGAGCCTGCGAGCCCCCCGGCTCCCACCGCAGCCTGGGGCTGAAGAACGGGCACAGCAGTGCCCTGTGACCGGGGCGAACAAGGAAAACTGGGCAGCCTTGGCTTGAGATCCTCACAAAACCCAGCCCCAGCGCCATCCAGACAATCCTTGACAAAATCCCTCGCGGTCACAGCCACCGGCCCCTGCCGCTCACGTCAACCTTATCTGCGCGTCGCAGGCAGGAGCGGGGATCTCCCCCAGGTGCCGGAGCCGCGGCGCAGCCGGCAGAGGAGCGGGGACACCTCCGCTCCTGCTCTCCTCCCCACCGCCTCCCTCCAGCTCCCGGGGCCAGGGACGGGCAGCGCTGCTGTGGCCCCAGCCCCCAGGACCCTCACATCCTGCGCTGCTCCGGCGAGAGGAGACACCGGCCCCTCTCAGGCTTCCAAACAACCACCCGCAGGGCTTCTTCCCTGCGCTTTTTTGTCTTCGAATCAGGGTCCGTGTCTGACTCCTCCGCTCCAAGAGTTTTACCAATTAAGATATCAATTTAGATAAATTGTGGGATTGGAGCAGATTTCTAGTGCTGTTGCATCAGTTGAGCAAATATAGCTTGCTAGAACACAGAGCTGCTAACAAGATTCTGTAATTTAGCTGTCCAAGGGAATGAACTTCTGATTAAAAAAGCTAAGCCGAAATCAAGTTTCTACTGAGCACTGCGTACAGAAGAGTTGAGGGGAGCTGCCGACAGAAGCCCGAGGAAGTCCCAGCCCTGGAACCAGGCACGCGCACACTGTCCGCAGCACAGGGCTCCACTCCAGCTGGCTGCCCGGATCCATCACCAGGACAGACAGACGGACCGCAAAACCTCACGACGGGCAGAGCGGTGCAGGATGCCGGAGCGACGGGAACCGGCTGCAGCGATGGGGGAAGCTTCCCCGCGCACCGAGGTGCCCCGCTCGCCCCAGAGGTGCACAAAGGGTGCTCAAAGAGCACCCCACGCTCCGAGCCCCACATTCAGAGCTCAGCCGCGAAGCCGGGTTCTGCCTCGAGGCTGCAGGCAGGAACGCGGCTCCGACCCAGCGAGCCCCTAAGCCCGTAACGCCTGCGGAAGGATCGCTGTAAATACTCAGCCTTTCACGCTGCCCTTAAACACGTGCTGCCGCTGGGCTCCCCAGACCCTGTGCCCCAGCCAGCACGGCTGCCGCTCGCCGCAGGAAGGAGCCGCGCCGCGTCCCGCTCCGGAGATGCTGCTCCGAACCCTGGGGACCGTCCCCACGCGCTGCCGCGGCACCGGCGCCGCACCTGCAGACCCAGCATCTGGGCAGCCGCGGGAGATGCATCTTCATCTGAATACTTTACATTCCTCGACAGAGACAAGCAATAGAGATATTAAATGCTATCAGCTCCCGCTCTCAGGATTCATTTCGCGCTGGGTGATGAAGGCGGAAGATGAAAGGCTGTAGGATTTTATTACATTGAATTTTCAGTTTGTCATTTCCCATCCACTCGATCAGGTGCCTAGGGACCAATTTGCATTCCACGCGATGGAGATGAATCTCCCCAGCGGAGCCGCGCTAACTACTTGCTACCTACTACGGTTTGTACGTATCCACACCCAGCGGCGGGCTGCCGAGCCACGTCGCCGCCTGGGGCTGGCTTCCCACCCCGCACGCTTCCCTGCATCCGCCCCACGCTAACAAAACCTCGTCTCATCTCTTCGCTCCCGCACAGAGCGAGCGCAGCCGGGACGGAGCCGTGGATGGGCGGCGAACGCGCCTGCCTGAGGACGACGCCAGCAGCTCTGCTACGAGAGCTGCCAGACCACGCAGCACGCCGGGCACTCGCGCAGACCTTGCAGGACAACCTGAGGCCAGCCCAAAACGCGCGTGCGCTCCCTGAGACTCCACCTTCGCGAGGAGCAGCGCCGGCCCCGCGTGCCAGCCCCAGAAGCGCGGCACACGAGCACAGCACGCGCCTAGCGGAGGCGGAGAGAGGGGTGCACAGACCCGAGCAAGGTCCAGGCTCGGTTGGCCGAGGATGTTCTGCTCTGCTTTTTAAATTAATGATCTGGAAGGGGAGGGGGGTAAACATCTCACTGATGGCATTCACGGGTAATGAAGCAGAGTCAGAGACGAAAATGCAGGAGGACCTAAAGAAGGATAAGAACAAAAAAGAAAGAAATGAGGTTTAACGCGGCCACGCACAAGCCAGCGAGGCCAAATGTGCTTCCCGCAGCAGCCTCGGGCAGCCCTGCGTGCCGCGGGGAGCACCAGCGGCACAAGGGGGGCCCGAAGCTCTCCTGGGGGGCTGCCCGAGCAAGGGGGCCAGTGAAGCCGTGCTGCGAGGACGCGCTCCAGGCACGGGGCAGCTCCCCTGCTGACCGGCTTTGGAGAAAGGGGCCCAGGAGCTGCCGTGCCACTGCTCAGCCTCTGCGGTGACGGGCCCTGGAGCCGCCAGCGCGGGACGAGGACGAGCGGGGACACAGCGCAGGCACCAGGGTGCTGCGTGGCCTGGGGTTACGACGGCACGGCCGCGCTTGAGGTGTCGTGCAATTTCACACGGCTCGGGGGTTTGGCTGCAGGATGCCGGCACCTGCAAACTCTGGATGCTATCTCAAGATGCAGCTGCTTCCAAATGCCGAACTGCTTCCAAGAGACGAGCTTCTGAAACCAGAAGCCAGCAGCAGGCGAGCAGTTTTGGGGCAGCACGGCATCGGCAGTGGGCTGGTGGCCCGGCCCCAACCAGTGCCCCGCTCCACCGGCGGCCAAGCCCCTGCTGCAGGGACGCGGCGTGAAGAAAGAGGGCGAATACTGGGCAGGGGGGACTGAGAGACCCCCAGAGCCCACGTTTCGGGCATCCCCAGGGCCCGCCTGCCCAACACGGTAGGCACAGACGAGCCCGGCAGGCACGGAGAACGCGACTGCCCGTGTTCTGGGGACACCGCTCCAAAGCGAGCAGTGGTTCCACAAGCGGAGCCGGCAGCGGGGAGCCTTTCTGCAGTCTCCTTGGAGACTGCGACCACTCTGCAAACAAACAGCGCTCCCCCCGCGTCGCGGCAGGTCTGGGGGGGCAGCCTCCCGCCGGCACCGGTGCCCGCTCCGCGGCCGGCCCCATGCCCTCCCCGCCGTGTAGCGCGCCGCATCTCCGGTCCATCCAGCTCTGACGCCAAAGAAGCAGCAGGAGAAACGGTCTAATCTGGGAAGTTATTCATAATTCAGCGTGTACAAAACAAGGCAGCATCCGAGGAGGCAGGAATTTCCAAATTACGGTTCCCACAGCAACCCAGACTCGGTCCCCGCAACCGTGTGCGGCTCCACGCATCCGTGCAGCCCGGGGCTGCCGGCGGCGCTGTGGTGCGCGCGTGACCACACAAAATGCTGCGGTGCGCGCGAGTTGTGCTGCGTGGGGAAAAACAGCCCTGGAAAAGGCAGCTCTCACACAACCCTGCATGAAGGTTGGCTTTCTGCTCCCAGCTGGAAACCCCTCCTCTTGCTCGCAGGCAGGAGCAGTCCTCGCCATCTCAAGAGGCGCGGGATGACGGGGACGGTTCCGCTACAATCAATGCAGGCGCTTGGCGGGCATCTCAGCAGCTCTCGAGTGCATCCACCGTTGCGGGGGGGAGGGAGAAATGACAAAAGCAGCCAGCAGGTAAATCCCTGCCCCACGGAGCTTTTGGAGCATTTCAGAGCCGGTACCAGCAGGCAGTGCCTGGCTCCTGTCCCCGCACCGCGGGTGCCAGCCCTGCCCGGCGGGTGCCTGTCCCCTCCGCCATCCTTTTTGGAGCGAGAGGGCAGGATGAAACCAGCGACCTGGCTCGCGTCCCGGCACACGCGCGTGATGCACAGCGCACAGGAGTATGGTTACGCAGCGGCTCAGCGTGTGGCCACAGCATACAAATGGCAGGGGTTATTTGGGGCGCTTTCATGTCACTGCCGAGGACAGGGATCGCGGTCCTGTCCATGCTTGCTTGCAGGACACCGAAACCCAGCGCAGCGGAGACCGAGGTGTGCGCAAGCAATGCAGCATTTTCTGAATTTCTGGGTTTCTACATCAGATCCTGACACTTTGGGGCCAGACTGCGAGAGGACCCCAGCGCTGCCGCCTGGCTTGGGATGCCAGCAGCTCTTCTTCCCCACGTGAGCATGAACGCGGCACCGTGCAGAGCCCCCCCCCGGTGCCGTGGTGCCGCAGCCAGCGGCCAAGCACTCGCTGAAGGGCACGGAGGACAAGGAAAACCAAAGAGGGGCTCGCACACTGCACACCACCTCCAGCAGCCCGCAGGCTCCTGCTTCGCCTCCTGGCGATGGGCAAACAGCAGGGGAAGGGGACAGGGATAGCTGCTGTGATGTGCAAGCAAAGAAACAGCCCCAGCCCAACGCCCAGGGCTGGCAGCATCCCTTGTGTGTGCACCAAGGGACACGACCCTCGGGGACGAATCACCCCACGGCCAGCACGTCCCTGAGCAGCATCCAGAGCCCGACCTCGACAGCCCGGTGCGGGCGTCACGGCACGGCCGGGTAACGTGGCTCCCCTACCTTCTGAGCAGGGTGCCACGATGCACCGGGTGCCCCAGCACAGGCTCCCGTGATGCCAAAGGGGGAAACTGAGGCAGGAGATGAGAGAGACCGACATCTCCCTGCACCAGGCGGGGCACATGCTCAAACGCTCCCCAAGGGCTCCTGCACCCCTCGAGATGGGTCTGCCCCAGGAGATAGGAGAGCACCGAGCAGGGGAAGGAGCCTCAGAGGGAAAGGACTCCATCCGGGGATGGTCACAGACACCGTGCCACAGGCTCGCATACCCCCTCCCGCCCCGCCATGCATCCCCACAGTCACCTGAGTGCTGTCCCCCTCCAGCCGGGGGGGCCGGATGCTGGACAGATGAATGGTTTTGTGGTCCCCGGAGTTCAGCTTCACCACGATGGCGTCCGCGTTCAGCACCTGCATCACCTGGGGAGGGAGAGAGCGCAGCGGTGAGTGGCATCCCCGCGGGCAGCACGACGCCCAGGGCACCGTGACCCCCAAACAGCACCGGCACCAGGCACACTCCCAAACCACCCCGGCACCAGTTCCTGGCAGCCGGCACAGAGCGAGCAGCTCTGAGCCTTGCCCGGTGCTCGCTGGAGCAAATGCAGCTTTGCCAGCGCATCCGCCTCCTGCTCTCCAAGCCTGGCGAGCTCAGCGCTGGTCGGAGCCCCACAGCGTCCCCGGCGATGCCACGGCACGCAGGCACACCGAGTTACCACGGGTGCTCCCCATGGTGACATCCGCTCCCCTCTCAAGCGATGGGACATTCGCTTTACACCAAGAAACCTGCACGGGCAAAGGGGCCCCTACACAACCGGTGCCAGCAGCGGTGCTGCCGGAGCACAACCGCGGTTTGGCTGAGGAGCCGGTGAAGGGGCAGCGCTCAGCCAGGCTGGCACACGCTGGTTAAGGGCTCAGACGAGCAACAGAGGAACCGTGGCCTGGGAGCCCCGGACCTGCAGACGCCCTGCAGCCTCGGTGCCGGCAGAGCTGCGCCGGGCAGCGCGGCCAGGCATCATTCACCTCCGTGGGGAGCACGGGAGGAACGGCCGCCCCCGCAGCGCAGCGTCCGATGGCACGGTGCCACCAGGAGCCCCGAGACTGGGCGACAACGCGGGGTGCCGCGGCAGCGTGCCGCCCCCAGCCATCCTGCAGGGGGGCTCGGGTCCCGCAGGGCTTCAGGAAGCAAACCACGCGGAAGGCTCGACCGCAGGCATCCATCCCGGGACGAGCGATCGGCTCGCACAGAGGAGGCAGCGAGTGCAGGCACAGACCTCGTGGCTCGGCTGATGGCTCTGCGTGCACCCGGGGAGCCAAATTAATTAGAGAAACTGGTGGCAAAGGCAGGCAGGACCGTGCAAGCAGACAGAGGGCATGGGAGGCTCACGCTTGCTATTTTAATCTTCTCAGTTTTCATTAACCACCGCTCCCCAGCCTGGACCACAAGCATCTCGCAGAGCAGGACAAGGCACTCGGGTCTTCCCACCGGTACCGTCATCCTAGCCGGACCAACACAAACCGTCACCACCTGGGCACTGGTACCGGCATGGCTCACCCGTGCCCCAGGCGTCCGTCCCAAACGCCCCGGACCCGTGGCCAGAGCTGGTGAGGAGCGGGGAAGGGAACGGACTTTCTCTGCTTGCAGCACTTTTTGCCCCAGCAGGCACATCAGTCCCTCCAAACATGCTTAGTCAAAGGGATAACAGGATTATAGGAATTAGAATTAAAACAGACACTAAGGATTTCCAGGGCTCCTCGGCACAGCAAACCCCTCCGGGGGACATCCCTGCCCCCAGCCTCTGCCTCCCCAGGGACCCAGATCCTGCGCTCTCACAGGCAGAGCTGAGCCCAGAGCAGTTCGCATGCTAAATGGAGTAATCACATCTCATGCTTCAGGGCATCCCACCGCCGCGGGGGTCAGGAAGGGACCCCAGCCTCCCTGCCCGTGTTACGCATTGCTCCTTCCCTCCCACAAGAGGCTTCCAAAAAGCACGACAGGAAGATGAGACTGAAGCCAGGAGAACTGCAGGTCAGATTCGGGGGTGAACCCCGTGCTGCATTACACATCCACCACGCCTGCTCGGTACCGCTTCGCGCCAGAGCGACAGGAGCAGCGGTCAGATCTCATTTGTTCCGCAGCGGCAGGGCAGGGGCGAGCTGGGTGACCGATGACCCGCACGGGTGCTCCCCGAGCCGCTCCGCACCGCAGCATCCCCTCCCTGCGGGAACTGGCTCGCGGAGCCAGCGGCAGCAAGGGGAGGTCTCTCCTCCCCTCTCGCCCTGCGGGGCCGGGGCCGCCCCTGCCCAAAGACCCCGCGCCCGCTGCTCTCGCCGGGCAGGGGAGATTGGCAGCAAAACTGGAGACTCAGCGCAGCTCGGGCGCCGGGCCATTTTTCTCACTCACAATTTCTCAGCTTGCTGTGGACAGCTTCCTTTATCCAGTATTTATTGTGGCTTCACCTGCCTCAGAAAGGCACTTTGATAAACGGATTGAAAGGATTTTTTTTTT
>VXAL01005613.1:0-11190 GCA_013399475.1 Chauna torquata | reverse complement strand
TCTCCTGCCTTCCCTGTTTGATTGTTTAAATGTGGGGATGGAGAGCTCTTGCATATCAATCTAAAAGTCTGATTTAAGGTTGGATTTTCTAAGATGTTGGCCAAATTATTTACAGAATGAAAGAATGACATATAAACAAGACCATGTATATTGTACTAGCAGAAAATTCTGAAGTATAAAAGAAGTCAGTCATGAGGCCAGTGGCAGGGAGAGCTATCAAATGGGGAAAAGAGGAAAGGTGTATTTTAAAATGAGAATGCTAAGTGAGATAGCTAATTGATATCTGCCTCATATGATCTGTTAGAGAATTGGTGTCAGATTGCTCAGAGATGATATTGGAAATGCAGTGTAACAGGTGATGAGATTTGTGGGAGAATTTGGAGTAAGCCATGGAAGGATTCTGGAAAGAAAAGGCACTTTTAAATTGATTGTGATATGAATGAGGGGATTTGTTTGAAAGTGGGAGCAGTATGGTGACTTTCTCCTCAAACATGGGAAAGAAAGCAGTGATGTTCTGTCTGAAGTGCATCACAGAGTGCAGTTATTTCATGAGAGCTTGGAGAAGAATTCAAGACCAGAGATATGGAGAATTTTGTAGTGTCAGTTGTGCTGATCATAGGTGGAGAATATTGTTTAGTTTGGTACTATTGGCTGTAAAACTTCCTAAAAATGCTGAAAGCAGCAGACTTCATTTGCCTTTTAGTAAGCAGAAATACAGTTTACACATGCATGCTGGACTGTTAGATGCCTGCAAAACTGGATGTCTTCCTGAAGATTTGATCATGTTGCTGTTGCTAGCACATTTCTAAATAAGCTCATATGAAAAGGAAACTCAGGATTAAGTGTTATTCTAAAGTTGCAGAAGGAGGCAATCTGACAACTGGTATTTAAGGAAAGACGAATGGGAGTAGAATTACAGGATCTTTTACTGAAGAGACTGAAGCTATTGCAGTTCTCACAACACATGAATAAACAAATGAAAAAGGTGATTAGGACTGTTTTAAGTAAGATAGGAGTCAAGTGTAAAAAAGAATTGCTGGGAATCAAAATGTCGGTTCTGTTGTACTATTTTCAGCACCGAAATATGTGTTCAGAAATAAAGCAAACAAAAATAAAACCTTACATTATAGCTTTTTTTGCCAGTTTGGCGTGGAGATGTAAACTGCAAATCAAAACAATTCTTTTATGAAGCAAAAATTCTCCTTTATTTGATAAGTCTCTGTTTTAATATTATTTAATAATACAATCTCAATTTAAAATATTAAAAGGAATATTGAATATAAACAATATTAAAGGGAAACTTTGAAGTAAATCATTATGTGTATCTTTACATTCAGCAGCCACTTGCAATTGGATATTGTGGCACAATATGAAACAGATCTGTTAAGAGCATTCACATGTTGAAGTTATACTGTGGGTTTTGCTGGGCTGTAAAGGAAAAAAAAGATTTCTTTCTTCATCAAAATGTTTGCACATCTAATAAACAGCTTAGCTGACATGTATGTTTGTGAAAACAGCAGATCTTTGGAGATTATAGGACAGTATTTTTTCCAGGGAAAGGTTTCAACATGAAAGTTTAAAAACTTATTTCTGAGTGTCACATTTATCCACAGAAATGAAGTAGGCTTTGTAATCAATATCCTGAGGCAAGGCCAAACAACACAGCTCTGATTTTGAGTTTCAGGTTCTAGTGTTATCAGTAAGGAAAGGAGACTCTTAGAAAATGCATCATCTGGAACTACTGTATGTTTCACGCTGTGGAGCTGAACTCAGACCAGTATATCAAAAGGATCGGGTTTGTGGCATGGACCTACTATATCACACCAGAGAGCCTCCAGAGCTTATGAACTTCCATGGTGATGGAGGTTGTATTTATTTTTTAAGATATCATGGGTAAAATGCGATCTGTATTGTGTAACTTAACTTTATGTTTGGTAATGCCAAGTTGTCTCCTGCTGTGACCAGTAAGATACAAGCAGTTCCAAGACACCTGCTGTCCCTGTCCTTTTTCTTTTTTTATTTCCACCCTTTTCATCTCTCTCGCCAGTTTTCCCAGCCCCTCCCCTGGCCCCAAGTTTCCCTTCTCATACAGTGGGCTTCATGAAGAAATTGGCAACTCAGCATTTCAAAATGATGGAAGATTCAAGAACATAACATAGTATCAGTTTCATCATATTTCGTTAACTACTTCTGCAAATTAATTCCTTTGACGAACCCTACTACTAGAATTTGAAGGAAAGGTAGTTAATGTCTGGACATCAGTACCCCTAGAATTTTGTAGGCATATAGTTAGATTTATTATGTTTCTGCTTGTTTAGTTTCTTTTCTACTTCTGCATTTGTAAAGAAAATATTTCAATATATGCCATTTATTTATAAGTTGTTGGAAGTTCCATTATTTTTTTCACTTTGAAAAAATAAAGGTTTTTGTGGTTGCAATATTGTGGATGAATGATGTCTATAACCAGTAGAAATGTTTCAAAGCAGGTTGAAAGGATGACGCCAGGCTTTCTGAAATGCTTTCTGATTGAATATGAGATATGGGAGCATCCAACTTGCTTTAACAATGAAAACTTTTTTTTCCTGTGTAAAAATACATCACAGTGCAGTGACCCCAGAGGGAGAGAAAGGATGAAAAAGACCTAAGTGTGTTTCTCTAAAACTCCTGACTATATCGTTATCATCTGTGTCAAAGGATGACAAATGCGAATTGCACTGCTTCCTGTATTCTTTGAATTAGAGCTTCATGTGTGCTACACTGTTTTGACCTCTTCAAAATGTTGTAATTTAATTAGCAGATTTCTTTTTCCCTATCCAGCCCATTTTGAAGGAAAAAGAAAGAATAGACCTTTACCATTGTGAAAACGCTTCATTCTTTTCTGAGTCATTACATATTTTGAATGCAGTTTTTATGAATGCAGTATTGTACGAATTTAAAGCAGAAAGATATAGAAACAATAAGCAGTATTAACCAACGGGGACTAAAGAGTACCTGAATTGGCCAGAAGAAAATTTACTCCTCAGTCATTCATTTATAGACTTGCCAGGGGATTTGCCCAGCTGCACCTGCCTCAGCAAAGTTTTCAAATGTGAATTAGTTGGTGCAGAAAGTTGGCAGAAGAATAGGGAGTTTTTCACCTCAAGGTCACTGGTTGGAATCAGGGCAGGCTGTTAATGATTTAATGATGTTATGGTCTGATAGTTCAGAATAAATGTGTCTATATTCGAAGAAATACTCTTTTCTATCTGACATAATTTTTACAGGAACACCAAGTAGCAGGCACCTGCCTTAGCTGCCTAAAGTTAGGTGTCCTGGCTCAGCTAGTTGTCTAGGCTTCTGCTGTAATCCATGGGAAGAGGGATTTTCAGAGTGATTCATAATCTTCTAAGATATATGTCTAAAATAGATGAGATGACTCATCCTTTGGAAGTACCTGCCACTTTGTTGACGACAGAGGGAGACCTAGATGACTAACTTATCCTAGATAGCTAAATTCTGGACTGCTAAGTAAGTAATACGAGAGAGATCTCAGCACCTATGTCTTTTTCTTCTAACGAAAGGTGGCTGAAGGACGCAGGCATGATGAAAAGGTATATGCAGAACCTGAAAAAGAGGTGGACCTACACTGCAGTCCTGCTGTATCGTTCATAAAGATGTTGATTTTATTTTTTGCTAAATTAATCTATATCAAGGGGAAGAAAGGAAGATGTTTCTTCATCTTAAAAATGCCACTAGAAAGGGATGTGTTATTTATGTTACACAAAAGTATGAAGCAATGGGCTTGATATTTATTCTGTATCAATCTCCATTATTGGAATTGTTTTGTATTTACACCAGTGGAATTAGATGTAAAATCCATTATCCCTGATGTTTATATACTAAAAGGTTGTTCACATGCTGCCTAAGTACAGCGTGGACTTTGAAGATCTGTAGTCTTCAGGGATATGTATACATGACACTAACTTCACTATCAACAAGCTACTCTGCTGCTTCAGCTGCTCTGAATATCGTAGGGCTTTTTTTTTTTTTTGCAGAACTTACAAAAATTGAACTTTAGGGCTTTTTTTTTTTTTTGCAGAACTTACAAAAATTGAACTTTAAACTCATTAGTATTTAATGAAATACACTGACTTGGCCAATTTGGAAGTTGTGAAGTATCAGTGAATATTCAGGAAGTATTCACAACACCCAATTTTAGATATTGGCGTAGGCTTCTAAATAAGGAGTCCTTCTGTAAGCAGTGGAGAAGAGTTGGCAGCTCCAGGGAACAATTCAGAGCAACCAAGGTAAGCAATAAGCTAGTGCTCTGGATTGCACTCTGGAAGACTTGTATTACTGCCTAGCTTGAATATTCTGAAATAACCTTTGAGATAATTATCCCTCTGTATTTGCTATAGAGGAAGCCTAGCCTAGTTTTGTAGGCTGGTAGAGTGGGCAACATGAATACCACCCTTATTGTTTCCTATCATAATTTTTAGTACAGCAAGCAATATGTTGTCAGCTCAGAGCAGAATATTTTTATGAATATATTTAGAATATATTTCTGAATCTCAGGCTTAGTTTGAATTACAGGTGGCTGCTGCATGGTTAATGTTTATACCATTCTTAGTTTTAAACTTTTTTTCTGGTTTGACTTAATTGACTGAGCATGCCCCGCATGCCCAGAATAGCCAGCACAATCCATTTGATTTTCTCACAAAGTTTGCCTTCATTTTGCACACGACCTGGTTGAATCATAAACAATTCTAATCTCTCCTATATCTGCAAGGCCTTGAGTACTGAGCTGCCAACTGGCACAGACACTGTAAGACTCTTCATTTAACATTGCATTCAGAGTGTTAGAATGCAGTATTTCGCATCAATCAGTCTGACAAATTTTTACATTCTTCTGTTGGTCAACAGTTGCTTTACCTAAAGCACTATACTTCTACTGTAGCTTTGAAAGTACAATAACTCTGGTTATGTATTTTTCATTCAGATTGTACAGAGCTTAGAAATTCAGTTAGTTGGACTGATTTGCTATGATTTGAAAAATGATCTACAGAGTTTAGGAGCATATTGACATGTTAAAATGAGATCCATGGATTTTTCTTTCTTTTAATACAAAAGTCCAAGTTTATATGTAAAGCGCAAAGTCAGCGAAGGGTGAAGAGAATGCATGGAACAAAGACTTGCCTTTGTTCTGTGCATTCAGATGGAGATGGTCAGTCTCCATTACATACAGAGAGAAAACTGCAAGATAGAGAATATTACATTGTTTCTGGGGGAGGTGTTTCAAGAATTTCTGGGAGAAAAAGAGGTATTGTACAAAAAGATGAAGGACAGCTGTAAGTGCTGTACACTGGGCATTGTCTTACAGTGACAATGGTAAAATTACTTTAATATGGTAACCGTAAGAAATAGTGAATGCATTCACTGAAGACAGCAAACAACCTTGAATCTGTTGGATAAGTTCAAATTCCACTCTTTGATAATTCTTGTTTTAAAGACAATGGAAGGTAAAATTGTAAAGGACACAAGGGTGTATCCAGGGGAACAAGAACATAATTTATAGTCGCTGGAGTTGCTTGATGAGGCTCACTTGCTAGATACCTGATAACAAGGAAGAACCAATCTGTCACTGTATGGTTCCAAACAGAAGATTTGTCTAAAATAGGGAGCATAAAACTGGCTAATGGAAATTACTTGAGCAGCTACTGAATTAAGTTTCCTTTTAAACGTGGTGGTGTTTAAAGATAACAACTGGCCGGGACAGCATGTCAGGTTTTGTATCTGAGTGCATCTGTTACAAAGGACTGTGAGAAGTTTGCTGGTTTTGAATATAAACCTGACTGTGCTGTCAGTTAACATCTCCCTTACCTAGGGCACAATTTTAAATGATGCATAATATAGTTAGGACTTGGGTGTGGGCTCCTGCAGTCATTACCTCATCCAAACTGCTATTATTTAATCAAGAAATGTAATTGTTTCTCCAGTGAGTGATGAATGTGATTCATTATATTTGATCTTTTTTGTACCATAAGAGTACTGCTATTGCTAGCTGAGAAGACTTTTTGACAAATCAAAAGGAGACTGCTAGTTTGGAGTGTTTCACTGTCTGTTTGAAATCCCCAAGCTATAGCTTCGAACTCTGCAGTGAGTGCTCTGCAGTAGTATCAAGAGAGCTGAAATAATCAACAATAGGAACCTTTTATCTCATGTTTGAAATCCATACATAGAAAGTGAACGTATATATAAATATTTCTCTTTAATATTTCACATTATGCTTCCACTTAAGAAGTTTAAATTTCTTTCACTGAGAGTGGACATAAGCCAAACCAAGCCACAGGATTAATCATAAATAATTTATGTGAAATCCCTCTACTAAGATATCCCGCAATTTCATAAAGAATGAACACATGTTCTGAGAATACATAAAGATTGCTAAAATTAGCTTGCCTTAACACGCCTGGGAACAACACATGAAGCTGCTGTTGCAGTTTTTCTGACATAGCTGATCATGTTGCTAACTGTTCACAACAATACGCTTTTTTTTTTTTTTCTTAAAACTGCTTCCAGATTAAGAAAAAAAAATCTGTTGAAAATTCTGAACAATGTTGACTGGTAAAGGCTATAGAACAACTATTGCTGAAATAAACAGGATTAGTTTGGGATTACTTTCTCTACAGAGACTCTGCAGCAGTGCCTTACTTCTCCTTGCTGAGAAATGTCAACCCTTTCAGGTCTCCATGGTTATCTCACAGAATGAAAAGTAAAAGCATTCTGGGATGATTATATAAAGACTTGTAAAGGGTAAGTGCAAACTGAAAAACAGCGAGGACTAAACAGTGCATTTTCAGATGGCTGAGTATGTGTGCGTATGTTTGGAGAGACGAATAGCAGACTTAAACTGCAGCATGGGATAGCCATTGGTTTTGGGAAGGTACAGAACAGGCCTTAGTGATTTAGCAGTGAATATTTTAAACATGTACATACTGGTTTGATTAAGGCAACAAGAAATAATAAGTAGCTGAATTTTATTTGGAAACTACATCAATGGTTCAATTATTAAATTTAAATATCAGTAAAGCACAAAATATCTAATATTCATAAAACACATACAAAAGAGATAGATTTAATAACATAGTTAAGAGAAGGATAGGCTTGCATACGGATGTGCATACCATTAAGGCTGGGGAACTGTGGATTTCTGCCATGTTCTGTAAGTGTAAGATACATAAATTAGAATTGCTTAGGGATAGTGTTGCTTGCATGAATTGCTTCTCCACTGTTTTTCATTTATGAATAAATGAGCTTGGTGTGACTACCCCTGTCTCACAGTGATCTCAAACTGCTGAAAATATCCTGTATGCAATGGCTTGCTGATACATAATATCCATAAGCTATGCTTCTCAGTCTTGATTACAGGTATGTCATGTTTACAGACAACTCAAAGATGGGAGGCCTGAAATACACCCAAGAGAGGTTTAATATTGAGGTGGAGAAATAGACTGAGAAAATCAGGATGCAGTTCAGGAACAAATTCAAAGTACTGCTCTATTTAGATGATATTTCTTATCTAAAATGTAGGCATGAGGAATGGATAGTGGTACTTAGGTTAAGCAGGAGTCAACAATGTTGTATTACTATAAAAATAGTAAATGTGCTGAGGAGACTTGACAAATCTTTATGTATTGAAAAGAGTTGGAAATAGGAAGAGAATAACCTAAGAGAATAATAGTTCTCTGGGCTAATGGGAGTATGGAAATATAAAATGGGCTTAAATCACAGGAAATTCTCATGTTAAATATTAGCATGAGATTATTTTTGCTAGGAATACTGAAAGCACTGGGACTGTGGATGCTTCACTGCTTCCCTGTTTGTGAGCTGGTCAGACAAATATCTGTCAGGAATAACATAGATGTAATTGATTTTGCCTTGGGATTAGATACATCTTTTGGTTCCTACCAGGTCTGGATTCCATTATTCAATATGATAATAAAACTTCCCAAGTTGTTTCATGCAAATATGCGTAAAGATACAATTCAAAGGGAGTGTAAAGCCTTTGACACTAAGGACTGCATGAGACATGCAGTTTTCCTCCAGCATAAAACAGACTTCTGTTTTCAGTGAATAGTCAAACTTCTAATTTAGCTTTGATTTCATATTGTTCTCTCAGTGTCATTCGTTCTTCACAATATTACATCTTACCCATAGATTCCTGTATCAGAATAATATCTTTGCCATCTTGCTCCTCTTGAGGCTAGGTAGGTTGGGACAACACAGAAAATGAAATTGAAATGACTGTGGCCTCCAAACTCAATTCAAATCGACAATATGATGCTGCTGTTGAAAAGGCAAAGCATATTCTATGGTGGATTAAATAAACGTCATATGCGCTGGAAGTAATTGATCTACCCTGCTTGGTATCAGCTGTGCTACTGCAGGCTGACATTCTTAGAGAGAATCCAGAGGACAATAAATACAAACATCTTGGAAAATATGACCTGTAAGAGACAGTAGAACAGCGTTGAAATGTGGAGTGGGGAACTGTGCCTCTCATTTAAGTGTCTGACTTGCAGTTTAGCTATATGAGTTTAGTTAAGAGATTTAGTGTTTAGTGAGGTGTATATGTATATATCTATGTATATAAAGAACACTCGTAAATTAACTCTTCCCATCTGTAAAAGGCTGTTATAAAGGCAAGAGCTATCACTTGGGCAAGAAGACAGCACTTTAATTTTTATCAAAAAATATATTCAATAAGTGTTTCTATCTGAAGATAGTTCTAAAGCAATAGAAGCTCCATTATGTTGCTTCTTCTTTAACATTTCTATGGGAAAATTTGAGAAATAGATTACCCAAATACCTTTCAGGGCGGGTCTAGATATACTGAATCTTCTTCTCAACAGCTCCATCCCCAGTTTGGGACATTTCCAAAGCCAAATTCCTGTATTTTCTATTATTTTATAGGGTTTGCTCTTGGTATGTGTAAGCAACTCTTTTTTCCTGTTTTCATTCTCTCACTGTGTTCAGAAGATCTAAGCCAGTGGAAGAGTAGCCTCCAGAAGGTAAGTGCTAATGCTGCTATCGTGCTCTTGGACTTCATCACTGTCAGAATACATAATGCAGTACCACACAGACCATTTTTGTGGAAGAGTTTTGTGGTCAGAACACCATATGTTATTATTACATCTGTTTGGACGCATGCAGTGTTTTCTTCACTGGGGACTTGGTGAAGAATGGTTGCCTCTGCTACACACAAAACAGTAGGCTTCATAAGGCAGTTCATACTTTGCATTCTTTCATTTATGGCCCAACATGCCTATGATTAGACTGCAAAATGAGAGTATGCATAAAATATATACTTTTACAGTAGCTCACTGATCCAAAATACTTTTCCCAATCCACAGTTTAGATGAAAAAGAACCTGAGATACAATTTAAAGAGAGACTTGTGTTTTATTTTATATTGCCACGGTAACCAGAATCTTTGGTCACGACTGGGCTGCATTTTGCTGGGTCATACAAGCACATAAGTCTTAGTGTCCACCTCAGAGCGCATGTGCACATTTTCTCTGACTCCAACCTCTACTTATCTGATAACACCATTTGCTAAAACAAAAGACACTGAGAAATGCCTGTTTCACAATATACACCTACATAAATGTAAAGGTGTTGAAGTGTAGAAGGTATATCCAAACCAAAAGGAATAGAACTAATCTCATTTGATGGCTCTCAGATTTGATGTAGTTTTCAGTTACTTCACACCACTAACACTACCTCAGTCCACTGCATAAAGATCACAGAATCAAAAAATCACAGAATGGTTGAGGTTGGAAAGGACCTCCAGAGATCATCTCGTCCAACACCCCTGCTCAAGCAGGGTCACCTAAAACACGTTGCACAGGATCACATCCAGGTGAGTTTTGAATACCTCCAAAGAAGGAGACTCCACAACCTCTCTGGGCAGCCTGCTCCAGTGCTCTGTCACCCTAACAGTAAAGAAGTTCTTGCTCATATGGAGATGAAATTTCCTGTGTTTCAATTTGTACCCATTACCCCTTGTCCTATCACTGGCCACCACTGAGAAGAGTTTGGCCCCATCCTCTTTACATTGTCCTGTCCCCTCAGGTATTTGTACAAGTTGATAAGAACCCCTCTCAATCTTCTCTTGGCTAAACAGGCCCAGCTCGCTTGGTCTTTCCTCATAAGACAGATGCTCCAGTCCCTTAATCATCTTCACAGCTCTACACTGGACCCTCTCTAGAAGTTCCACGTCCTTCCTGTCAGTACAGAGGAGCCCAGAACTGCACACAATATTCCAGGTGTGGCTTCAGNGCAGAGCTGCTTTCCAGCAGGTCAGCCCCAGCCAATACTGGTGCCTGCGGTTATTCCTCCCCAGGTGAAGGACCCTGCACTTGCCTTTGTTGAACCTCATGAGGTTCCTCTCCGCCCAATTCTCCAGCCTGTCTAGGTCCCTCTGAACGGCAGCACAGCCTTCTGGTGCGTCGGTCACTCCGCCAAGCTTTGTATCGTCCGCAAACTTGCTGAGGGTGCACTCTGTCCCTTCATCCAGCTCACTGATGAGTAAGTTAAATAGCACTGGACCCAGTACTAACGCCTGGGGAATGGCACTAGCCACAGGCCTCCACCTAGACTCAGCACCATTAACCACAACCCTCTCAGCTCTGCCGTCCAGCCAGTTCTCGATCCAGTCCACTGTCCACTCACGTACCCCGCAATTCGGGAGCTTGCCTAGGAGGATGTTATGGGAGACAATGTTGAAAGCCTTGCTGAAGTCAAGGTAGACAACATCCACTCCTCTCCTGTCATCCATCCAGCCAGTCATCTCACCATAGAGGGCTATCAGGTTGGTAAAACACAACTTCCCCTTGGTGAATCCATGCTGACTACTCCTGATCGCCTTCTTTTCCTCCACCTACTTGGAGATGGCCTCCAGGATGAGCTGGTCCACCACCTTTCCAGGGATGGAGGTAAGGCTGACTGGCCTGTAGTTTCCTGGGTCCTCCTTCTTGCACTTTTTGAAGACTGGAGTGACACTGGCTTTCTTCCAGTCCTCCAACCCCTCTCCTGTTCTCCAAGACCTTTTGAAGATGACAGAGGGGGGTTTAGCAATAACGCCCGCCAGTTCCCTCAGCACTCCCGGTGAATCCCATCAGGGCCCTTAGATTTGTGGGTGTCTAGCTTG